>KL647307.1:1874579-1976980 GCA_000727475.1 Sarcocystis neurona
GGAGAGAGAGACAGGAAGAGGGAGACATAGACAGGGAGACAGGAAGAGAGAGAAACAGGGAGACAGGAACAGAGGTAGACAGGGGGACGGGAAGAGAGACAGGGAGACAGGAAGGGAGAGGCAGAGATGGGGGAGGGAGACAGAGACAGGAAGAGATGGAGACAGGGAGAGAGTGATAGGGAGACAGGAAGAGAGGGAGACAGGGAGAGAGTGATAGGGAGACAGGAAGAGAGGGAGACGGAGACAGGGAGACAGGAAGAGAGAGACAGGGGGGCAGGAAGGGAGAAAGGGAGACGGGAGGAAAGAGAAGACGGAGACACAGACGCATTAAGTACGTCCCTCTCTCTTTCTTTTAGTTGAGGAAGCCTTCCGTCGAAGTACGTGTGTGGCGACGAGGACTCCCACCCGTCTTTCTCCACACACACACACGCACAGCTATCTAGCAATACTCATACATATATATATATATGGACACATAGGAGTACATATGTATATATATAAATACTGGGCCGAGATATCTATATATGTATGTATATGTATGTTTACGTCTGGAAGTGAATTTTCTGCATGCAGTCCATCTTCGAAAATGTCGGCCAACATTTATTCCTGTCTTGCTGCTCGCACTTTTTCTCTTCTCCTCTTCTCCTCTCTCCCTTCCCTTCCCCCTACACTTCCCAACTTCTCCCGCGCCCCCATCGACTCCTTTTGATATCTATATTTATCGATATCTACCTAGATCTATCCATATATATATACAGTAAAATATACATATATGTGTACCTATATATATCTATATATGTATATCTACTTACCTATATCTATCCAACATCAACATGTCACTATCTATTAATCTACCTGTACCTATCTATACCTATCAATACCTCTCTATCTATATCCGCCTATCTGTGTCTGCCCATATCCATCTATATATGTACATTAATCTACTTGAATCTATCTGTCTTCACATATCAAGTCATATCCACTTGTCTAAATCTATCCAAGAGCTATACAGCTTTATCTACCTGTATCTATCTACCTTTATCTACCTCTCTACATCTATACATCTATATTTATACATCTATCGACATCTATCTGTATCTATATCTATGTATCTATATCTATGAATATCTACTCATATATATATATGTATGTCTGTATGTATGTATCTGCCTGTGTGTAAATCTATCCGTCTATCTCTATCCTCATACATATATCCATCTGTTTATATCTACCTATCTATAACCATATCGACCTACATCTGCATCGACCTATATATATATATATATATATCTCTATATTGACCTATATCTACATCTACCTCTCTATCTTAATCAATATATCTGTATCTATTTCTCCATACCGGTATCTATCTATCTATACCACCTATATCTACGCATCTACATGTATGCAATATTTACTTATCTGTATCTATTCAATGTCTATCTATCTATACATCTATGCAATATTTACTTATCTGTATCTATTCAATGTCTATCTATCTATACATCTATGCAATATTTACTTATCTGCATCTATTCAATGTCTATCTATCTATATACCTATATATACATCTATACTTATATCTATATCTATATATCTATATCTATATATCTACATATCTGTATCATCATATATATATATATCTATACCTGTATACCAATATATCAGTATCTCTATATCTATATATCTATACCTATATCTATATATATATATATATATATATCTATGTATGTCTACGTCTATATCTACATCTATATATCTGTATATCTATATCTGTATCTCTACACATATATATATATATATATATCTATATATCTGTATATCTATATCTGTATTTATCTATACCTACCCAGTATCTATTTATCTGTATCTATCTACCTATATCTATCTATCTCCATTTATTTATCTATACCTATCTATATCTATCTATCCATCTATATCTGTGTATACGCATATATATATGTTAATCCTTCTTCCTGTATACCTGTATTAGACCCATAGTCTATATCTGATATATGTATATATGTTCGACAGTATGTACGTAATTCCTATGTCATATTATATATATGTATATATGTGTGTAGTATGTATTATATTACTTATATTTATATGTATGAGACATCATGTATATATGGAAGTATATGTGGAGGTAGAGAGAAGCGGGTGTACGAAGCAGAGTGAGACATAAATATATCAGAGAAGCATCTACACCTTCATACAAATATATATATATATATATGTTTCTCCTTATATGTGTACACATACATATATATATATATATGTATACGCATGTAGTACAAGATATATGACACAGAAGTAGGCGTGGAACAACAGAGAGAAAGGAGCAGAAGTCGAAGAAAACTTCGGAGGATGAGTTTCTACAAATCAAATGAAAAAGAGAGTCAGACTTACTTCTATACCTCAACATCAAAAATACATATATCTGTGTGTTTGTGTCTGCATACATACATGTATATATATAGATGTATACGTGTATATCTATATATGTACATATATGCGGTAGGGAGAGAGTCAGTTCTATGCATCAACATACATATACATATATGTGTATATATATACGTATGTGACGGTAGCTACCTATTTAATACAACGCGAGGATAAACAGAGAAGGTACAGAGAGAGACGCAGTCTATTCCTAGCCGCTGTTCATAAACACAGAAACATATATAGATATATAAAGTTAGATATAAAACTTTGAAGAACGAGCAACAGGTATGCTTCTATACGTGAACAGCTACATATACACACAGAGGGAGAGAGTGACGGCGAGGGACCGAAAGATATATATATGTATACATATGTATGCATGCAGATATATAGATAGATATATATAGGTATAGAGAGAGATATATATATATAGACGAATAGGCATACAGATGTATATATAGATGGATAAACAGAGAGACAAATACAAATAGATAGATATAAACAGTCGTAGACAGACAGGTAGATATACATATAGATACAGATAAATAGACGGACGCATGTAGATAGACAGAGTTATAGATATGTAAAAACACATATACATATATATATGCCCGTAGCTACATATATACTTCAACGTAGAAGTAGACACAGAATACAGAGGCAGGCAGCCCTACCTGCCGTTGCAGTGCCAGTACACACAAATACATATATAGAGAGAGATAGATATGTAGACTTTTGTATATGAATTAACAGATATAAAGACAGAGAGATACGGATGAACAGCTATAAATTGGAAAGGTACATAATGACACACAGGTGGGTTCATACACATACACAAAGATATATATAGACAGACAGATAGACTGGCATATATACGCACATTCATATACATATGTATATATATAAAGATAGATAGATTTATATACAAACACATATATATATGTATAAATATATTGGAGGGCATGTGTTTTCTTGTGTGGACGTGGAAACGGTCCAACAACTCTGCGTCGATAAAGTGGAAGCCTCTGCCTTCCCTTCACCGCGCATGAGGACCAGAAATCATCTCCTCAAGAAAAGCAGACAGAAAGACGCACCGGACCAACAAGTTGAGGAACTCTGCTTCTTTGTCGACATTCTCCACCAAATCGCAGAGGGCAGCAGTCTTCGTATGAAGCCCGTTCCCATCTACTTGACCTCCTGGAGCTACACATATACATATATATATATATGTATGTGGACTTGTATATGTGGACGTGTATATATAGACACATACATATGTGTGCGTATATTTATATATCTCTCTATATACTATATAGAGATGGTATATATATGTAACATACATATATATATGTGCTTATGTATGGAAGAACGTACGTGGAAGTGGACACGGCTGGAGAGATATACGCCGCAGGCCAACGAACAAAAAACGAAGAGGAGGCGCCCAGGTGCAGCACGAAAACGCGAGACGCAGCCAGACCCACGCACACGAGTTTCTCTGCTCTTTTCTTGAGGAAAACTGAACTTTCCTTCTATATGTTTGACCAAAGAAATCTCCCCGTTTCTCACCGTCAACAGCTGCCTTATGTCGTCGTATCGATAAATGCTGCAGCTCACGTCAAAAGGCATCCCGTAGTCTTTCAACCGACCCTCTCTGAGCAGCACCACCCCCACCAGCTCACAACAGCAACAAAACATGTATGTATATATTTGGCACCTACAGAAGTATACACATATACATAATGTACGGAAAAAGAGAAAGGCCGCCACGTATATACGTACATATACACATACGACGTGGAGGGCCACCGAGACAGATATATAATATACAGAGAAAAAGAGAAAGACTTCCACGTATACATATAAATTATACCTGTAGATTTGTACGGAGCGTAGATCCACCAATACATATATCTGTGTAACATGTAGACAAGTATATATACATATGTATGTGTAATAAACAGGAACAGAGAAAGAACCTAACATGTACATATGTATATACGATACGTAGAGCCACCGAGGTATATATATATATATATATGTACCACGCTTATACATATATACATATAATTTATAGACAGAGCAACCAAGGTTCCACCTATTTACATATATATATATATATACACGTATACACGCATATATATATATGTATTATATGTAGAGCCACGGAGGGATACATCTATATGTATAGGTGAGAGAGGCAAATATGAATATACATGTGTACAAGAGAGACGCACGACTGAAGGAAAAAACCTCCTGGGAGACAGAAACAGAAAGTGAAAAAGGGAGAAGGAAAAGAAATTCAGCAGCACAGAGAAGAGCAGCAACAGAGACAAGAAGCTGTGCAGCAACATCTGCCGCAGAGACACCCTGCCGTCGCTGCAGCAAGGAAAGCAGCAGAGATAAGTGGGGAGAGACGGAGAAGAAGAAGCAAAAGAGAAGAAGCGCGCCAGACGAGGAGGACACGTGGCCACTCTGCGCATGCAAATACTTCTTCTCTACGCATTTCTGTCGGTACACATATGCACCAGCGCCCTCTGGTGTGTAGATCACGAGACGTCAGCAGCATGGCGGGCAGCTGCTACGGACGTGTCGGTGACTTATACGCGTACCGCTTCAGCAGCAGAAAAAACGACTGCAGGACGTTCTCGTTTGTTGGCTTTGCCGACCCCCTTGCTGCAGCGGCCTCAGCAGCAGAGGTACGCAGAGAGGCAGCAGCAGCAGCAACGGGAGAAAAAGGCGAACAAGCAGCAGAAACAGCTGAAGCAGGAGCTGGAACAAGAGCAGCGGGCAACGAAGAAGTAGCAGGTGGAGCAGGAGCAGCAGGTGGAGCAGGAGCAGCAGGTGGAGCAGGAGCAGCAGGCGGAAAAGAAGAAGAAAAACCAGCAGCAGACGCAGGAGAAGCAGCCGATGGAGCAGAGGTAGCAGACGAGTAAGACGAAACAGAAAGACAAGGACGAGACGCAGAAGCAGGCGTAGCGGAAGGAGGAGGAGGAGAAGGTCGGCGTGCAGCGGCGATATTCGTTTGGAGCGGGTGTGGTGGAGAGCCGGTAGTACTAGAACAAGAAGAAGGTGTGGGCGAAGGAAAATAGGGGAGACAGCGAGGAAGAAGCGGCAGCAGAAAAGCAGACGGCTGAGAAAATTCAACTCCTAGGTGAAGACGAGGTGTAACAAGCAGTACGTCTGCGCGCTGCTGCAGCAGCTGCAGCGCATGCAGCAGCAGCAAGTGGCTGTCCGTATTGCCTCTGCTGCAGCGCAGCAGTTGCTGCTGTCGCCAACGAAGTCGATGAGGGCAATTTTTCCCGTCCGTTTGTTGCAGCCCTCCATCTTGCTGCCGCGTCTTCTTCTCCTTCACGGCGACGAATCCTTGCCCGCAAGACGGCTGCTGCTGTGCCTGCTGCTCCTGCGGCTGGCCGAGTCGTAACTGCCGCTGCAGTGGCAGCACGGGTCCTATTGCCGCCTGCAGCTGCAGAGCAGCCTCCTGCTGCAGAACAGGCTGCTGCTGCAGAACAGGCTGCTGCTGCAGAACAGGCTGCTGCTGCTGAACAGGCTCGTGCTGCAGAACAGGCTCCTGCGGCAGAACAGGCTCCTGCTGCAGAACAGGCTGCTGCGGCTG
Organism: Sarcocystis neurona; assembly: GCA_000727475.1. Lineage (NCBI taxonomy): Eukaryota > Apicomplexa > Conoidasida > Eucoccidiorida > Sarcocystidae > Sarcocystis > Sarcocystis neurona. The sequence goes on from KL647307.1 coordinate 1,880,641, forward strand.
CGAGGGGAGTTGCTGCTTTTTCTCTCTCTTCTTCTTCTTTCTCTTTCTCTGCCGATGGGAGGGCTGCTCTTGCAGGGGCTGTGGCATGCCGTCATTCAGCAGCTGGCGATTTTCTGCAGCTGCATGCGGATACAGCCACACGCAGTCATCTACGAAAAGTAGCACATGTGTGTAGTCTCTTCCTCCTCCTCCTCCTGCTGTCCTCCGTCCTTGTCGCTGCTGCTGATTATAAGGAAATGCTGCTGCTGCTGTTGCGGCGGGGGACAAACTGCAGCTGCAGCACTGCTGAAGAACCAGTCGCTGCAGTAGGCAAGCAAACGAGTGCGCCTTGCCTCCCGTATTCTTTGCCAGTACCCTGCTGCTGCTGCCGTCGCCTCTGTTGCTGCTACTGACACTTCTCCTGCCGCTGCTGCAGTTGAAGCCTCTGTCGCTGCTGCTGCTGCGACGTCTTCTGCCGCTGTTGGTGGTTCTCCCGCTGCTGGTGCTACTGGCGCTTCTGCTGCTGTTGACGGCACGTCCGCTGCTGCTGCTGCTGTTTGTCCTTTGCGGCTTGCTGAAAGTCTTCCTACGCATGTTGCTGCTGCTGTGCCGCGGCAAGCCCCGCGCCATGCAGCCGCTCGTGCTGCTCTGTAGTCGAGCGGGGGAACCGCTGCTGCTGTTGCTGGGACCTCCGCTTGGCAAACAAAAAGAAGATCTGCTACTCTCCGAGCCACTACGCGTCCCGCTGCTGCTGCTGCTGTGACCGATGCTGCTGCTGTTGCTCCTGCTGCTGCTTCCTTCCGTCTTGATGCCACTGCTTTCCTCTCTGCCACGGCTCCTGCTGCTGCTTCTCCTCCTCCTGCTGCTGCGGCTTCTGCTGCCACTGCTGTGTTCTTTGCTGCTGCTGCTGCTGCTCGTGAGGTCTCCGCTTTCTCGGTGGAATTGCAGTGTACGTACACCGTAAGGTTGTTTGGCACGTCTTTTCTCTGCGTCAAGAAGCAGGAGCGAGAGCAGCTTTTCCACCCGCTTATACGAAGCAGCAAACGCAGAAGAGGAAGCTTTGTACATTATATGGATGTGGAGAGCTACGCATTCGCCGACAACAAATTCCACGTGTTCCTCTCCACTCTCCGTCTCCTGTCGAACCTGCTGCTGTTGCTGCTGCACTTGCTGCTGCTGCGCTTGCTGCTGTTGCACTTGCTGCTGTTGCACTTGCTGCTGTTGTGCTTGCTGCTGTTGCACTGGCTGCTGTTGTGCTTGCTGCTGTTGCCGTTGCACTTCCTCCTGCTTCTGCTGCTGCTGCTGCTGTTGCACTTCGTCCGGCTTCTGCTGCTGTTGCTGCTGCGCTTGATGGTGGTGTTGCTGTTGCTGACGCTGCTGCTGTTGCTGGTGCTGCAGCGGCTGGTGGTTGTCCAGAACTTGCAACGCATGCAAGAAGGAGTGGAGAGACAGGAAGAGCTGGGAAGGTCGATCCTTCGAGAAGATAAGGACCAACACCGAGAAGCCTGCCTGTTGCTGCCGAGAAACACGCCGTGCATCTCGCCCATGAAAAGACGAGAAAGAAGTAGGTGAAGGTCGAGGGAGACAAAGAGATGGACAGGAAGGAGGAGAAGAGAAACTAAGAGAAGGAAGTGACGGTGAACCAGTCGGCACAGGTGGTGCTTCTGCGTCCGAAGGGACAGCAGCGGTAGCTGCGGCAGCAACAAGAGTAGCACCAGCAACGACAGGAGTAGCAGCAGCGGCAGCAGCAGCAGCACCAGTAGCACCAGCAGCAGCAACAGGAGCAGCAGCAGCAACAGGAGCAGCAGCAGCAACAGGAGCAGCAGCAGCAACAGGAGCAGCAGCAGCAACAGGAGGAGCGGCAGCAGCAGTAGCAGCAGCAAAAGCTGCTTCATACGCTGCTGCGTTTGGCGCTCGAGCAGCCATAGGAGAAGGCATGCAGAGGGCTGGGCGGCGAGCAGCAGCAGCCGAAGGAAAGGCAGCAGCAAAGTCCAGGATCTGCAGCAGGGACTGCTGGCGCTCCAACATCTGTAGCGGGGCGACCGAGCGCTAGTGAGGCAGCAGCAGCAGCAGTAAAAACTGCTGTTGAGAAGTTTCAGCAGCTGCGCGTGGAAGGAGAAGAGCAGCAAAAGCGGCAGAAGACGGCTGTCGGCAAGCAGTTGCTTTACGATAAGCAGCAGCAGCAACAACAGACCCGACGACAGTAGAAGCTGGGCTGGAGGACCAGCTGCAACAACACTAGCTGCAGCAGCAGAACCCCAAAGTCCAGCGTTTGCTGAAGAAGCAGCAGCAGCTGCTGCCGCAGCTAAGGAACGGTCAACAGCTGCTCCAGCAGCAACCGAAGAAGACGGTAGTGATGCAGGCTTAAGAGCTGCATGCGCGTGCAAGCAGCAGCGGCAGCGGTTGTTGAAGCGGCAGCGGAAATATCAAACGCTCGCCCTCTTATGTCAACCGGGGGAAGCGGAGAGGGGGGGAAGTGGCAGAGCAGCAAAAATTCGAACAGACGAAGAGGAAGCCGCTGTAACGTCGGTAGAAGCAGCAGCAAGGGCAACACCAGCACCAGCAGGAGGAGGTGGAGGAACAGCAGCAGCAGCAGCACAAACAGCAGTAGAAACTGCAGGAGCAGCAGGAACTGCAGGAGCAGCAGGAACTGCAGGAGCAGCAGGAACTGCAGGAGCGGCACCAGCAGGAGCACCAGCAGCAGGAGCACCAGCAGCTGGAGCACCAGCAGCTGGAGCACCAGCAGCAGGAGCACCAGCAGCAGGAGTAGCAGCAGCAGGAGCAACAGCACCAGAACGAGCAGCAGCAGGAGCAGCAGCAGCAGCCCGAACGAGGATCGTCAGGGAGGCCGGTCCAGGAGGAGCAGCGGCAGTTACTTGGAGTGCAGCAGAAGAGCTGGAAAAGTCGCGTATCCGCAGCAGCAGAAGCACAAGCTCGCGCAGCTGTGGACGCAGAACAACCGTCGTAGCAGCAGAACGATGCGCAGCAGCACCAGCGTCAGCAGACGAAGCAGAAGAAGGAGACGCAAAAGTAGCAGAGTACGCAGCAGCAGCAACCTGGAAGCAGGACAAGGACGTAGCAGCAGCAGAGGAGGAGGAGGAAGAGAAAGAAGAAAAGGCAGCTGCAGCAGCAGCAGAGGAGGAGGAGCAGGAAGACGAAGACGAAGAGGAGGAGGAGGAGGTAGCAGCAGCGGCAAATAATGCGGCCCCCCCCATACATATAGAGAGAGAGAGAGGTGGGGCACACATAGATAGAGAGATAGATATGGATTTATATATGGAAATAAATACGACTAGATAGAGAGAGAGATATACATGGCTGTGCTCGTGTCTGTGTCTGTGTATGTGGAGGCGAATTCAGGAGGAGAGAGCAAAATATAGAGGAAAAGAGGGAGGGAAAGGGAAAGACGTAAAGACACAGATGCGCCTTCAAGATAGATTTATAGTGAAAGAGTTTACTGGCAAGAGCAGCGATCGACTTGGACAGAAAGGAAGCGGGGAAAAGACGTTTTCTTTGCTGCTGGTTGTCTCCATGAACGACAGCAGCAGAGGCCTGGGGACGCCCCTTTGAGGCTCCTCCCTTCTCCTCTCCCTGCTGCTGCTGCTGTTGTAACGCAGTTGCTGCTGCTGCTCCTCTCTCCCGTGTCGCCGCCGACGCCTCCTGCTGCCGTCCACGCACCGGACAGGCGCGGCTGCGAGGAGGTACGTGGCTGCTGCTGCTGGCGGATGTTGCTGCTGGCGCATGTTGCTGCTGCGAGCAGTCGCTGCTAGGAAGATGCCGCTGGTCTTGAGCCTGCCGCAGCTGCAGCAGCAGAGGCTCCTGCTACTGTCTTTGCAACCGTCCTCCTGGTGTGGCTCTCCCAAGGAAATCTTCTGGTGCCGCACGGAGAAGCCTGCGTCTGCTATTTCTCCACTTTTGCCGCATCTCTGCGGCTCGCGGTGGTGCTGCTGCTGCTGTCAGGGACACTGTCGCTGTCGAAGCCGACCTGCGGCTAATGCAACGTACGGAGCCCCTGCTGCTGCTGCTAGCGATGCTGCTGCTGCTGCTGACGATGCTGCTGCTGCTGCTGACGATGCTGCTGCTGCTGACGATGCTGCTGCTGCTGTTGCTGACGATGCTGCTGCTGCTGACGATGTTGCTGCTGCTGACGACGATGCTGCTGCTGTTGAGGATGCCCCTGTTGACGCTGTTGATGGGGAGGCTGGCTGGAGGGATGCTGCAGCTGTTTCACACAGATGCTGCTGCTCATAGGGATGCTGCTGCTGCTGCTGCTGCAGGGACTGCTGCTGTTCCGGCTGCTTCTTCTACTGCTAGACCAGTGACGCTGGACGCGCTGCTTCGACTGCTGTGCTGCAATTAGGACCGGAGCTGCTACTGGCGGTGGTGCTGCTTCTGCTACTGCAGTGTCACATGGGCCGCATCTGGTGCTGGAAAGTGTGCTGCTGCTGTCACCGAGGCGTTGCCTGCGCTGTTGCTGCTGCTGTCTCGCATCTGCTTCTGTTGAGGATGCTTTTTCTGCTGCTGGCGCTGCTGAATGGCGTGCTGCTGAGTGAAGGTCTAAGCAGACTTCTGCTGCAGCACCTGCTGTTGCTGCTGCGTGTGGCCCTGCTGCTGCTCCTGCCGCATGTGGCGCTGCTGCTGCTGTGTGCTGGAGCATGACCTCGTGCATCCGGCTGCAGCGCCCTTTTTTTGTTAGGGTCGTGCAGTCCTTGCCGCTGTTTCCATCCCCGTCTGAGAATTTTGTCGACTTTTTCTCCTTGCTTTCCCTTCCGCTGCTGTATTCAGTGCTGCTTCTGCGTACTCATTATGCTGCATGTGCTGTCCTTTGTTCGTAGCTGCTGCTGTGCTGCATGCAAGCCGGCGGACAGAGTCACCAAGAAGCAGCCGGAGCACCAGCAGCAGCCGCATCTCCAGTAGAGATGTGTCCGATAGTTTCTTCCTCTTTTACTCGGGATAAGTCTACCAGAAGAAACTCTCTTTGAAGAACTTTCACTTCTCTTTGCGGGAATGCGTCCGCGTCCGGGGTGTGCTGCTGCAGGCAACGGCGTGGACGGACTATTTTCCTACGTGGCAACGACCGCACACACTCGCAGCTAGCTACAGGGCCCTGCTTGTGGTAAAAGAGAGATTTCTCTGCTTTTCTCCGCATGGTTATCTTCCCAATTTTCCCTTTGGCTTACTGGCTTACAACACACGTCCGCTGCTGGTGACGAAAGGAAGGAAAGCGCTGCGCACGCAAAAGCAAAAGCAGCAGCCACTCGGCCACCGCATGCACCGCTCTTTCTGCTGCGCCCGCGGTCTGCGGCTGTTGTTGCCGTGGCCAAGTCTTGTGTCAACGCTGCTGTATCTATTCTGATGTGCTGCTGCTCACGCTGTCGGTAGGTGGTGGTGCTGTTGACGCTGGTGTGCTGCCCTGGGCTATGCCACTCTTCTGCTGCTACTTTTTCTGCGGCTGCTGCCGCTCCGAGAAGGACGGCGTGTCACGACACCGCTGCTGCCGTCGTCTGCTGGGTGCATCTGCTGCGATGCTTCTGGTGCTCTGTGCGCCGCCGCCTCCGCTGCGGAGGTCATTGCGGCTGCTGCTGCTGGGTGGGCGGGTGGATTGCAGTGGTGCCGCCGGTGCTGCTGCTGCTGCTCCTGCGTGGGTGTGGCCATCTGCTATTGAACGTGTCGCTGCCGCGCAGGAGCTTCCTGAGGCTGCAGCAGATGCTGCTCTTGGACCACTACTGCGGAAAGTCGCACAGTGCAGCTGCTGCTGACATTGCTGTTGCCCAACTGCTGCACCGTCCGATGCGCTGCCACGCGGTTGTTGCTTCTGGCTTCATCTGCTCAGTGAAATGTGAATGAAAGAACTTTCCTAGTATATCGGTATCAAGAGATCTGGGATCGTGCGTATATGCGTGTGTATAAGTGTATAAGAATTATAAGTTTACACATTCCTGAGTAGCTGTGAGAGGAGTAGTGTACGTCTGCAAAAGCAGTAACACGTTAATACGCATGCAGCAGCCACGAAAAAAGAGGATATCCACGAGGGGATATGCGCACCTGAATATGGCTATACGCGCCTGTGCACACACTTCTTCAAACTTAGCGTTTTTTGTTACACTGTTCTGGCGTCACTGGGACAAAAGTAAAAAGAAACGCCGATCAGCAGTACAAAAGGGTGGAGGTGCAGTCTACGTTATTTGAAAAAAAGAGGAAGGAAAGTATCAAAGAAGACGTGGGAAGCCTGCGGAGAGCGGCAACCGGCTGTCACAGAAGTGCTGCCTGCAAGCCACAGGACCTGCGACCTGACAGCTCTGTATCTAGCGCCAGCAGCAACACAACTCTTCCTTGCGCAGAGGCAGCACAAGTACCTAGCCAACAGCAACAACAAAACATTCACATGAACGGCAGCGGCGGCAGCGGTAGCAGCGTTACTGACGACGTAGCGTAATACCTAGTGAACAGCAACAGCAACACATTCACCTAAACGGCAGCGGCAGCAGCGTTACTGACGGCGTAGCGTGAGAGATATACGACTTTCCCCACAGCAGAGAAGAAATTCAGCGACCCGAAAAGGAAGAGGAAGCAGCGGCGAAGTCGCAAGCGTCGAATCCCCGTTGGCCGCACATTCGTCTGAGGAGGAAGACGTGGAGCAGTAGATGCACGAGCCAATGCTGCTGGTATTGCGCGTGTAGCTTTGCTGCCACCACTCATAAACACAAGGCATTGCTTTGTTTCTTGGCTCTTTGAAAGAGTGTGGTGCCCTTAGTATGACAGACAGCTTCACTGCATGTGAGAGACGGTACAAGTTGTACAGAAGTCTTCTACGTGATGTTCGTACGCATAAGTAGCTCCGCACACGCATAATATACGCATAAATGGGTGTCTGGTGTGTGCAAGTGAAAATACATACATATATATACGTATACGTGTAGGTGGCGATGCACAAACACAAGATACGTCTACCTGCATGCATGTGCTGAATCAGCTTGCCAGTGCAAAGGCCCACGACTTTGATTTTCCTTCTGTACAGTGGGTGTATGCTGGTACCCCTTTTGCAACAAGTAGACTCCTAGAATCCTGCCCTACTTTCCACATTTTTAACGAAGAGTCTCGTCGCTGTACGCAGAACGGCCTCTTTACAGGGAAGCTGCTTTTTCAGCTACTTGCGTCCGCAGGTGCGCTAAGCAGAGGGACAGCTGTGCCCGAACAGGGCAGAAATCGTGCGCATATATCAGCTGTTGTAGGAGTGGTAGTTGCTGGCGCTATCGCAGTGGCAGCTACCTGGAAGGGAGGAGAGGAAGAATGAGAAATAATACCTGGAGTCTGGTCTGCATAAAAAGAGTCTTCACTGTGATTACTGCCGTAGCAGATGTTTGTATCGTCTTCATTACGGTAGTTGTTCTGAAGATAATACTGCCCCCGCTAAACCGATGGGATAGTCGTAGAAGCAGAAGTGGAAGCAGGTTTTATAGTGGTAGAGCACGGCTGACTGTACAGTCTTATCGTTTCTGTCTTTCTATCTGACCCTCGCGCACAAGGGACGCCGGAAGTATTTATCCACCTACGGACGCATCTGAGCGCCTATGTATCTTTTCGTCTACCTGCATGTTAGTCGTAGTAGTAAGAGAAAGATTCGCGGCGTTAAGGAGCTCGAGTGGCGATATCTTTAGAGTAAGACTGGGGATGCAAGGACGACGCCCACGCGCTGTCCTGGCGAGAAACGATCGCAACACCGGCCTCGGTAGCAGCGACAGCAGCAACAACAGCAGAAACCGTAGGAAACACAGCGACAGTAACTTCAGGAGCATCACTGTAACGGCAAACTCGCAGCAGCAAGAGTAGTAGCAGCAGTGTGACACCAGCAGCGGCAACCGTGATACAGCAGTGAAGGTTAGCGCTCACCGTCGCCTGCACCTGCAGCTTGCACAGACAAGCTGGCGCTGCTCGAGAATCACGTTTGACGCGCAGTCTTCGTCTCTGGAGGCCGGCGCAGAAAAAATATGAAGTGCCTGGTGCACACGCTGTTGAAACTGCCACGCAGCCGTTTAGGAATGAAATATACGTAGGAAGGAGAACAGAAAGGTAGTACAGAGATGAACAAGCCCGTGATAATCAGGGAAGAGGATAGGTGCTTTTCCAGTCAGCGTGTGCAAAAGAAAAGAAGTAGACCGAAGTATAGTCAATTACATAGTGTATATCCAAAATGTGCACAAGAGGTGTATCTGTGGTCACACACTGGTGTGACGCACTGACTCCCTAACATTCCGTGAGTGTTCCTACGCGGAATTTGCAGGTGTTCTGCCGTGAGAAAAGCCGCATTCACTGAATGTTCAGCCTTCAAGAAACGCTACATTTCTTGTGAAGAGTGTGTTCACGTGGTGCGTACTTTCTGGGGGTGAACACCAAGGAAGGAGCACAGTGAGAACTTGTCAGAACGGTTTTTGAAAAACTCCGAGCGAATTTTACTGCACGTGCTCGATCTGATGTCCACATTCACTTCTTCTTCATCTGAAGCTGCCTGGTTTCCTCGCTGCTCAGAGGTCGGTGTCTCCTGTTTGCAGCTCGCTCGTCAGTTGCAAAGCTTTGTCTGTTCATATTTATTTTGTGCACCCCTGTGTTGAATCTACAGCCGTGCTCTCGCAGCGGTCCTCACTGATAAAAACCTGAATGCACATGTGGGGGGACGGGCGGATAAGGACACCTTCAAGTGTGGGTGTGTTGCAGATTTCTCAACTTTGAGCTAAGTCTCATCCACGTGGGATTGTCCTTGGGAGACTTCCGAGCTGCTGCGAAGGGGTGGACGTCGCTCGTGTAGTCCTGACAAACCGCGTGGCGATGCTTCCTCTCTCTGACTCTCCAGCGGTGTCCCCCCCACGCTGTCTTCCGCTTTCACTTGAAAAAAAAAGCGGAGAGTTTCTTGCAACGGCCTTGTGAAGGCAGCTCCGCCACTCCCTTCTTCAAAAATCTTACCGACATGACACAAGGAGTCGCCGCTTCAAATCTCTACACGTACGTATATATGTGAGTGCATATATATTCATGTATTCGCGTAGGCATCTAGTTATATGTAAGTGCACGTACGTATGTGTATATATGTGTATGTTTTTTGATATATACATATATATATATATATTTGTCTTCCTTGACATCAGCAGGTTAACTGTGGCCTGATGGAATCAAAGTCAGCGTAGTCAATTGGAAGGGTCAACTACGTGTGCGTGTACGTGTGAACGTACGTATACATATGTCTTCATATACATATATATATATATATATACGTATATGTCTGTGTGTATATACGTATGAACATTTGTGTATACGTGTATATATATCTAAATGTACATGCATATATATGCTTACATGTGGGTGTGTCTGGAAGGATGTAAGCACATACGTATGTATACGTATATGCATAAAGCTGACGTTATATACATGTCTATTAATGGATGGACCTACTCAATCTCTGCGTTTCCACGTAAAGGACCCCTGTAGTGTTCCAGCACATTTGGGGGGAATTCTTGATTGAAATGAATCGGTGGAAGTCTCCAGTTCATCCCGTATTCACAGACTTCAGTACACCCCCTGTGCATGCATAGTAGATATTCGGAATGGTGCAAGATACAGCTGGACCGCTCGCTTTTTACCTTCTTCATCTATACCTGCGGAAGTGCCATCTGCATGCTTAGGTTTAGTCATGGCGCAGTGTCGAATTCTCTGTGCTTTGTGTCTGACAGCCTCTGGACTACAGCATTAGAGGCAGCGAGTCGTGTTCCCACGCTTAGACTAATTAAATATATTCTATTTCTACTCTGCAGCAAACAAGTGAAAATATGTGTATGTACACATACATGTGTACGTGTAATCGGGCAAATGAGCGTCTGTACATACATCCCCACACGTACAGAGATATACGCATACACTTGTGTATATTTGTGTGCGTGTAACGAGGCAAACAAAAGCTTGTACATTTACATTAATAAAGTGTCGAAACAGACTGTTACATATATACGCATGTGTATAAATAACTAAGGTTATAAAAGCCTGGACATGTATTCACGTATATATCGAGAGTCCGATATGTCTACCAGTTTACCCACTAACATGACTAAGGTGTCGGACTAGCACGCTTGTGGATTCTACTACGCGTCTTTTCAGTAGGAGACAACAATATTACTTGCACTGTGTCTTTAAGTCACGTGCGCCGCTGCACCTGCAACATCCCGCAGATCGCCAACATTCTCCAATTGAACTTGAGCGAGGCAGTGCGTGTCTGGCAGCTGGATCTCGTCCTGCGCATGAGAACGAGTGTTCAGCGAGTGCCACGAACATGGCTGCATTTTTCTGTCGCATACCTTGCGCGTCACACGAGCTGTTACATTCCGGCATGCCCGGCGTGAGCAGCGTTTACAGAAGGGAACTATAAAAGTGGAAAGTGGCAAGCCGGAGACACAAGTGCATTCTTCCGTCGCACTTATTGCGCGTTAGACGGACTGCAGCATCCCGACGTGCCCGTCTTGAGCAGCTGCTCCAGCACGAAAGAGAAAAGTGGGAAGATGCAAACAACAGGTATACAAGTGCACTCCGGTGCCGCCCTAATTGCGTGTTAGAGGCACTGCTGCCTTTCGACGTGCCCGTCGCCTTCGGTATTTTTAGTACTTAGCGCGTGTGCGTCTGCGCACAGGAAAACTAGTTCCTGGTGGTGTTTTTCAGAAGCATTAAAAAGGGAGGTGCATGTTGACGAGCTCTGGGGGAACTCCAAATTTCCTGCGCTCCCTCATTGACGCGCTGGTAGACTGAACTTTCTGTGTGTATCATCCCGTCACACTCGACAAACTAAACAAATTCCACAAGGGCCCGTGTCTATGACCTTGCTGTCCTCTTGTGTGAGAGAATTTTTGCCAGTCGCACGCATCTTTTCACCAGTGTACTCTATATCAAAACGTCCACTTATGTACACGTGCACCTTCAAGTACATGGAGATAGCTTTTGCGGTCGTGGAGCGAAAGCTGGCAGCAGCAGCTCCACCAAGCCAGCAGCAGTCACAACCCAGACATGCATCTACACGTGTGTGGGTCAGAGCGTGGGAGGCTGCAGCTGCGCGCGTTAACAGCAGCAACGGCGTGGGGACACACCGCAGCAGCAGTGCAGCCAAAGTAGCAAGGGTTCAAAAACAGAAGCATCTATCCATCAGCAAACATGCGCAACAGCAGCAGAAGAGCGATGCGGGGGGGGCCACCGCAGCAGCAGCGGCAGCAGCAAAGGAGGATGAAGAGGAGGAGAACGGGTGGAGCAGTCGCTGTCGTCTTCGCATTACACCGCGTGACTGGCAAACTGCTACGTCTTCACTCCTGAGAATAGCAGCGGCACAAGCACTGCAGCAGCACACGGGAACAACAAAGCAGTCGTTTAGTTCTTCTCATTTTATTGCAAGACTTGCAGACTGCTGCGCCTCCGCAGCAGACGGCAGCTGCAGCATCAGCAGCCGACTGGGAGAACGCGTCCTGGTCGGCTACTGCGGGGCGCGCAGGCGAAGTGACTGGTCCTCCTGCGACGTTCAGCAGTGCTGTGGGGTGCGCACCCCACACCCCCTCAGGTGTATGTACACCTCGTGTGCAGCACACAAGACAAACGCAGGACCACTTACGGATGCGTGAACGGCTGCTGCGGCGAGAGGAGCCGCCGCCGAGCTGCAGCAGCAGGAATCAGACAGCCGCCTCTGTCGCAGGGGGAGGAGGTAGAAGAAGAAGAAATGAGGGTCTGAGTGAAGACATTAATTTGGTTCGTAGCAAATAATACGCGCCCAGTGCGCTGCTCGCACAGCCTCTCTAACCACAGGAAGTACGGAGCTTGCTTCTCTAAACACAGAGGAGGTGGTCCGCACAAAGAAGCGCTACCCCTGCTTGCTTTGAAAGCGAGTTCCTCTCTGGCCAACTCATCCTCCTCCTCTTCGTCCACCTTTTCCTCGTTGTCTGCGTCTCGTTGTTCTTCCCTCATTATCTGCTGCTGCTGCTCCTTTTCGCGCCCCTTCTGCTGCCCGTAGGGCTGCTGCGACGGCGCGCCCTGCCGCTGCTCCTGTCGTCCTGTGTGGGGCCTTCTCGCATGCTGGTGCGTCGCGCTCTTCCTTCTTCTTCTTCTCTGTATCTCGTCTTCCCCTTCCTTCTTTTTCCGACGTGCAGGTCCCTGCTGCTGCAGCTCTGGCAGCCCGTCTCTCTCCTCTGCTTCAGTAGATTCACCACGTACTGCTGCTGCTTCTCGTGCTGCTGCGGCTCCACTCGCACACTTTTCTGCTGCTCCGTTCACGGCTGCTGCTGCTAGGGCTGCTGCAGGTGCACGTCCTGCAACTGCTTCTCTCTCTAACACGCGTGCTGCGCCACCTCCTGCTGTCCCTCTGCCAGCACCTGTTTCACCGGCTGTTGCTATTCTACCTTCTTCACCTGTTGCTACTGTTATCGCTGCTGCTGCAGGAGCAGCCTTAAAGAGTGCGACAGCCGCAGCTGCACCTTCGCTACTGCAGCTGTTCTTCAGCATGTTGCTTTCCTGGTCCTGGTGCCTGCTGCTACTTCCTCGTCTCTGCCCGGCTCCTCTGCGCCTTTGCTTCTGTTCCTTCTGGACAGCTTGAATTGTCGCAGCAGCCACCGCAGCCGCAGCAGCAGCAGCTCCTGCAGCTGCCGCAGCAGCTCGCAGAGCAGCAGAAGCGTTCCCGGCACATGGCAACACATTCGAAGAGGTCGCATCCACAGCAACAGAAGAAGCAGCAGCAGCACGCTGTTGCAGTAAGTCTTCTCGGTCCTGCTGTCGCTCTGATGCTGCTGCTGCGGCTTCTGCACCCGGATCACCACCAGCGTCTGCTGGTCTCTGCTGTGCTGGGGGGAGCAAAACGCCAGAGGACGACGCAACTGCTGCTGCTGCTTCCGTCGCTGCAGCAGCTGCTGCTGCAGCCCTCCGGCCAAGAGTCCTCAGACGCCTCATCTGTCTGCTGCTGCCTCCCCTGCTGCTGCTGTTTTCCCTGCTGTTGCTGCTATCCCTGCTGTTGCTGCTATCCCTGCTGTTGCGGTTTTCCCTGCTGTTGCTGCTTTCCCTGCTGCTGCTGTTTTCCCTGCTGCTGTTTTCCCTGCTGCTGTTTTCCCTGCTGCTGCTGTCGCTGACGTTGCTGCTGCAGTTTCTCCTCCAGGATCTCCTGCTGCTGTCTCTGCTGCTTCCGCTGCTGCTGCTACAGCCAGGACCGTCTTCAGAGAAGAAAGAGCCGACCTGCGTTTCACTCTTCGGCAGCGGAGGTTGCTTCTTCTCCGTCGACTTCCCGTTCCTTTGTTGCTTGCTGCTCCCTGCACTCCGGCCGCCTTTGCTGCCCGTCACCCTGCTGCTTCTGCTGCTGTTGTCGTCTTCACTGCTACTGCTGTTCCTCCTTCTCCCGCCGGGGCTGCTCCAGCTGCCGCCTTCGCTGCTGGGACTGCGGCGGCTACACCGGCAGGTGCGGCCGTGGCCAGACGTAGGCCAGGCGAGAGCTGCATCAGCAGCAGGAAGCCACACACGAACAGGCGTCTTGAGGGGAGGAAAAGCATTAAGCGGCACCAGAGCGTCTGTGGGGAGCTCGTGCAGCAGGAAGGGGTGCCGCTGCAGCTGCTGCCGCTGCAATTTCTCCAGCAGCAACACAAGACGCACGGCTGCAGCAGGGCAGCCCCAGCGCACCGCCTGGCACGTATACCGCGCAGAAGAGAGCAGCCCGTCGTCTGCTGCTGCTGTCGGTTCCTGCGGCTCTGCTGCAGGGGCCGTGCAAGTGCGTCTGTGTCCTGCAGCAGCGCACCAAAAGCAGAAACAGCACCAGCAGCAGCAGCAATCCCCGCCGCGAGGAGAAGAAGTCCGCAGACAGAAACACCGGCGCAGGTGGTGCGTCTGGCAGCAACACGGGAGGGGAACAACGGCAAAGGACAGAGAGAGAAAAGACGGAAAGGATGGAAAAAAGACAGAAAGGAAGAGAAAAACGGTGGACGCCAGAGGAACAGAACAAGAAAGGGAGAGAAAAGAAGGGGAAGGAAAATCAACAAAGCGCGGAACTTATGTACACACACACGCATGCATATAATCTTGTGGACTAATCTACGTAGAGACGTATGGAGCCAAGCAGATGCCTGACTGCAGGCAGGTGTATACATATATATACATATACATATATATATACACATGGATATATACATATATACACATATCTATATATATACATAGATATACATATATCTATATATAGATAGATATACATGTGTATATATATATATATATATAGGAACACACACATATATATGTACACATAGATATACACATATGTGTATATGTATGTATCCAGATCAATTTGCACAGCTGCATCTAATCCTACAGACGCCTACACTTCTGTATACAAGCCTGCAGACTGCTACAAATCTGTGTCTACCACACCCAGAATACACACATATATAAATGAATATATATATATATATATATATAGACAGATATAGATCTATTTGCGTAGCCGTATCTGACCCTGCAGACGCTTACACATCTCTCTCTCCCACACACTCCCGTATGTGGGCACATATATATATATATGTATATGTGCAGAGGAGAAGCAGAAGAACCGAGTGGTGGAAGAGAGAGAAGAAGTGAAGTTGAGACGTCGGCACAGCCGTACACATGGCGGCCGGCAGCAGCTGCCCGCTGCAGGCGTCTGCTGCCGCAGCATGTGCGTGTGCCTACGTGGAGTGGCGTGAAGGGAGCAGGAATGAGGCGCCCGCACTTCTGCAGCAGCTTCTTCACGTGGTCCCCGCCAGTCTGTAGCAGCAGCAGGAGAAGCAGCAACGGGAACCGCCTGTGGGCCGCCCAAAGTAGTAGAAGAAGAGGAGGAAGAATCGACCGCTTTGCGAGCGTCCGGCTCGCCGTGGGCTGCTGCGGCGGGGAGGGGGCTGCTGCTGAAGGAGCTGGACGCGATCACTGCCCACAGAGGAGAAGAATCTTCGTACGGAGGGAAGATTCGGTAGGCAAGAACAAAGGATAACGCACTTTTCTCTAACTTTCCTCCGCTTGTTTTCTGCAGCCGTCTGTGTTTGCTTCCTGCTGCTCCGTCCGCGCCCCACAGCCGCCCCAGGGCAACCCAGGACTTTTCGACTCGTTTCTTCCCTCTGCCCTCTTTTTTTCTTCGATTTCCTTTGTCGCTTCTTCTTCCTGTGAATTCTTCTTCAATTGCTGCCGTCCCCTTGCTTTTGTCTGTCTCTCCTTCGCCTTTTTTGGCGGCTCGAACTGGTTCACGTCTCGATCCTCCGCCTGCGCGCGTCAACGTGTCAACCGACTGTCCTGCTGCTGCTGCTGTGGTTGCCGCTCCTCTTGTGGCTGCTGCCGGCTCTCCTTTTACTCCTCTTCCTCTTTCCTCTCCTTCCTTCTCGTCTGCCGCCGCTGCTCCTCTCCTTTTCCGTTCCTCTCTTGCTTTACCTCGTCCTGCGCCTGCAGCTGCTGCGGCGCCTCTCTCTCCGGCAGCTGCTGCTGTTGCTTCCGCCGCTGCTCTCCCTGCGGCTGCTGCGGTCGCTGCAGGGGTGACGCGTTCCCTACCGTAGGCGTAGGAGCCGTACGTGTCGATGTCGAGGGTCGCGAAGCAGCAGATATCTCCTAGACGCGTGCGCAGGGCAACTTCTCTCATGTATGTACAGATGCGGTCGGAGAGAGAAGGAAAGTAGAACCACAGAAGCACAGGCGCCAGCAAGGCGGCAGCGAGCTCTTCGAGCAGCAGCGCGATCCGCAGACGGTAAAACGAAGAGCAGAAGTTCCTCATGACCACGCGGTGCTGCTGCGAGACGTCTGTCAGGCCACTGCTGTTGCTGCTGCTGAAAGAAGCGCCACCGCCACCCAGCCGCTCCCGCAGCGGAGCAGCAGGGGCAAAGGCAGAGAAAAACGACACCGAAGCAGCAGAGACCGCACGGTTAACTGCCCCATACGAAGACGAAGAACAGAAGAAAGAAGAAGCGGAAGAAGAAGAAAGAGGGACGTCCTCCTCGGCGCTGTAGGTCCTTCCCGATGCGGTTGGGTGCCGCCGACACTGCTGCTGCCGCTGCTGAGAGAAAGAGGACGAAGAACCGCGGTGCAGCAGGGGCTGCTGCAGAGGATCTTTCTCCGTTTCTTCTTCAGCAGACAGTCCGGGCGTTTCTTCGTGTCGAAATTGCTGCTGATGAAGAGGACGAAGAGGAGGAGAAGGTGGAGGAGAAGCAGCAGCAGCAAACGAGGAGAAAGGAGCAGCTCCCGCAGGCAGGCGCCACGCGGCAGGAAGGTGATGCGTGAATTCTACGAGACGCATGCATCTGGAGTACAGAGCCGTTGGGGAATGCAAGGGCCGATACCGTCCTCCTTCTAAAACTGAAAAGGCAGCCCTCCCCACACAATTACATCGCCACATATGTGCACGCGACTTTTTTTGACAGAAAGACTCACGCAGAGAGAGACACGTTGGTGTGTATACGGAGACACAGGGGGAAAACATGATGCAGAGACACATACGCAGAGTCACCTAATCAGTGAGACGCCACCCAGTGGAACACAGAGATAGACATCAAGACACAGGGAGACAGCAAGAGAGACACACGGAGGAAATGAGACGGAGACAGCAGCAGGGAGGCGGGGAGACGCAGCAGGGAGACGGGGAGACAGCAGCAGGGAGACGGGGAGACGGCAAGACAGGTACGCCGGGAGACAGCAACAGAGAGGCAGCCAGAGATGGAGACTTGTCTTTGCAGAGTTGTATGTAGAGGCTGACGTGGGAAAGTGGGAGAGGAAACGCTGGCGAAATTACGAGAGACGGAGACGGAGACACGGGGGGGGAGACACACGCTGAACGATGACGAACCAGATTTGTGCGCAGACCTACACGTGAGAGGGAGACCACTTGGCCGGGGCAACAGCAGAGGGGGAAACACACAACTACTGAAGTAGAGATACTGCCGGGAATAACTCTGCTCGTCCCAGCAATACCATATGCAGCAGTAATAGCGGTAGCACAATAGTAGCAGTAGTATTAATAGTAACAGTAATAGTAGGGTAGTAGTAGGAGTAGTAGTGGTAATCGTAGTGATACTAATAGTCGTATTACTAGTAGTAATACTTGCTGTAGTAATACTACTAGTAGCACGTAGTAGTAGTAGTAGTAATAGTAGTGATAGTCGTGGTAATAGTAGTAGTACTACTAGTAGTAGTACTACTGGAGAGGGAGACCCACGCAGAGGTCGGGAAATATCTCGCTGGAGACGGAGCCAAAAGAGAGAGAGACGAGACAGGGAGGAGACGCTCGCACAAATGAAAAACAGAGGGGGACAAGACAGCGAGAAATGCTATTATTACTACTAGCATCACTACTACCAGTATTACTATTACTACTAGTACTACTGGTAGTACTACTATTGCCAGTATTACTACTAGTATTACGACTATTAGTATTACTACGATTACCACTACCACTACTACCCTACTCTGAGGGCCGAGACGGGCAGACAGGAGTTCACGCTTGGCCACGGAGGAGACACACGGCGACACAACCGCAGCTCGAAAATTTCTGTTCCAGGGAATCCTCAGCAGAAGGAGACAGCCGCATTCACAACAAGAGAGACGCAGAGGCACACAGGCACACACAGCGAGAAGCAGACAAGCCGAGAATCGGACGGAGAGGTGCACAGGCAGAAGGGGTACACCTTCACGTGGGTAAACGCAAAGAAGAGCGACATAACTTCGCAGCGGTGTTCCTGCTCTGCTGCTGCTGTTTATAGAAACAGAAACGACAACGTCCGCGCGCCCCTGTCGCCGGGCGTTTCGGAGAAGTCACTGGCACTCTGCACTTCCTGCGGAGGTCGTTGCTGCTCTGTCGCTGACCTTCGCTACAAGAAAACTGGGCTTCTTTTCGTTGTCTTGCAATTGCTGCCGCTGACGCTGTCCCTGTTGGTCTGCTGCTGCACCTTTCTTGCTGTCCTGCTGCGCCTGTGTTGCTCTGTTGCCGCTGGCTCTGTGTTGCGCTGCTGCTGCTAGGCCTGTGCTGCTCTGCTGCTGCTGGGTCTGTGTCGCGCTCCTGCTGGTGGTGCTGTGCTGCGCTGCTGCTGCTGGATCGGTGTAACGCTGCTGCTGCCAGGTCTGTGTTACGCTGCTGCTGCTGCTGGGTCTGTGTTGCGCTGCTGCTGCTGCTGCTGGGTCTGTGTTACGCTGCTGCTGCTGCCGGGTCTGTGCTACGCTGCTGCTGCTGCCGGGTCTGTGTTACGCTGCTGCTGCTGCTGGATTGGTGTTGCGCTGCTGCAGCTAGTTTGTTGGCGGCGTCGTTGTGTGTGTGCCTGTACCTCCGCCTGTTCGCGAGAAGTGTGTCGGTTCAGCAGCTTCGTCATTTGCGGCGGAGCAGCTGCTGTCTCCGTCGGCAGCCGCAGCAGCCGAGGGGAAAGGCAGGGCAGTGACAGTCGCGAAGAGGACGCCCAGGACGACCGCATACCACAGCAGATTCCTGTCTCCGATCCGTATGAAAATCAGCGGCGTCTCGTCGAAAAAGTAGAGAAAAACGAAGACCGAGAGCAGCGCCCCGAGGACGTACTTCACCACCAAGTGCGCATGCAGCAGGGACGGAGAAACCGGAGACAGCTGCAGATACGCGTCCGCCGCTGCTGCTGCCAGGCTCAGTCTGAAGAAGCAGCAGCAGCAGCAGTCATCACACGCACACGTCCGGACCCGCAGCAATGCAGGGACTTCCCCCCTTCTCCCTTCACATGTATATGCGTACATCTCTTCCCAGACACAGAGACGCAGAAACGGAAGCAAAATAGAGAGACAGATACAGAGACGGAGACGCTTACACATCCCTACATAAACAGAGTTACGTCTCCCTATCAACGTACCAACTAACAAGAGCCCCTACTCTTCTCAAACACAATGCACACATGTATGTATATTCATCTACGTACATATATATATGCCTTCGCAAATGTGTACACACAAACTTTTGTATATATATATATATGTGTATGTGTGTACACATTTGTATACGTGTACATATATATATATATACATGCGTATGTATGTGGAACATGCCTGATCACCAACAGGTAACTCACTTCATTATCTCTAGACGCATGCATATATAATGTTTCTGTATAAATTTGCAGTTGATAAAATTAGACATGTGTACCGATATATGCAACTATATATCTTCTACCTCTTCTAGTAAATATATATATATATATATGTATACTGGTCTGTGTCTCATATGTATACACATACCAGTTTCTCTTCGCATACATCTATATACACATACATATATACATATATATATACACTCGAACATACAGACATATATATATACATATATTCCGGTCTATATAGATAAATACATACGTACAAACATATATATTTACCTTTGACGAATCTGAAAAGGTTATGTGTCCCTTTACACTAACATTTCTGTTGTATGTCTTTGAATGTGTATATGCAGATCTACAACCACATATCTGTATATATATACATATATATAGAAAGAGAGAAAGAGAAGGGGATGAATACATATACAAACAAATATATACATATGTATATATATGTACTGATGTGTATATATATGTAGATATATGTACGTATGTGTGAATATACTTACCTTTGATTAACTTGGTGGGGCAGCTCGTTGAATTCTCGGAAGCTCCAGTAGGCGAAGCCGTTGAAATCTCGGCGGGTGATGGACTCGCGATTTCTCCGGAAGATTTCGGCGTGTTTGAGGAAGAAGAAAAGGAAAATAAAGATGAAGAGAGGAAGGAGACAGAAGAAGTTGAGGACAGCAAGAAGTCGGAACCGCCCCGCCAGCGCCGCTGCTGCTGCTGATTCGTACGGTGCGAGGCTGCAGAAATCCGTGCGGGCAGCAACACACGCAATCGCCGGAGAACCACGTGCAGCGCTGAAACAGTAGCAGCAGCAGCAGCAACAACACCAGCAGCAGCAGCACCAGCAGCAGCAACAGCAGCAGCAACAACAGCAACAGCAGCAACAGCAGCAACAGCAGCAACAGCAGCAACAGCAGCAACAGCAGCAACAGCAGCAGCAGCAACAACAGCAGCAGCAGCAACAGCAGCAGGAACAACAGGAAACACTTGGTGCTCCCGCACTACCAGCAGCAGCAGCAGCGGCGTGCGAAGCGCAGCAGTAGACATCACGCAGCAAGAGCGGCAGCAACGGCAGCAAAGCTCCAGCAGCAGCAGCTGCTGCTTCTTGGCGCCTGTAGACGCTGGAGCAGCAACTCACTGCGCGGCGAAGAGTACCGCCTGCGCAGCAGCAGAGCCGCCGCGGAGAGGCACCTGCTGCAGCCACACACAAGGAGTCGGAAACACCGGCAGGAGCAGCGGCGGCCGGGCAGCGCGGAAGCAGCAACAACAGCAAGAAGAGTCACGCCATCAGGTATATGTCAAGTGGAGGCACATCGATCAGCAACAGCAAGAGGCGTACCAGCTGCACCACACAGAGCACGAAGAAGAGCAGCAGCAACAGCAGCAAACGGAAGAGCAGGCAGACAGAAGCGTCAGCAAAAGAAGAAGAACAGCAGCAAGGCGTGTCTTGAAGGAGAAGACGACGCAGATACTTCGTATATATGTGTGTGGGAGGGGATTAAATACCACGTTTCTTACGGGTCCGCGGGGGGTTTAAAGAATGTGCTGCTGTTCATACACCGGCGGGGATTGCTGAAAAGTTGGCCAAATAGGGCGCGGCGGATATTCCACGTCAATACTTGCGTATACAGCAGCTTGGCAGGCAGCCAGTGGGGCAGCTTGCTGCTCAGGATATCTTTGTTAGTTAACGCAATGTAGAAGTTGTCTTCACGCATGATAACGTTGACTATATCAAGCGCGGTCAAGCGTTTTGCTGCGTCCTGCAGGAGCGCTTCCGCAGCTCCCCACACTTCTTCTTCCTCTTCCTGCTGCTGCACCAGTAAGCCACCTGGTGCTGTCTCTCTCCTTCCTGTCTCCTGCAGCACCCACCCTCTCCCGCGACTCCTGGCTCTGCCACATGTCTCGTCCACGTCTTTTTGTTGCTGCAGCGCATGCACTGCTGTCTCCTCCTCTTGCTGATCTACCCAAGGTCCCATCCCCTGCTGTTGCTGCTGCGACACACCCGCATACTGCTGTTGCTGCTCCTCCGCGTGCCCCACCAACGTGGACTGCAGGTGCTGCTGTGGCTGCTCGAAATCCACCTGCTGCTGGTGCTGCCACCGAGGGGGCTCCTGCTGCTGCTGTCGCCCGTGCTGCTGCTGTTCGAAAGTCACCTGCTGCCGGTGAGGGGACTGCTGTTGCTGCTGCGGTAGGGATGGACAGGCAGGCTGCTGCTGCTGTTGTTGCACAGCCAAGATCTGCTGTCCCTGGCAATTCTGCTGCTGTCCAGAACGACCTGTCAGCTGGTGCAGCGTCTGCTCCTGCTGCAGCTGCTGTCGCTGCACCTGCGGAGATTCAAAAGCAGCCATACGAACACGCAGAGAAAGATCTGAAGGTCCGGCCCCTACCTCCTGCTGCTGCTGCTCCTGCCGCTCCAGTTGCGTCCAGAGCTGCTGCGCAGAGTTTTGTTCTGCTTGCGACCGCTGCTGCTGCTGTGACAGTTGCTGCAGCTGCTGCTGATGAGCGCTATCGGAGTAAGGAGCCGTCTCTCTCCAGCTGACACTTCCCGCCTCGATGACGCAAGTCTCAGCAGCAGCAGCAGCCGCCAGGGCACCGGCAGCGGAATCAGTAGACACAGCAGCAGCAGCAGCAGCGGGAAGCCCGCCGGCAGCAGCAGCATGAGAAGGAAGCGTCGCCGTAGCAGCAACAGAAGGCAGCACGCCCCCAGCAGAAGGAGGAGGCGCGGCAGCAGCAGAAGGACGAGGAACCGTCGCACCCGCACGAGAAATATAACGCGGCGGCGTATACGTTGCAGCAGTAGGAGGAGAAGCAAGAGTGAAAGCAAGGAAGTCTCGTTCAACGGCCTGGTGGCGAGACAAGGGCCGGGGAGGCCTAGAGTCAGCAGCAGCGGCTGTTCTGTTGAGAACGAGAGCAAGAAGCTCGGGCCAGCTGAGCAGCTGCAAGGCCGCATCCGAGGAAATGCCTATCCTTTTCCTTAGAAAAGAAGCTATCTGTACGGCCTGCATGCAGTGGGTGTGCGCATGCATGGCATTGCAGAAGAGGAAACAGCTGAGAGATGAGACGTAGAGACACGTAAACGTCTGCCAAGAAGTCCACGGAGAGAAGGGATGCAGCAGCAGCAGCGGGACGTTGCGGCAGTCCTCTTCGCTGCTGCAAGAAAGAACACCCTTCCAGTTTATGAACGCCAGAAGAAAGAAACTAAAATATATAGTGAAGCCAAAGGCGGCAAGATGAGCTGCATGCGCCGAGACAATACCCCAGAATCCGCCTTCCATCCAGTAGCGGTACATGCCTCGAAGAAACAACTCCAAAGCAGCGACGCCGCCGTCTTCTTCCCGTCTCCCCGTGCCTCCCCACAATGTCTTGTCTCGTCCGCGTGTTGACGTCTCCGGAAGAAAAAAAACTGCCCGCGACTCTTCCGCCAGTGTCATCGTCTCCTCTTCCTGCTGCTCCTGCTCCTGCGACCAGACGAATTGTCGGTGTCGCGTCTCCTCCTTTTCGTCCTCAAGAAGAGACGGCTGCTGCTCCCCCGTCTCCTCCAACTGTTCTGCAAGCTGCACTTGCACCTGCTGCGACTTCTGCTGCGGCTGCTGCAGCAGCCACTGCCCTTGCTGCTTCCGCTTCTCCTGCTGCCCTCCCCGGTGCTCCATCTCCACGAAGTCGCGCAGATGCTGCTGCTGCTCTCCCTGCTGCCCCTGCCGACCCTCGCGCACCAACACCGCCTGCTGCTGCTGCAGCTCGCTACCAGGATACTGCTGCTGCTGTTGTTCGACAACGCGAGATGGCTGCCGCTGCTGAAGAGAAAGAAGAACGCGTGACTGACGCTCCTGCTGCTGCTGCTCAACGGGACGTGGCTGCTGCTGCTGCTGTTGCTCCTGCTCCTGCTGCTGCGACAGACGGGACGACTGCAGGTAGGGACGGCCCGCACCCCATGC
Organism: Sarcocystis neurona; assembly: GCA_000727475.1. Classification (NCBI taxonomy): domain Eukaryota; phylum Apicomplexa; class Conoidasida; order Eucoccidiorida; family Sarcocystidae; genus Sarcocystis; species Sarcocystis neurona. Next base: position 1,903,664 of record KL647307.1, read on the forward strand.
ATCCAGATCTGTTGCTCCTACTCTTGCTGCTTGCCACCTTTGCACACCCTTCCCTGCTGCGTCAGCGGACAAACCAGCAGAAGCAGCGAACAAAAGAGGAGACGCAGCTTCTCCTGCAGCAGAAGTAGCAGCAGGCGGTGCGCTGCTAGGCCCCGCGGCGCTGCTCCTGCTGCTCTCACCCCACAGGTCCCACCGCCCCTTGTTCGCGGGGGAGGAGGCCTCCACAAAAAAGTGCGGCAGCACGTTGCCTACGCTTCCTGCAGCCTGCCGCTGTCGCTGTTGCTGCTGTTGCCGCTGGTGCTCCTCCATCTGCTGCCCCGGCTCCTGAGACGCCTGGAACTGCGGCTGCAGTTGCTGCTGCTGTAAATGCTGATGAAAGTGCTGTGGCTGCTGCAACTGATGCTGCTGCTGCAACTGCCGCTGCTGCCGCAGCTGTCGCCGTTGCTGCAACTGCCGCTGTTGCTGCCACTGCTGCTGCTGCTGCCACTGTTGCTGCTGCGGCAACTGCTGCTGCCGCAGCGACGACAGCTGCTGCTGGTGTTGTCGCTGCAGCGGGATGTCAGAAAAGAAGCGTCCGGGACCCAGAGAGTCCTCCTCCTCTTCTTCCCCTTCCTTTGTTTTCCTGATTGGTTGCTGCTGACTGTGCAGCAACAGCCCTTTCTCCCAGGAGCTGGCCGCTGCTGCTTCCTCTGCATGCACCGTCACGCCAATTCCATGGCTGCTGCTGTTGCTGCCGCTGCTGCCACTGCTGCTGCTGCCACTGTTGGTGCTGTTGTTGCTGCTGCTGCGGTTGATGCTGCTGCGGTTGATGCTGCTGCTGTTGCTGCTGTTGCCGTTGATGCTGCTGCTGTTGCTGCTGCTGTTGCTGCTGCTGCCACTGCTGCTGCTGCTGTTGCTACTGCTGCTGCTGCCGCTGTTGCTGCTGCTGCTGTCGCTGGTGCCACTCCAGAACTCGGTTGGCCGCTGCTCAAGAGGCAGAACTTCTCCGCATCGCCTTCCTCGATAGCGGCATCCCGGTTCGTGAAGCAAATACGCAACACTGCTACTACTGCTACCTGAGGAGGGGAAGCAGCAGCAGCCCTCCCACTCCTGCTGCTCGTGCGGCTGTTCCTGCTCCCGAAGCAGCGGCAGCGCATCCTGCTGCTGCTGGTGGGATGTCTCGTGCTGCTGTGCGGCATGTTGCTGCACGAAGGCGGTGCAGACCTGTTCTGCTTGCTGCTCCTGCTGCCGCTGCTGCCGTGGAAGGACAGCTGCTGCAGCGCTTCGCAGCGGCGGCGGGGAGAGAAGGGCAGAGAGCGAGGACGTGGCGGCCGGCGAAGCTGCAGATGCTTCTGCTTCCTCGCTCAACAGCAGCAGTGGCCCCTGCGGGCAGCGCTGCCACGCCCCGGCTTCCCTCTCGCTGCTGCTCCTCATCTTCCTCGACGAAGCCCCACTGTTGCTGGTGCTGCTGCTCGGCCGACCAGCTGCAGGTCCTGGGCAAGAATCTAGCTGCTCTCTTCTTGCGGTTCCTGCTGCTGCTATGGTCGTTGCGAGGGTCCACTTCTCGCTGCCCTCGGAAACGTCTGCCCCTCCGCCCGTCCCCTGTGGCCTTTTCTCTTCTTCTATTCACCGCGGCCAGACAGAGGCTCCTGCTGCTGCGGCTCGAAAACTGCTGCTGCTCCTTCTGCTGCTCCGACTCCCTTGCTGCTGCCGCTGAAAACAGCAACGCGCGATTTCTCCTGCAGCATAGCGTTTGCAGGGTCCTCTCCTGTCGCACTGGGCGACCCCTACCCTCTGCACAGCCCCCTCCTGCTGCTGCTCCTGCTGCTGCTCCTGCTGCGGCTGCTGTTGTTCCACAAGCACGTGTTCGTGCTGCTGCTTCATTTAAAGCGACTGCCGCTTCTTCTATTGCGGCTTCTGCTGCGTGCGTTGCTGTGGCTCCTGTTGCTGAGGGAGACCTGTTGCTCGCGGCCCTGCTGCTGCTGCAGCAATTAATGCCCCCGCCGACGCAGCTCCTTTTTCTGCATCCTGCTGCTGTGAGAGCAGTGTAGACACACCAGTTCTCTTCTGCTGCTTCTCAGACAGAGAACCCGTCCCGCAGCAGCTGCTGCTGAGGTTGCTACTGATGCTGCTTCCGCCGTTGCTGCTGGTGCTGCTCCCGCTTTTGTTCCTGTTGCTACTGCTGTTGCTGCTGCTGCTTCTTCTGTTGTTGCTGCTGCTGCGGTTGCTACTGCTGTCGCTCCTCCTGCTGCTGATGCCGCTGTTGCTGGTGCTCCCCCTGTTGCTGCTGTTGCTGGTGCTCCCCCTGCTGCTGCCGTTGCTGGTGCTCCCCCTGCTGCTGCTGTTGCTGGTCTTGCTGTTGGACTCGCAGCTACTGTTGTGGGCGGTGGCACGCATCCAGTGGCCAACTGCCGCCGCTCAAACGCCCGTGAGCTGCTGTTGCTTCTCCTGAAGCTGCAAAGTACAAATCTGCAACGCTTGCTGCTGCTTCTCTGCCTCCGCACGAAAGTCCGTTGCTTCTCTTGCTATTGCTGCCGCGTTGAAACTGTGTCACTGCCATTGCTGCTACTGCTGCTGCCGGCCTTGCTGCTGCTTCTCCTGTTGGAGAGGGATGAGCAGCACCCGGCGGTTAACATTCCGTGCACTGCGAGGCCCCCCCACGGCCCCTGCTGTGTATTGTCGACACACGAGACGAGCAGATAAAGGTCGCAGCTCTTCACACCGGCCTGCAAGTTCAAAGTAGGAGGACCACGGGTTTATGCGAGGTGCCGGTGAATGGAAGAATGTCTGCTGAAGACGAAGTTGCATTGTCGTGCGGACGCGTACGGCTGGAGGCTCGACTGCGGAGGGGAAAAGAAGTACCCGTGTGGACGAAGAGACAGTCAGAAGGGGCGTGGACGTCTGGAAGAGGACGGAAGGATACGACGGTGAAGAAAAGGAGTCAACAACACACAGCGAACGAAAGCAGGACTCCGCCGGACACGAAGACACCAGATAACAACGGTTTGTCGTGCTTCGACAGGGCAAGAGGCCGCAGAGCCAGCGGCTAAGGAAGAGAAGGAAGAACGCGCGTAAGGGAAGAGAAGGAGGAGTAAAACCGGAGGAGGAGGAGTTAATTTCCTGGAAAGGATAAAACGACAGAAATGGGGATGCATGGGAGAGGAACGGAAGGACAGCGGAAACAAGCGTAGATAAAAGACCTGCGTCGATGAAGACGGCTAGCAGCAGCTGCCTTGAGAAGAGAGTGGCACTGACGAGGTGAAGGGGAGAGCGAAGGAACAAAGCCACAAAGGAAAGACAGACGATCTGAAAGTTACGCACAAGTTCACAAAAGTCAAAGGAAACGAGCAAGAAAATGAGTCGCCACGGCGGTAGCTTGCGCCGCCGATCACGCAGCGCGCGCCTGCGGTGTGTTGGTGTGCCGGTACGCGTCGAGCTTTCTTTTCCTCAAAATTCGCGTTGAGTAGACAATAATGCAAAACATTTAGACGTATACTGTAAAACTTTGGGCACAGCACACAATTCGAACAGTCAAAGCAGGGTCCTCAGAATTTTCGGTGAAATTAGTGTATGGTGTCCACGTCGGCGGCCCTCGCGGTGTATCAGACATTTCATCTTCCGCATGTGTAGGACGTAGTTTTCGTAGAGAGATAATTAGAGGAAAGTTGTTGAACGGAAACTAGACCGAACCTTCTACATTCTCGAGATGGACGGAATATCTCAGTATGACATTCCTTGTATGTCGAACGCGTCGCAGGAGTTTCACGAGTACGGAATGTCACCACTGGATAAGGAAGCTAGTTCATCTTTCTTGTTGGTTGTGACGCAAAATGTGCTACAGCAGTATGAAGCTGTCTTTTTAGGAGTGCATGGCCGCACACGAATGTCTTGTTAGAAATATAATGCACTAATAATAGTACTTGTTGGATGCAATTAAGACGGACAAAAGTGACTATGTGCAGAACCGTGCCTCTCACCGGGCGGCACATATCTGAGTTAATGTGACACCGCCGCGTGTGTTTATAATCTGCATGTACTTGGAGGTCGTTACGGTGTTAAAAGTGTACACTTTTTGCAGCTAGGAACTCGTACTTGGGGCTCTTTACTTCAGCAGTTGACGCACTGTCAGATATGTGTCTCCTCCGTTATAGCAGAAGGCCATCTGTCGAGCTCGATTCAACGTTGCAGACCCTGCGCAGTCCCAACAAGTTCCAATTCGAACTTGTGTGCCTGAAACCTTGGTCTAGATAGTAGTGTCGACCGTGTATCTCTGCATGTCACGATCAAGATTGTTCTTTTTCTACTCGGCACCCCGTATATCTACTAAAATATACATCGTGTAGTAAATACGTGTGTCCGTTGTGAAGAAAACTGATCAGTGTCAAGTTGTGTAGATGTAGATTTCACTACCTTCATGATCTGACCTCCCCATAATCTCCAGCTTACACCTCGTTGACTTCTACATCATGTCCACATCATCCCCATATGGTCTTTTCGTCACTTCCGCAAAGTCCAGATCTTTTATCCTCTGGAGTGGACATGTAAGCAGTGTTCAGCAGTTTATAGTATTTTCGGGATCCGGGGAGTAGCATGGCACCTTCGTGTTCTCTGGATACCTGGACTACATCAGCAGAAGTATGTCTGTGGTATCTGGCGAAGATCGTTTCCCAGTCTGCACACCTCCTCACTAGCATACCACAGGAGTTCGAGTATCTCTTTGTGATCCCCGTGTATATCCTTAGGCTTCGTGAAGCACATGCGCGTGATTCATCGAATACTGCTATTATCTGACAGTGTACCTCCGCTTTCCCTTCGGACCGTCCCTCTCTCTGCATATTCGTCGACTTCCCGTAGCGTCCGTCCTTTCTACGTGTAACAATTACACGTACACGCTAACACTTACCCGGTCCACTCCCTTATATGTACCCGTTGCATATCTCCTTATTTCCCTGCGCAACATTAGTACTCCCACAGTTTTAAATCTCCAATCGAGCTTTTTCCACAGTACTTCTGCAATATTCCCACACGTTGTCCATAAGACTTCCATATAATCTTCGTGCGGTCCTTCTCCTTCCGTGTGTAACCACCATACCACAGTCACCACCATATTAACATGATAAATTCGTCTTAGCACCAAAGGACCTCGCTGCAGTTTCTGTATTACGTACTACTCCACAGTCCCTTCGTACCACATCAACGTGAATATCTTATTCGCTACGTATGTACTCTGCAAAAACAAGTCCATGACGTGCTCGTGGTATCTCGTTCTCCCCCCCTCATACGTGCACACAGACTCCGTACGCCAGCCGCACTCGACGTCGTCGAGTTTCTACTTGGACGATCACCATTTCTCTTCCAGTTTCTCCACAATTCTTCCGCATAATCTCACTAATGCCTCCCTTCACCACGGCGATACACGCTCTGTCGTCCCAGTGAGACTTCTCTGTTATCTGGTGCTTGCTTTTTCCCGGTAGTTAGCCTGTTACCTCCTACGCGGTCTGCATAATATTTAGCGATTGCTTCCGCTAAATTTGTGAAACGACGCCCTTCACTTGCCCCCTCTGTTTCCCGTACCACCTGCGTGAGAGCCCGACGCCCCCGTATCCTCTCCTGTGAAAATATGCAGTTTCTCTCCTTTTTACATCCAGATGCCCTGTCTGTGACCACACGGTGACCTCCACACTGAATACCAAGCATCTGCGTGGTACTTCGCTAGTTGCCCCAGTTTCCTTTCCGCCACACCATTAGATCTGCTTCCCACTTCCAGCACAAACCGGTGCACTATGTCTCTTTATCTCCGTAGTCGCTTCAGGCGCATCCGTTACCTGAGGCGCAAATACTATGTTCCATATTATCTCAATTTCACATACGCATTACAGCGCATCCATATCACCGTAACTGTATATCCATAGTATTGGTTTGATCTTTACGTTCGAAATCTCCCACATTTCGTCAGACGTACCATATGTGTCCTAAGACGAAGCTACGTCTAGGGTACCCGCAGCATAGTCTCTCCAGAGTACCCTCCTCATAACTCCAAATTATTTCTTTTATTTTCTCTCCGGAGTTCACACACCGTATCTGTGTTGCCTCTTCTTTGACTTCTACAACGTTCTTCCGCCTTTCCTTTAGCGGGTCTTGACGCAGTGCTCGAATTCTCCCCGGCTTCTTGCCCCGCTCTAAAAGGCGGCACATCCCGTGTGATCCTTTTAAATCATTTGTACTTTATCTTCATCAACTCCGGATTGCCTCAATAATTTTGTCACTGTAGTACCTGTTGTATATTTCACCCGTTACGTCACGAGGAGACTGAGAAGGCAGAGACACAGGACAACACGAGAAGAAAAAGGACAAACGCTTGGAAGCTGTTTTATACAGGAATCGTAGGCTGTTGTCCATGTGTACACATAAAAGAGAAGCGGCGGTAGACGACCAGTACGACTAGTGTCCGACGGTGCAGTTGTAGAAGCAGCAGTGGCACGAGGGACACTTATGCAGACACAGACATCCGGAGCAGCAGCATCTGCTATTGCAGCGGCCCTTTTTATTCTGTTTCCAGGGCAGCTGTGTCGTTCACTGCCTTAATGGAAGCAATTACTACTATCATGAATTAAAGCATCACCAGCGGGAGCAGCGGCACATACACCCTCGAAGTGAACAGTCGGGGGAGCAGTCACTAGAGGGCCACTGCCGACAGCAAGAGCGTCAACAGTAACAACCGTGTCACACGCAGCAGCAACGTGGTCGTTCCAGAATCTGCAGTCACATCAGTAGCAACAGCAAAATTAGCTGCACACGAGTGAACGCACTAGGAAAGCTGGCACCACCGTCAGCAATGGGATCTGCAGCAGCAAGGGGGGCAGCAATGTCTGCAGCAGGTTCCCACGCAGCGTTAAAAGCAGCATTTCCAGCAGTAGTCCCACAAGCAGAAGCAGCGCTGGATCATGAGCAGAAAAACACAAAAGACCCACCGTGACGGTACCTCCAGGTGCAACGACAGCAGCAGAAGGACGGTCAGTGCCACAGAAAGTAGCAGCCTCGAAACAGCCCCTCGGGTAAGCAGCAGAAGCACACCTCGCAGCAGCAGCAAGACGAGAGGCGCGGGGATTCTTGAATCAGCGCTGCCCACTGCAATGGCAGGCGAGAGAGAGCCACCGTGAGCTGACGAAGCATGAAGTTGTACCAGAAGCAAAGCCACTTCAGCTTTCGTTGCGAAGGGTGACTTCACAGAATAGCACAAGTAGGGGAACGGACATAAGATTCCGCGAAAACGTCACATAGGAAGAGGAGCTGGAAGTTAGTCAAAACAACGTTGTAATTCGGAGAAAGTCTACGTCGGCGACGACCGACGTGTCACGAGTACAAATACTGCGAGTCCTCCACTCGTTTTTTGGCACTCCTCGTGCACGTCATGCTCTGAGTTGTTTCGACGGTTCGAAGTTATATTTAATACAACGACAACCGGTCGCAGATCTGCTGTGTAACGCAGTGCGGCGCCCACAGCCGCCGGGGTGAGTGGCGCGCACAGGATGGCACGCTTTCTGTTTCTCTCCCTGGCGGAGATAACTCTGCCATTCGTTTTTCGAATGACTCGCTTCCTATAAGGGCAGGAGAATACGTTCTGCTGTGTACATCACCCCGCACGTGCAGGCATGTGTGCGCGTGTATGTATCCCCTGTCTGCGCACCCATGCGGCTAGGTTTTTTTAGGCGTACGCGTGCAGGCGTATCTCTGCCCTGTCTGTCTACTTGCCCACATGCATAAAGACCGACGTCTCAGTCCTGCATACAATCGTGTCTACAAAAATCGCAGACCCCCCTGGCAAGCAGAGTGCCCTCCCTCTGAATTCGCAGCCGTTGTCACGTGCACTACCATAATGTGTGCAAACGAACACTACGCCTATCTCTGTCTTAGCACGTATGCCGGCGGCGTTTCACCGGCACTACGGTGTTTGTGATTTCCCCTGTGTACAGCTATACCCACACACACACAAATAGGCATTCAAGTATACACATATATGTGGGTCTGGGTCCGTGTCTGTCCTTTGTATATGAAGAAATACAGACCAGTTTCATATACGTCAGACAAGTGGACATTCTATACATGGGTGGCATGGCTGCGGGTAGCTGCAGCAGTCATGACTTTCTTGATGTAGACACGTGTCGCTGCAGATGCCAATAACAACTGCGTCGGCTGCTGCGATGCGCGAGCTCAGGAACAATCTGGGGCTCGGCCGCGAACCTCTCAAAAACCTTTTTTCTTCGACGGAACCTTGGTGCGTCCGTCTCGTGTTCCGCTCTTTATGTTCGAACATATATATGTGGAAGTGACGCGGATGTCAGCACGGAAAGGTGCAGCGTAGCAGCCCCGTTTTTTTGCTGAAAAACCCGTCCGCGCAGCACTTTATTTGGAGCAGGTCATACGCAGGTCCGGGAAGTCGACAGGTTCATCAGCACATGCACACGTGTCTGTACCTCTCTATGTACCTGCACATATATATATATATATATAGGTGCGTGTGTATATCTGCAGACATTATCCATAGATATATGTAGACAGAGAGAGTAAGTTATAAATCAACAGAAATACGTACACACCCACACCTTGTCTGCGTCACTTCAAGAGGGACAAGGGGTGCAGAATACACCACGCTACAAAATTACTCCAGCAGCAGCCTGTGGGTCGAATGACTAGGAGGCGTCCCTGCTCTGGCACATGTGTAGCGATATTTACATACATGGACACGCGCGCATCTGCTTAGCACGTCTATCCCCATTTCACAACCTTCCGACTCCGACCGGGGGTGACGTTTTCAACAAAAATTTCCACAGTCTCCTGCACTTCTCTCTACGTTACACACATATACGGATAACGTATGCAGATATTCACGCGTACCGACATACAAGTGAGTATCTACGTAGACTGCCCCCACGAGATATAGGTGCGGCGAACTTTCGGAAAGACTCGTCTGTTCGACATGCTTGTAGAGTTGCTTCAAATATACATATATATATATATATATGAATATATGTATACATGTATGTATACAATGAGTGACGCTTATGTAGAAATAGACACGGCTATGTGTGTTGCTTTCTTCGGGTATACACAGAGGCCACACACGTCAAAAGGACGCAGTCACACACACACACACACACATGTGTAGACAACTTACATATGTACATTACACATGCGCACGCCCAGTACTCCACACGTCTACACACCCGCATACATACACGCATGCGAAGAAGCATTTAAAAAAACATCTGTGAAGGTCGCTTCAAATTTCTGACGACTGAGACAGGCTGCGGAACACTGCAAGGGCAGACGTGCAGGTCGGCGAGAAGTTTCTCTTTTTCCTCGCGCGTCCCTGTGTGCCGCTCCCGACCAAACAAATGCGCTCCCTTTGGAGCGCGGGCCTACGTCTTGCTGTCCGAAGGGAGGAGGGGAGAAGAAAAAAAGGATCTCTCCACAAAGGCGCGTACACAGGCAGTCTCTCTCTATGTCTCCTTCTCTCTCTCTGTCTCCTCTCTCTGTGTCTCCTTCTCTATGTGTCTCCTCCTCTCTATGTGTCTCCTCCTCTCTATGTGTCTCCTCCTCTCTGTGTGTCTCCCACCCTCTCTCCCCGTCTCCTTCTCTCTCCGTGTCTCCTCCTCTCTGTGTGTCTCCCTCCCTCTCTCGCTGTCTCCTCCTCTCCCTGTCTCCTCCTCTCCCTGTCTCCTCTTCTCTCTGTGTCTCTTCCTGTCTCTGTGTCTCCTTCTGTCTCTCTGTGTTTCCCTCCCTCTCTGTCTCCTCCTCTCTCTGTGTCTCCTTCTCTCTCTGTGTCTCCTCTTCTCCCTGTGTCTCCCTTCCTCTCCCCCTGTCTCCCCCTCTCTGTGTGTCTTATTCTCTCTCTGTGTCTCCTCCTCTCTATGTCTCTCCCTCCCTCCCTCTCTCTCTGCATGCGCGCGGACAGTTTTCGTAAGCAGTTTCGCTCACGTGTATGTATGTGCGTATGTTTGTGGAACAGAAAAAGAAGGAACTGCTCACTCTCTTGTATAGCTCTACATGTGCTGCGTCAACACAAGAAACGACCACGTGGAGATCAATATATATATGTGTACATATGTATATGCAGAGAGACACATATATACAGAGATATAATACGGACAGCCACAGAGAAGGACTTCTACACAGAAGGGCTCATACGCACAGATATCTCATGATACACAAGCAAACAGATATACACATACGTGTGTATTCATATACAGAGAGAAACAGACACGTGGACACACCTCCATACGGAGGGAGAAACAATCACGTATGTAGACGTGAAGACAGAGGTACAGAAATACGCAGACATAAAATTCTTTCTCGAGAGCCACATATATATAGAGAGAGAGGGAAACACACACACACACACACATACACACACATACACACACACACATACACATACACACATACACATACACACACACACACACCGCCATGCATATACACATGTATATACAGAAATAGAGACGTGGGTATACTTGTTTGATGAGAGAGAAACTCTGCATTCATCTTGGCGCCTCCCGCATTTTTCGACGGTAGAAGTTCGACAGTCGTGGGCAGAGAGAAATCCAAGAGAAGCCTACGCTGCGTGAGACGGAGGCCGGCTCTGGGGCGGCGAGGACAATCGAGAAGCCGTTTGATAGAAGTGAGGAGAAGGAAAAGGAGCAGAAAAAAGAAAAAGACGAACACGGTAGAAGGCAGCATGAGAAGAAAGAGGGACAAAGCGAGAGCTGTCGAAGACGCACACCTGCTGACAAAACTGCAGTTATCTGAGCACAGAGACAGGAGCACTCGACGACGCCGTCTCCCTAGGAACACGGAGACGCCGATATTTTCTAGCAGCACGAGCAGCGAAGGAAGAAAGGAGACAAAAGGAAGAAAGTGGAAGGAGCTGACGGAGGAGTCGATCCACGGACGCCCCCCACACATGCGGCTCTTCTTGGCAACCTCCACACGTTCGTAGACAGAGAAAGCGCGAAAGACAGAGACATGTGCATGGGTGGTCCCAACGAAGAAACGGCGCGCAGTTTCTTCGGTATTTCGACATTCCAGACGGAGTAGAAAAACAAGGAGACGGGGAGACACAGAAGAAAGTAGAGGAAGGTTCAGGCCAGTTTCTGGTCACACAGAGATAAGTGGACGGCAGTCCAGTTGCAGCTGTTAACGCAGAGAGGCTCGACTCCCCCACCAAGGGTGGTGCTGCTTCCTTTTCCTCTACTTGTCTGCATGCAGGGGGCACACATGTGACGTCTACTTTTACGTGCAGGGGCATGACACGGGTGTGAATTCGCACGTGTGTATACGTTTGTGTGTAGACGTATTGTCTATCAAAAGGACACCCGACGACTGGCCCGCGGTTCCTGCGGCTCGGGAGGAAGACAGCCGCGCGGAGCAGAGAGCAGAGGGACAGAAAACAGACACAAGTCATCCCGCTCCGTGCAAGGGACGAAGTACACCTCGCCATCTTCTTCTTCTTCGTCTTCATCTGCTACTTCTCCTTCGTCATCGAAAATGGGGACACGACGCAGAGGGCGAGAGACATATCTCAGCTTGCGGCCGTCGCAATACCTGCGCGCCCAGCACTCGCAGAGAGAAGAGAGCAGCGCGCGTGCCGTGTCGAAGACTGCAGCAGCAGCTGGGAGAAGATAAAGACGGGAAGGAGAAGAAGGCGACTGGAACGGCAGACGTGCGGAAGACCCAAAACGCCCGAAGGCGAAGAAAAGACGCAGCAGAAACAGAAAAGGACATACTGCGATATACTCTGCCACAACGACTCACAACAGAACAGACATGTACATACAGGAGAAGGAGTGAAACGACCCCTCACTACTCGCCTCAGATATGTGAAAATAACGTAATATGTACTTATACATGTCGTACTGCCTCTCTACATTCCTATCATACTCGCTCAGACACAAATATCTATACAGACACATATATATGTGTATGTATCATTCTCTGTGTATACTTCTCACTACCAAATATTAATATATATGTGCTTCTTATCATACTTGTTTAGGTACATATATCTATACAGACATATATATATACATATATATATGTACGTATCATTCTTTCTATATACTTCTCACTACCAAATATTAGATATATATGTGCTTGTTTCTTTATATTTACGTGTCATTTCCTGTTCCACACGCCTACACATATGTAGGACGACGAAGACAAGGAGACGCTTGCACACATATGAAAAGTCCGGCCACACATATACGTACATACATGCAAAACTCTATATATATATATGATTGATTGGGCTTGCAATACATATATATGTGTTCATAAATGTATACTTATCCACACACATATATTTGTTGCAAGCGCATTTCTTCGAATATACAAGCGTGCGTAGGTTACCATATATATATATATCTACACTTATACGCACTTCACGTTGAACTTCTTCTTCTCCATTGATGTACAAGTGAGGAAGCACACCTGCCTTCAACGTGTACACGCAAATATAACGCCCCCAGGACTCCCAGTGAACCCAACGTTCGCTAGATGCTTCCAAAAACACACACCTAACAGAAATTAAGAACAAATAACGAAGCAATACATATATATATATATGCATAGCTACGTACATTCTGTATATATACATGTATGTATAAATGTATACATGTGTGCGTATGTTTAAGCACCCATGTATGTATAAATGTATACATGTGTGCGTATGTTTAAGCACATTCTCTCTCTCTCTCTATCTATACATTTATATATATATATATATACGTACTCGTGTAGGCGTGTCAAAGGACATTCTTTACGTATATATATATATATATGTAAAGCGTATGCGTATCTAGGACATTCTACATGTATATATATATATATATGTGTATGCATATCTAGTTACTATATATATTATATATATGTGTATATGTGTATACATGTACGTACACACAGATATACAGAGGTGTTGAGTAGGGTTGGGCATCATAAACAACAGAGAAATGGGTAAGATATGTGGAAGCTTCAAATATTTGCACAGAGGAAAGCTGGAGCGTGGGCAGTCGCAGTGTTCACCTGTTCGCGCGCTGCAGCCGGTAGAAAGAATAGGAACAGGGAGTTGCTGCTGCTGTTGCTGCTGCTGTTGCTGCTGCTGTTGCTGCTGCTGCGGTTTTTGTTGCTGCTGCTGTTGCTGTTCTGCAGGAGGGAGCGGGGTGGGCGTTTGCGCAGGCGTAGAATCGAGCTGCTGCTGCGGAGCCTCGCTCGGCTGCGTCGCCTCCTTTGTTGCCGGCTGCTGCAGTTCTGGTGCCGCCTCTTTCTCTTCTCCGTCTCTGTCTCCTGCGTCCTCTATGGCACTCTGTTGCTGCTGCTGCTGCTGTTTCTTCTTCTTGGAAAGCGCCTGCTGCTGTGTCTCTTGCTGCTGTTGCTGCGGCGCATCAGAAGGCGACGCCGTCGCTGCTCCCCCACCTCCTCCGCGTCCCATCCCCCCTTCCCCTTCTTCTGCTGCTGTCCCTGCTGCCGCTGTCCCTGCTGCTGCTGTCGCTGCACCTGCTGTCGCAGCACCTGCTGCCGCTGCGCCTGCTGCTGCTTCCGCTGCTTTCTTCTTCACGGTGACTCTCGATCCTTCCTCCAGATCAAACACTTCTTCTTCGTCGCTTGAGTCATATATGTCCCCTGCAAAGGACAAAGACACGCAGCCACTTCCGCATGCAGCAGCTTCCTTCCCGCGCCCTTTCTCCCTCGCTTTCTTTGCTGGAAACAGATACGAAAAAGCACGTGTCGACCCACGCCGCGCGCTCCTCCCCTCACGCACAGAGAGCACCAAGCAACACCAACAGACCGACACGAAAAGAAGAAAGGAGAGAAAATGAGAAATAGGAGATACAGCCGCACATACAGCAGCGCACCAAAAACGCAGAAAAGACCTCCGTATACACACTCAGCGAGAAAAGGGACGAAAAACGAGACAGAGACGGAGACGGCGGGATAGAAAGGACACAGGCGTGTCGTGCGGAGACGAGTCGGGCAAGGTGCCTCGACGCCACGGCTCTTCACAGATCTACGTAAAAGTAAATAAAAAAAGAGAGAAACTTATGTATAGAAAACGTAAATGTCTGCAACTCAGACGACTTCACGTGTCCCCCATGCATTCATAGAGAGATATGTCCACGTACAGACAAATCCGGTCCGCAGGCGCCAATGTAGACGGAGAGACTGATATATATATATACAGAGAGAAAGGAAGAGAGAGACAGAGGAAGGGCAAAGTAGACAAAAGGAAGAAGAGTGCTGCTTACCGAGCATCTGCTGGAAGAGCGTCGGCTCTTCATCTAAGCGAACGTCGTCAGGATGTACCCAGACGTCCCGCGGCTTCTCTTCCGGACTAAACGCTGCAAACGTGACGCACCAGGTACCAAGTCAAACAGGACGAAGAAATCAGCCCCGCAGCAGCAGCAACGGCAGAAAACCTGTGGTCACAGCAGCAGCAACCGCAGCAGCAGCAGCAGTCGCAGCAGCAGCAACAGCAGTCGCAGCAGTGGCAGGAGCAGTGGCAGCAGCAGCGGTGTCAGAACGAACACGGGAAGAAGAAGTGGCACCAGAAGACGACGGAAGAGAGCAGGGAGAATCGAAAAAGAGCAGCACGACAGACCGAGGAAAAACAGCAGTGGGAATGACAGAAGAAGAGCGGCGGGACAAAAGAGAGGAGGAGAAGAGCGGCAGGAAGAACAGAGGAAAGCGGCATGAACAACACAGAAGACGAGCAGCTGGAACAACACAAGACAGAAGCAGCAAGAAAACAGTAGCGAACCAACACAAACGACAGAGGAGAGGCAGCAGGAACAACAAAAGTGAAGCAGGAGGAAGAGGAGAAGAGAGGCAGCAGGAAAAAGAGAAGAGCAGCAGCAGTTGCAGCAGCAGTATCTGTACAGGCGGGTAGTTATGTAACAAAGCTGACTGAGTGCAGCAGGAGCATCAGCTGCTGTAGAAAGAAGCTGCAAAGCTACTCGTGGAAAGTCGTCCAGCGTTTCATAGGCCAGCAGTGTCACCGCGGAAGGAGCAACAGCAGCAGCAGCGGATCCAGAAGGTGCACGCGGTGGAAGGCGGAGAAAGAGGGGCAGGAGCAAGATCGTCGCGTGGGAGTGTTGAGGCAGCAAAAGAAGCGGCGACAGCAACAACAGCAGGAAACGTGTGGCGAAGAAGTTGTATGCATCTTGAGCAGCAGGAGCAGCAGCAGCAGGAGCAGGAGGCGCAGCAGCAGCAAAGTCACTGCAAGTTCCTCCACAGGAAGAACAACCGCAGCAGTTGTCGCTGGTCCACAGATAAACCAAAAACGCAGGGAGAAGCGCAGCAAGGCGAGCTGAAGAAGGGCGACACAGGAAGTACCCCAAACGGCAACAGGGGGAAGGAATCAGCAAGAGAAACAGACGCAGCGCAGAAACAGCAGCAGCCACAGCCGGGGAGTTCTGCACAGTAGCAACACGAGAGAGAGACAGCAGCAGCAGCAGACAGAGGGCGAAGAAAAGGACAAGAAGCAGCAGCGGCAACGAAAGAGGAAGGAAAGAAGGGGAAGAATAACAAGAAGAAACAGCAGCACAAGGGCAGACGATAGAGAAGAGGAAAAGGAAGACGAGGACGAAGAGGTCAAGAACGAAAGCGGACAAAGACGAAGAAGAAGCAACAGCAGCAGCACAGAGGGAGAAAGAAACAGCAGCAGCAGCGGAAGAAGAAGACGAAGCAGACGAAGAAGGAGAAGCAAAGGCAGACACGAAGAAGGAGATGAAGAGGCAACAGCAGAAGCAGAGAGGACTGAAAGAAGCGGAGACAGCAGCAGCACCAAAGAAGAAGAAGCTGAGAGAAGTTCAATACCTCGAAATTCTACGTCGGCAGAGCAATCGCACCCTGCGTAGGAGTCGCAGAGGGCCAGAACGGTGAGACTTTGCTTCCCTCCCTTAGCAACGCGGAACTGAATTTTCTCTTCGACGATTTTCTCGAGATTCCTCGTCCGGTGAAAATTGAGAATACGTCCTGAAAAGAAAGAAAAGCAGAGGCGCTTCCTCTCTGTCTCCCTCGCGAAAGCAGCGACAAGTGCGACGCATGCACCTCTCCCATCCCCACGCACACGGGGAGAAAACCACTACCGCCACACACGTTGTCTCCTTTTCTCTAAAAAGAGGTGCACACACTTCTTGTGCTGCTCCTGCTCGATAACTAAAGGAAACGTCACAAGGCTCTGCCTTCCTCTTCTTCTTCTTCTCCGCGTTCTCTCACTACAAAAACTTCGTGTCCATCTGTTAAAACAGCAGAGGGACCTCGCCAGCGACGCTGCTGCAACGCATCCACACATATATGTATGCACGACTGTGTCTATCCTTCCTCTACAGTGTCGACGTATCTACCCTGTGCGCGGTGATTACACACGCATATATACATGCATATGGGAGCGTACGCATATATGTGTACGCTCCCATGTCCAGCTACGTCCAGACGACCCGGTGTACATATAAAATATATAACGTAAATAGCAAGCCAGAGGCGCCTGTGTTTGTACGGAGTGTCCACATACACATATATATACATGAATAGATCTACTACATCCGCAGAAGTAGATCAGGACGTACATATACGTCCATACATATAGGGACATGCGTAGACAAAGACCTCCGTGCGGAGAGTTGTTAACCGCCGAGGTGCAGCAGTTCAGCGATTCTCTCCTGCGGCTCAGCTGCGCGCGGGCTGCTTCCCCACTTGTACGTACGTGTATAAACAAATTTATGATAAGGTAAAGAAACAGACTTGCAGTGTGGCATGCAAAAGTCACGAAAGATCTCTATAAATTGACTCCACATACGTACGTATATATATGGAAATACACGAGTCAGTATATACATACGTACTATATACAGACTTATTACGAGAGAACAAATGGACTTGAAGTTACATGCAAAAGTCACAAAATATATGTGTAAACTGGTTCTACATACGTGCATTCATATATATATATATATACGTGTACATATATATGTACATAGGAATATATAGCTCAACATATATATATGCATATATTTATATGGAGAGAGAGACCGATTCACAGAGACATGCAGAAGCCACAAAGAATCTATATAAATTGAATCTATCTATGTACCTATATATACAGGAATAGACAAGGCAATATGTATACACATACGCATATATATATATATATATATACAGATAGACGCGACCATGCAAATGAGGATATACACGTGTATGAACATATATATGTATATATATAAGTACGACTACAGTTCTGACTACATATGTATATATATGTGGAGAGGTTAATTGAGACGTAGGGAAGCCATGGATTATAAAGGGGCGGTGTTAGGAGAGATGCTGCGAAGGGGTCTTCGGTGGGGATCAGGTCATTTGTCGCTCTTTCGTACTCCGTAGAAGAAATCCACATTTATTCATTCTAGAGGAAACGCGTATACAGAGAGGTCACAAATAAAAGAAAAATGGAAATCCGTCCCCACCCAGACGTGACCCTCCCGCCAAAAGTTTCCTCGTATATCCGCAGACTCCAAAGATACTCACACAAGCGCACCTACACACGCAGGCCTACACACTTCTACATATGAACGTATAGAAAGGGATATATATTTTACAGAGAGAGACGGACAGAAAGACCAAAAAATTCATGTGGACGTATGCATGTGGACGTATGCATGTGTACGTATGCATGTGTACGTATGCATGTGGACGTATGCATGTGTACGTATGCATGTGTACGTATGTGTGGAAGGATGTGTGAATACATGGGTGTCCGTATATATGTCTGTATGTCCCTATAGATGTACATATGTATATGTGTGTGTATGTGTGGAGGAGCATATGAAAGATAAATATAGAGAGAGAGACAGGAGGACACCGAGAGCTACCTGCATATATATGTGCGCACATATGTATGGACGTATGTACGTATGGATGTATATATGTATATGGGTATGTACGTATCGATGGGTGTATGTGCGTATGACCGGATGTAGGCACGTACAATATATATGTGTGCATATGTATGTATAATATGAGAGATATACATACAGAGAGACAGAGGGAGAGAACGTGAGCTACGTATATACATGTGTGCGTATGTATGTATGTATGTGTGTATGTATACATGTGTGTACATATGCGTGTGTGTATCGACGGATGGACGTAGGTGTGAGCGGATGTAGGCAGGGACAATATATATATATGTATATATTGGAGAAAATGAAGACTACGAGAAGAAGACACATACAAAGGAAGAGAGAGGAAGCCAGGAACGACTCAAGAATCCACGTTGCGAACGCAGAAACTATTGAATATCTCCGTCTCGTCTCGGTGGCATACCTCCGGGTATCGATATGGCTGTTGAATTCTACATACATTTCTTTCCCTACGACATATTTATTTAGTCTCCCACCAAATGAATCAAAGAGAAGCAGCAACATAATACCGCGCCGCTATGTCCTGACCCGTTGGTTCTCGCCCACAAACACGAAGATATATATACACACACATATGTACATATGTACTCACGTCTGTCCACATACATATATATATGCATACATGCAGGGATACCCAAGCGCATGTCAAAAGGTGAACAGTGCAAGACGGGAAGGAGTGCATTTGTTGCTTGCTTTCCTTTCTCTGTTTTCTGTCGCCTTCTCTCGCTATCCCTCTCTCTACTATCTGATGTGCGCCGCATGCAGAGATACATTTGCATACAGAGAGTTTCTCTGTCGTGCTTTCGCCTTGCGTTTCCCTGCTAGTGCCTCTGCTGCTGCTGTTTCTGCTGCTGCTGCTGCCTCTGCTGCTGCTGCTGCCTCTGCTGCTGCTGCTGCACGTGCTCGACGACTGATTGCCCCTGGGAGCTCGCAAGAGTCCGTTTTTGAGATTTCCCTCTTTTTCTCTGCAAGGGGAATTACCTCCTGTTGATGCTGCCTCCGTCTTGTCGACGAGAAATACCCACCACTCCTCGTACTTGGGCACCGGCAGCAGCGGCGCATGCACCGCTCCCGCAGCCTCCCCTTCCTGCGCGAAGAAACCAGAGAAAACACAGAGTACGACAGAAGAAGTAAGAAAGGAGACAAAAGGACGAAAGACAGAAGAAGTGATAGAGAAAAGAGAGGAAATTCTTGTTAGTATCAGCAGACGCGTGGTGGCTCTGTCCCTCCTGCAAATGGCCACAAAGAGACACGCGTTTCCCACTTCCCTGCCCTATTCAACGTCCACCTAAACACACGTCAACAGACATATACCCACGTCTATCCACAAAGAAATATACATATATATACACACGAATATGCTCCTCCATACACATATCTATATATAGATATTGATATACATGGGTATACATGCGTGTACAGTCATATACATATATATATATATATATTCAGGTGCACATATATATATATATATACCTGTATGCACACACACACACACATATATATACATATATATGTATGAATAGGACGTCGTACGTGTGAAGAGATATACATGGTTCGTAGACTCATCATCAGACCCGCATTCCCTGAGAAACATTTAATCTTTTTCTATCTTCCTTCGTGTAGACGCACACACCTCAACATGTCCAAGACGCGACCACAGAAACACATACACATATACGTATCTAAATACATATATATATATATATATATAGATAGATATAGAGACACAGACAGATATGTATACATATATATGCACACGTACATATATATATATATACGTATATAGATACAGACTGACAGACAGGCAAACAGACAGACAGACACAGACACAGACACACATACATATACATACATATACATACATATACATACACATACACATACATACACATACATATACAGACACATACACACACATACATATACATACATACATACCCAAACATACATAGATCCACATGTATACACACTGATACACCTCCATACGTCGATGCACAGGTGTCGCCGGGCCCCTGCTTGTGTGTGTGGAAAATCTATACAAAGGTGAATCCCTCTACATTTATTTACATATACGTATTTCCCTTCATATGTATATATATGTATATACGTGTGTATGCATACATGGAGACAGAGTGAGCAGCAGAGAGAACAGAGAGAAAGACAGACGAAGAAGATCGCCTTCTAACAAGTGCTCGTCATTCCACGGAGAGGAAACCACCCCGTCACGTTAGAAGGGCCATGTGAATGAAGCTGCCCGCCAACAAATGTACTGCCCTTTTCATCTCGCCGGCACGCATTCACATGCTGCGTACGTACGTATTTTGGCAGAAGACAGGAGGAGACGGAGACACACACACGTGCCGGAAAAGAGACCTCCGCCGTCTCCAACAGTCCCCCCATACAGAGACACAGAGACGCCAACACAAAACCTTCTTCTCCAACTACACACATATATCTATTTATTCGTAGATTTAAATATGTGCGTGTATATATATATATATATATATATGTATATATATGTGTGTATACATATATATATATATATATGTTTATATGTATATGTGGACAGGGGGTATCTTACTCACTGAGCAAAATGGCACAATGTATACAAACGCTTGTGCAACTCAGTACATATAAATATATATATATAGACACATACATACGCATGTACATACGTCGGCACAATATCTCTTATATATACACATGTAAACGAATAGATACATATGCACGTGTCTGCATACGTCGGCAAAGTATCTCTCTTATATATACAGAGAGAGAGACAGATAGTTACATACGCACATGTATACATATGTCGGCAAAGTATCTCTCTTTTATATGTATCTCTTTCTCTCTATCTATCTACATATATATATACATATATGTGTCGGCTAGGTAGCTCTGTCTCTGTCTGTCTGTACATATGTGTAAGTATATCGGCTGGGTACACAAGTATATATATGCGTATAGATGTATATATATAGTTATATCGACTAGATATGTATATACAACTCACTTTCTCTACGTATATATACGTATATACATGTCGGTAAGATATACATATATCTGTCTCTCTACACATATACATACGTGCAGGTCGGCTACATATATATATATACATATATATCTATATATATACATGCATATATATATATACACGTATATGTTGGCAATCTCTCTCTCTATATATATACAAATACATGTCGGGTGGACATCTCTGTTGCTGTCACACTCTAACATCTATATACATATATACACCAACCGTATATATATACATACATATATCGGCGAAAGACCGCTTTCTTTCTCTGTTTACATATATTCTGGCAAAATATCTCTATCTCTCTCATCTTTACGAATATACACCCCCTAGATCTATAGAGAAGCCGGGTCTATATGGTTGTCTCTTTTCCTCCTTTGCCTCCCTAGTTCGGTGTACGTCTACTACTCGAGTACATTTTAAGGACAGACAGAAAGGGAAAGGAGAGAAAAAAGCGAGACGCAAGAGACGTTTGTCTTTCCTGCGTGGAACTGCATACCTTAAGATTTGTACGATCAAGACGAACATGACAAGTCGCCACGTCGCCGACAACAATTTCTTCTTCATCTTCGACGGAGATGGTCGCAGTCATCTTCATCTGGGAGACACACTGCGTGAACGCCTGCACGTCCATTTGTTCTTCGACGGTCATTTCGAGGAGCCCCTTCCTGTCCTCGGGATCTTGTCGTAGAAACTCTGACAACTCCCGAGCTGCGTTCTTCCCCCTTCGTCGTAACACGCAGAAGACGCGGACGTACCAAGGCAAACAGCAAAGAAAAGGAGGGAAACGCGCGTGGCAGAGAGAAGGGGCCGATTCACCGGCAGATAAAAGGAGGAGAAGGCGCGCAGGGGGCAGGGAGGCCGCAACAGCAGAAAAAGAGACGAAACTGAGGACGCGAGATACGGAGACACAGAGGGACAGAGACAGGGGCGGGCCGTGGCAGGGAGAGAAGAGAGCGACGGCAGGTGCAGAGAAACGACGCAGGATAGCACCCAAGAGGGAGAGATCACAAGGAAAACAACGCGCTGTGCTGCTGCTGCTGCAAGAGGAACAGGGCAACAGCCGCAACCTCAGCAACTGCGAGAAAGCCACGTACACACGCTCCCTCAGCTGCTGCAGGAGGCGCCGCACCAGCAGCACCAATTGGAGCAGCATCAGCAGGTGGAGCAGCAGCAGCAGATCACGCAGCATCAGCAGCAGCAGCAGTAGCAGCAGGAGCAGCAGCAGTACAGGAGAAGCGGCAGCAGCACGAGCAGCAGCAGCAGTAGCAGCAGCAGCAGCGGCTTCGGAGATAGCAGCAGCTTCACTAGCGTTCGAAAAGCAGCGAGTTCATGCAACCGTGTGTTAGTAGTTGCTTTCGCAGCTGCTCCTGCTGCAGAAGGACGGGGTGGGGGGGCGGCACTTGGAGCAGCCTTTCGCGGCAGCAGCAGCAGCGTCATGCCCCGCAGCCCCAGTCGCAGCAGCAGCAGCAGCAAGAACCAGGTCAGCAGCAGCGAGCGAAGCACAGCAACAAAGGAGGCCGACGCGGCAGCAGCAAGGGAGAAGAAGAAAAGAAGAAGGAGGTGAAGGAGAAGGAAGAGAGGAACGTCGCGACGAGGCGGCAGCCGCGACCGCCGTGAGGTAGCAGCAGCAGCTGTAGCAGTTGAAACAGCAGCAGCGGAGCGGCGGCAGCGGCCGACAATTACGAGGGTGCTGCAGCAGCAGCAGCATGGGCCCGTGCTGCAGGCTCGGCCGCAGCACAACAGCAAAAGCAGGTCTGCGTTTTGTTGATGGAAAGAAAAAGCAGCAGGCAACGGACAGCAAGCCACCAGCACCAGCAGACGGCAGATAGCAATTTACCAGCAGCAGCGACGGCCGCGCACCCCCTGCGGACCCCCATATGCCCTGCGGCAGGAACCCGCGGAACGCGCAACGACAGCAGCAGCATGAGAAGAGGCCAACGACAACACAGAGGACATCCACCAACAGCAGCAACGCCAGCAGCAACAGCAGCATCACCACCTGCAACGCATCAGCAGCGGCCGTTCTACGTGAAAAAGCCACGGCACACTCGTATTCGAACGACAGCAGCAGCGGCAGCACTTCCTGACGAAGACACAACAGCAGGAGCGGCAGCAGCAATAGCAGCACCAGCACTACATACAGCTGCAGCAGCAATAGCAGCAACAGCCCTAGTACTAGTGGCGGCCGCCGCAGCACCAGTAGCAGTAGCGGCCGCAGCAGCAGCAGCACTCGACGTACGAGCGGAAGCAGTCGCAGCGGAAGCAGCAGGAGATGCAACAGTCGCAGCGGCGGCAGCACCCGCAGCACGGGCCGTGACAGCAGCAGGGCTATATGCAGCAGCAGCAGCACTTGAGAAGAGCAATAGAAGCGGCCCTGTGGCATACTTTTTCACATCTTGAGCGAGAGGAGAAGAAACACATACCTGTGGCAGTGGCGGACAAGATCTGCAGTAAAGTGGGGAATCTGTAGAAGCGTTGAAGCTCTGCCATCGAGGCCCTGGACCAGACACCGCTTGAACTCGAGAACCGCCCGCGCCGCATGCAGCCAGTCGCTAAGGACGCAGATTTCCATCATGCAGTGCGTGATGGGAAGAGCGTCTCTGTACGGAGGAGACAGCAGCCCAACGAAGACAAAAGACGAAGAAAAAAAGATCACAAAGTGCGGAGAAGAACGTGAGCCGCCGGGGACGAAGCGCCGAGAGAAGGAGGAAAAGTGCGGAGAAGAGAAAGAAGAAAGCGACGACAGCAAAGGCGCGGAATGGACAGCACAGAAGCGAAGGGGCGAGAAGCAGAAGAGTGGAAAACCACTCGTGGGGTCAACCAGGGCGGACACACGAAAGGGAGAAGGATATACATGCACGACATTAGCACACGAACCAGCGGGGAGATCGAAGAAGGACGGTTAACAACAAAATATCCTCGAGCTCCTTTCTGCAAAGAAGAGACGTTTTCTTCTCTGTTTTGACTGGCGTGGGACTGCAGGACCACCAGCAGTTCTGAAGAAAGTTGCACCGGCGACAGGAAGCAGTCGAGAAACTCGCTTCCTCAGAAAGAAGCGGAAGAAAAAAAAGAAAAGGAAGAAGACGGAGGAAAAGGAGAAGAAGGCGAAACGAAGCGGGGAGGCCGCGTAGTTGAAAAGAAGCGCAGAAGAAGGACGAAATGGTGCCACCACAGACCCGCACGAGTGCCGGAAGAAAGGAGGAGGACGGAGGGACAACTTGTCTTCGAAAGGATGGAAAAAGTCCAGTGAAAGAGATACCGAAAAGACGCAGAGAAAAGGAAGAAGAAGAGGTGAAGAGAAGAAAGGAGAAGAAACAGGAAGTTCAGAGAAAAGGACGACACTCGAAGAACCTGGACGAGCGAGTTGCGCGCATGCAGAGGGCTGACAATTCCTCTTCTCATTCTTAATTTCTCCTTTGCAAACGGTTGACCTTGCTGCTGTTGTCCACAAACCTGCTGCTGCTCCTACAGCAACCCTGTCTCCCTACTACGCGTCCTTCCCTCTCGCCAAAAATCGACTACTGTTACTGCTGCTCTCATGCCCGGTTCTCCTGCTGTTCCTTGTTTTCTCGTCGCTTGTGCTGCTGCTGTTATTCTCCGCGCCTTCGCTGCTGCTGCTGCTGTTTCCCGCGCTTGTGCTGCTGCTGCTATTCTCCGGGCTTTCGCTGCTGTTGCTGCTATTCTCCGCGCTTTCGCTGCTGCTGCTGCTGCTATTCTCCGCGCCATCGCTGCTGCTGCTGCAGCTTCTGTCGGTTTCCTGCTGTGTTCCTGCTGTTGCTGCTGCTGATGACATTTTTGCTGCCGCCTTCCCTGCTGTCCCTGCTGTTGTCGCGCCGCTGCTCCCGCCGGTGCTTCCGGTTCTTCTGCTTCAGTAACTCCTACTGCACCTTCTGTCTTTCCCGCTGCTGTTTTTTCGCTGTTGTTGCCGCTGCTGCTACTATTTCTCCTGCTCTTGCTTTCTTTGTAGTTGCTGCTGCTGCTGCTATGCTCCTTGCTGGTGCATTTTTGCTGTTGCTGCTGCTGCTGCCCGTCGCTTACTTGAGAAGGTCGTCGAGGACATCCCTCAGGCGCTCGCTCATGCTGCCGTGCAGACGCTGCATGTGCCCCAAAATTAAAAAGTAATTTCTGCATGCGCCAGTCACAGAAAGACAACAAACCCGAAAATCATTTCTGCATGCGCCAGTAACAGCAGCAGTAAATAAGGAAAACAGCTAATACGTCCATGCGGTGTTGCGGCTCAGTCACGTAACACTTCCCCAGTACGGACCCCAGGCAGCAACAGCAGCAGCAGCAACAGCCGCACGAGCAGCAGCAGCAGCAACGGCCGCACCAGCAGCAGCAACAGCCGCACCAGCAACGGCAGCAGCAGCACTGCATTTGCGGCGGTGCAGTTGCAGGAGCAGCAGCCAGAAGTGTGAAGCGGCAAGGAGCCGCCCAGGAGAGAGCGCAAACCCCCTCCCGTATAAAACAAACGGCCAGAAAAGTGGAGATAACACTCTTTCTTCACACAAGTCAACAAAATTCTTGTTTACCCAAGTAACTACTGCAGTTGTCAACATGAGTGAGAATTGCGATTTACACACAGGAGTGGAAATACGAATTACACAGACGCAAGAATACGAGTTACAGAGAAGCAAATCTATGAATAAAAGAGAGGTAAATAGCAGTACAACAAGTTGCCGGTACGCGTGGGGAAGTAAAGACCATCCCATCAGAAAAGTGACGAGGAGCAGAGAAGCCTTTCTCTGTCCTCGAAGAAAAGTGAAGTGATTCCCTCACTTTCTGCCAGGACACACTACCGAGGTGGCGAGAACCGGAGCAACATCCTCTCTGTCCCCGAAGGAAGAAACGAGGGAATTCACTCATAGTGCAGAAATTCTTCACGCAAGGCCCACCCACCTAACAATGACGGGATTGTTAAGCGCGCGCTTCTTCGGTTCAACCGCGTTTTCGATAATCGGCTGCATTTCCTTGTCGTCTGCCTTCTCAATTTTGTACGCTCGGCTCTCCCCAGAAGCTGCCAGATACTCAGGAAGATTCTTCAGTCTGCTTCCCTCCGTCAAGTAATGCGTCAGGAATTGCAGTGTCTCCACGAGTACTCCGTTGGCTGCAGACCCGACACACAAACAGCAGCCAAGCAGCAGCAGCAGTAGCCAAGCAGCGGCGACTCAGCGTTAAAACTCCCGCAGCGCGACACACGGCTGCACGGCGTACGGCAGCAGCACCCCACAAGAGCGGCGACAGCGGCGACAGTAGCAAATGTCTTGCCCCGGCAACAGCGGCAGGAACAACACCGGCAGCAGGAGACAGAGCAACAGCAAACGCACGTCCCAGCAGCAGAACACGCAACAACAGCACATACAGCAACAGCAGCACATACGGCCACAGCAGCACATACGGCCACAGCAGCACATACGGCAACGCAGCACATACAGCAACAGCAATACATACGGCAACAGCAGCACACACAGCAGCAGCAGCTCACACGGCACCAGCAGTACATACGGCAACAGCAGCAACATCCGGAGGTCGCAGTTGCACCCCAAAAGGCGCCAGGGACACATTTCCTAGTAGCCGTATCACGCACACACGGCAGCCACAGCTGCGGCTGCAGGATTAGAAAGGCAAGGATGCGAGACTACAGCTGCATCACGACGCAGTCCCCATCCGAGGTCGACGGCGGCTCCAACGCACCAGCTGCAGCAGCAGCGGCAGCAGCTTCCCAGAGCAGCGGCAGCAGTTAGCAGCACTGCGCGGCAGCGCGAGGAGAGAGCCGTTGAGGCGGCGACAGGGAGTGGGCGGCACAGGCGGCCCCAGCAAAGGCAATTAAAAAACTGGGAACTTCTTTCCCTCTTACGTGCGTATTTTTTCTGTCTTTGGTAGTAGCAGATGAAGAGCATGGGCAGCAGCACGAGAAGAAAAAGGAAGAAGCAGGCTAGCACGAGCAGCTGGTACTTCTCTTCCACCAAAAAGCGCGGCAGTCCCATGCCCACTTTCATATTTCCGGGGCCATCTGGGTTCCCGTACTTCTCGTAGTTCGCCTTTGCAGTCTGCGGAAAGAAAAAAGCCGACGCCGCAGCACGAGAAAGACGCAAGCGCAAGTACCTCAGCAGGAAAACAAGAGAACGAGGCAGGTGGAAACGTGGGACGACGAACTTGTCACAAAAAAAGCACGCTTGTGTCCGTTAACGTGAATTTTCCGGTGTACGTACACTCCAACTCGCGCTCGAAGCGCACTCGAACGCGCGCGTACGTACACCGGAAAAAACGTACAACGCTTCTACGCGCCACGCACCACACCAGTCGTAACGTAGTAACACACGAAAACGCCGCGCGCAGGTCAAGCAGACTTTTACTTCCAGGTGAGCTGTTCCCTCAGATGGACTTGCACCCGGACGCGCGAAATTTCAGGTGTACATACACCCCAACAGCACGCTCAACACTGCAAACCTACGTACACTCGCAGGCGACAACACAGCTCAGGTGCATACGCAGGAGACTAGCGGCGCAGCAGTCCTGCAGTATCCACGTAAGAGATCGAAGCCGAAGTGCGTTGACGCAGCTCAGGCGTACAGACGCTAACACGTACGAACAACACAGCTGTACACACGCCTGACGAGAAAGCGAAATCTATTCGGCCTCACACACACTCCACGAAGCGAAAGTTGCTCGAGCGTAAGTACACTTGAATACGCAGGGCTCTACTGCCTACAGACGCAAGACGGCAGAGATCATTTTTCGCACGCAAACTTGCGGAAACGTGTTCGGCTACATACGTACTTGAGGGTATGCAGGTCAAAATTCAGGTGTACGTACACCCACGTTTCCTTCAGTTTGCGGCCACGTGTATGCAAATGTGTAGTTATATGACATAAATGCGGAATACAGTCTGTTCGACCGTGCATACACAGGTGTTTGAGCGCGTACCCACACGAACTGGGGTGTACGTACACCCACGCAGAGATCGAGTGCACATGTACTCAGGTGTACGTACACCTCGATCCAGGTGTAAATGCACCCGACTCGAAAACGTATTTACAGGTATTAAACCACAGACCACATGTCCTCAATGTATACACAAGCGTGCAGTTCAGTTCACCAGTTTTCACGTGTAGGTACACCTGAGTTCAAGTGTACAGACGACTTCAACTGAATACGGACGAACGGAGTCATAGGTACATTGCCAAGCACTACAACGTCCATCCTGGTGACTTTCGACAGGTTCGTTCGCCAAAAAGCGAACACTTTCGCTGTCTGTCCACTGGAGACAGCTGACTTAGCTTCCGTCCAGCTACATCACCGAGCACGAGAACAGCAAATTCTCCGGTGTACGTACACCAGGAACTGCACGCGCACCTCGAGATCGTCTCCGCCGCTGTACCCGCATCAAGCTACGAATCGCTGTAGTGTCTCTACACACCGACAACAGCATATGTGGCCGCAGCGCGAGCTCGGATGTTCTGCTGTGTACGAACACCCGGAGAAACTGAGGCACTGAGGTGTACGTACACCCGAAACGCGTCAACACATTACACCAGTCACTCTCACCACCCAGTCCCAGGCTCTGCGTTTGCTACTGATGTTCCTCCGTCCTGCTCACCACGCTGCTTCTTCTCTTCTCACCCGAAACAGATCGCTGCGAATATATGGACGACACAGAGCTATACCTACGCACACGTCAGCATCCACAAACATACAATTACACACGTGTACGCCTTCTGTACCCGTATACATATATATATATATATGTGCACAGAGAGAGAGAGAGAGCGAGAAAAGAAGACGAACTGCTTCGGCTTGTCCGACGGCCGTACCAACTCGCCTTTCAGAGGGTATTTTGCTGCCGCGGTGTCTCTTTGTTCTCTTCTTCTTTACTTTCGCCGTCTATTTTCGTCCCCAAAGTTCGGAACGCAAACTGCAGCTGACACGCCTCTCCGTGTAATATGCAGACCCCCCCGGTACGCAGACTCTCCCCGTCCACACACACTCACACACGTGGTGACCCACATAGATGTGCGGCACCCACCCATCTCAAGAAAAAAGAAACCTGTCCAGAGAGAGAAAGAGAGATAGACAGACATGGAGAGAGAGGGCCGCGGGCCACTCGTTTGAGACACAAACACAAAGTAAAAAAACGGCGAGACGGCGGTGGCGGGGTTCTCCCTATCTCTTTCTGTTCGTCTCGTGAAAACGCACAGACCGAGACTGGAAGAAGACACAGGCGTCTCCGCCTCCTGTCTCCCTCCCTGCCTCTGTGTTTCTGAAGTGGCTGTCTCTACCATATCATCACACACACGTACGGGTGCGCGTAAAGTCACACAACGCGAGAGTGTCTGTCTTTGCTTCAGGAGTGGCTTTTTTCATACGGGATCGGTGAGCGTTTGATAGGCCTTCGACACCAAAATAAATTTGGCCGCGCTCGTCGGGTCGTTGGCATTTCTGTCCGGGTGATACCGGAGACTCATGAGACGGTATGCCTTCTTGATGTCTCGGTTCGACGCGCCAAGTTGAAGTTCAAGAATTTCGAAAGGATCGAACGTTTTTAAATTTTTCATTTCTGGCAGATTGTAGCAAAGTGTCGCAAGGCCCACCCACCCGAGGAGCAGCATTATTTTCTCGAGCATGTCCCACCAGTTCGTCCCTCGGGGTCGAAATCTCTTCCGCACGTGGCTGCCACCACTGCTGCTGCTGTTGCTGCTGCTTCTAGCTGTCGCCGCTGTCGTCGCACCGGTCGACCCTGCTGCTGCTCCGGCCGCAGCGGCAGCAGGCGACCCGTGTTGCCTTCTCCCCCCATTGCCGGAGACGGCAGCAGCAGGAGCCCCGTGGGCCGCAGCCGCAGGTTCCTCTTCGTCGTCGTGCGCGTCCCCTCTCGCTGTTTCTACGTGTTGCTGCTGTTTCTTCTTTGTCGGCCCGCTGCTGCTGCTCGGGGTCGTGGGCCCCGCAGGATTACTGACGCTGCTACTGCCTTTGTTACTGCTGCCTTTGCTGCCGCTGCCGCTGTTGCTACTGCCTTTGCCGCTGTTTCCTCTGCCGCTGTGGCTGCTGACCACCAGCGAAACAGGCGGTGCCGTCTGGGGCGCCGCGCACGACGACGCACACCCGAGACAAAAGAACCGGCAGACAGCCTGCAGCACCTTGCTGCTGGTTGCCTGCTGCTGCTGCAGTTCTGCTGCGCGTTTCTCATTGCAGAGCGAGCAGCGGCAATGGAGTAGCACCGCCCCGCTCCTCGTCTTGGGCGGGTAGAGGCGGGCAAGGTGTCGCTGCGGAGACAGCAGGCGACGCAGAGATAGAAAAGTCCACGGTGCCAACGTACAGAACCCGACGGTGCAGAGGTAGAAGAGAAACGCGCTGTCATCGTAGTCGAGCAGAGGCTCCCGCTGCTCCTCCTTGGTGAAAGTATCACGAAACTGAGACATCTTCGAGACGCCGCCACGAGACGAGACAACACACGAGATGTTCCTGGTCCCCCACTGCAGATGCGCGACGCAGACACGTAAAACAGCGCGACCGGAGAGCGCGCGCGAACGACGCGGAGAGGAGGTCCCGGGGGGGGGACAGGAGTGGAGAAGGAGGAGGAGGAGAAGAAAGAGATGAAGGAGACAGCGGAACTGCGGAAGCGACGAGACTGTCCCGACACAAAAGTGGAGAACACGCGCAGGTGAAAGGTGTAAAATCGAAGTTGGCGAGACAGCACCAAGAGAGAAGAAGAAGAAAAGAGGTAGACGCAGGGGTGAGGACAGGGGAAGCCAAAAGGCAACAAACGCTCTTCTTCAGCCCACGATCCTGTTAAAATGCTGCTGCTGTGGCCCCTTGTCCCTGGCGCAACTGCTGCCGCTACCCGCTGTGCGCTTCTGCTGCTCTTTCTCGTGCGTCTCTTGCTGCCTCTAGCGCTT
The DNA here is from genome assembly GCA_000727475.1 of Sarcocystis neurona. Classification (NCBI taxonomy): domain Eukaryota; phylum Apicomplexa; class Conoidasida; order Eucoccidiorida; family Sarcocystidae; genus Sarcocystis; species Sarcocystis neurona. Next base: position 1,934,551 of record KL647307.1, read on the forward strand.
CAGCTGCTGCTGCTGGTGTGTCTGCGGCTGCTCCTGATGCTTCCCCTGCTGCTCTCGATGCTTCCCCTGCTGCTCCTGATGTTTCTGCTGCTGCTGCTGGTCCTTCTGCTACTACTCCTGGTCTTCTGCTGCTGCTGCAGCTGCCCCCGCTGCTGCTGCTGCTTCTCCCGCGACCTGAGACTGAGGAGAGGCTCCAGAAGAGAGCGAATGCTGTTGCTGTGGTTGAAGAAGCTTCCGGGCGCCCTGCTGCCGCTACTGCACCCCTGTCGATCTTGCTGCAGGACAGCTTGCTGCTGCTGTCCCTCAAGCAGGAGCTGAGGGGCGGGAACTTTGGAAAGACGGCTGCTACCGCAGCTGCTTCGGGGGCAAGTGTTCCTTTTCCTGCTCCTGCTCTTGATCCGGAAGCTGCTACCCCCTCGCTTCCTGCGTCAACAACTGCTGCTGCTAAGAAAAAAGATGAACGAGAAGGTCGCCCTGCTGCTGCAGCCGGCTGCAGTCGCCTGTTGCTGCTGTCGTAAGTCCCCCGCTCCAAGACGCAGCAGGACCTGCAGCAGATAAAAAAACCGTGGCTGCGGGAGTCTGCAGCTGATCTAGCTGCTGCCGCTGCTGTTGCTGCTGCTGCTGTTGCTGCTGCTGCTCCTTGACAACGCCCTGGCACACCAGCGCTGCGTCACCGAGGCACCGCTGACCTTCGGGAAAATGCTCGTTGCAGGTGTATGGGGCAGCAGCAACAGCCGCGCCCACGCAGCACCAGCCGGGAAGGCACCGACAGGCGGAAGAACAGCAGAACGTCCTGCTTTCCCACCAGTCCTCACGACGCGTTGTGCTGCTGTTCTTCCTGCCTGTTGCACAGACACCCCTCGGTGATATACCAAGGACGTCTATGTAGAGGAGTCGTCGGCTTACTAGTTACGACCAGACGCGGCAACAAGACAAGACAGAAAGGTGCCTGTGACTCGTACGTTCCTGCAGTTTTCTCACAACAGCTGCTCCCAGAGCTGCAGAGCTGCTGACGCAGCAGCAGCAGGTAGAGCAGTAGAAGATGCAGCAGGACGAAATGCAACGGCAGCAGAGGCCGCGGTAGTAGGGAACGCAGCAAGAATCTATGGAGCTGCAGGTGACGCAACAACAAAAGGTAAGGCAGCACGAGATGCGACGGCAAGGAACGCAGCCGCAGCAGCAAGAGAAGTCGGAGTAAAAAGGGCTGCATCGGCAGCAGATGGGGGAAAGTGACTTGGGGCGCCTGTGCAGCAATCGACAGTTGACCAGGCGCCGCACTTTTTCAGCGGCAGGAGGACAAGCCTACAGAAGATGTCTACAGCTGTAGTACAAAAAACTGGAGAGACAGCAGATGATGAAGAAGTGGTGGGGCGAGAACGAATACACTTGCTTATAAACGCAGACACAGAGAATAGTATGGATACGAAAGACGGCGAGGAGGGCAAAGCAAAAGGAATCACCCTGAATAAAGAATTGCACACACGCGCATGCACGGGCGATGCCCAGAGTCGTTAGGCAGCGAGACAGATAAATTCGAAAAGGTGGCAGCGAGCCATGTCCCGGGGATAGAGGAGACGTCTGCACGCAGAGAGACTGCACCGACACGCCGAGGGGACAAGGAGAATGCGGCGTCGGGGGGGAAGGGAAGAGACGGGGCGAGCGACGAGACGGCCGACAAATGGAAAAGAAAGACGGTGGGTATGCAGAAAAACGCGAGCTGGTTCTTTAATAGCATGTGCGCTCGCAGAGAGAGAAACAAAGCAGGCGCGGGAAAGGAGATCGCATCTGCTGCTACATTCTTCTCTCTGCGCAGGTGGACACACGCCCAGAGTAAATGCAGAGACACGCCCACGCGTAGACAGACACACACACGCGCACGTGCGTGGAGAGAAAGAGAGACAGAAAAGGACAAAATTCGTAAAGTTGTTGAGCGCCTACGTATACAGGAAAAAGCCGGCGCTGATGGCGCAGGAATGTATTGATGAACAAGCTAAAAGCAGCCTGTGTCTACAGAACACACGAAATGCAGAAAAGACGCGTGGCGCGGGGAACTGAGGGAAAGAGACGAAGAAGAGACCCCGAGTTTCCTCGGTGTATTGACCAACGAAGAGATACTACGTACAGAGGCAACGGGCTGCGTTTGTTTGCCAGCAGTGGGGTGTCCTACGGAGCAGTGAATTTTTATATAGAGAGAGACGCATAAATCCCACGTGTCGATTTACTGCGTAGAGAGACACAGACGGGAACAAAGATATACAAAGGTATGACGAGGCGGCGGAAACGCGGAAAACGACTTGCGAAGCCGGTGTGTCATTTACAAGTCGTGAAAATCAACAAGAACAAATGCGCGGGCAGAGAATGATCAAGCCGGGCGCGAGAGAGAGAGAGAAGAAAAAAAAAAATACGTCTACACGTGGGAATGCGGAAATGTGCAGACCCCCAAGTTGGTTGACGCATTCGTGGAGAGAGGGGGGCAAGCGCGCGCTACTTTTTGCTGTCCATGCCGCTCTGTTGCCGGGTCCACCGACCTATCCCGTGTACTTTTCTCCTCAAAAAGACCGTATCCGGTGAACTGTGCATCCACACAGCCGACGGCCTGCCAGCAATGGGGAAGACGACAACGCGCAGCGAAACTATTCTACTGGGTCGTTCTCATCTGCCACCGCTTTTTGTGACGCGCAAATGCCAGGAAGCGCGCACGAAAGAATCGCGTGCTTGAAGAGGCAGACAGGAGCGGACGCCAGAAAAACCGGAAAGTGACAGTCCACGGAGGAACTCAGCGACGACGACGGACAGACAGGAAGAACGGGGACAAGACGAAAAAGTGCGAAAAAGCATGAGTCGAGGGAGGGGAGACAGTATGGTGCACAGGGAGGGAGGCTACATGCACGGGCCGCCGAGGAAAAAAACATGTAAATCGAGAAGGTGGACGAGGAAGAGAGGGCGAGAGGAAACGACGTTGGAAATGTTGGTGAGGAGGAAGACGGTGGACAACACCCAGCGGACGGACGGGAAGTTAAAGAGATACGGCAGTATCTGTGCAACGGCACAGAAGGTGGTTTCACCGGTGAAGTACTACATGTAGGTGAGAAATCTGTCTAAGAAGACAGAGAAGTTGGGGGGTGTTGACGAAGAAAACACCATGGGAAAAAACGAAGTCGTCGAGAACCTTGACGAACGTGCAAACGGGGCCGGAAGGTGGGCGTGTTGCGCGCTGGTGGTGTCTGAAAGAACCACAGAAGACGGAGAACATCGGATAAACACCAGATACCCAAGGGGAAACATGGAGGGAGGAAAAATGAGCAATCGACGAAAAGGCCGAAAGAGGTTCGCAGTGAAAGAAATGAAGGAGACACAAAATCTATCGACGCGCAGGAACAAAAACCCACCGCTACGACGATTCGGGAGACTTTGCGGTCGCGGCGACGGAACGAGAAAACGAAGCTAGCCGTGAAGTTGCTTCAGTTCTACAACTCAAGTGCAACATAAACGCCGGGCGAACTGGACACGGAAAAGGCGAAAATAAAGCAGACTTGATAATTCATGTGTACGGCACACAAGGAAAAACGTCGTCCAGACGCAGTCAAAACAACGAGAAGCCACAGCGCATGCAATGTGCCACCGCGAGAAGAAGTAGCACGAGCAACAAACACTACGCGAGCACTGGCAACAGCACAGAGCAGCAGCAAAAACACAGCAGAGGTAGCAGCAGCGACAGTCTAGCAACAGCAAGAGCAGCGCCAGCAGTAGCAGCAGACAGCAACAGAAATACCCATCGCAGCGAACAGCGACAAACCAGCAACCGAGCCGACAAGGTAGCAACTGCAGAAGCAAGCGCCACAGGCGGCAAGTATCGATAACAAGAGCAACAGCGCACTCCCAGCAGCAGCAGTCCCAGCAGCAGCAAGGCGGCGAGGCCGCACTCTCAGAGCATTGGCGGGAACCAAAAGGAGCGTCACTGGGCCGAAAACCCGGGAGAGGACGATGGAGAGAAGAATTAGCAGTACCCAGAGACAACACGACGAGATGCTTTTGACCGCACTGAAGACTGGTAACATACACGAAAACCAAGCAGAGACAGAACAAGAGTACCAAGACCAGCGGCAGTTCCAGCAGGGCGCCTCGCCGGGTAACTTCATCGAAAGAGAACCCGGCACGTACCGCAGCAAGAGCAGCAGTAGCAGCAGCAACAACAGCAACACCTGCAGCAGCAGCTCTATATCCTGTGGAAACCGAGGTCGTCTAGCAGCAGTCGCAGCAGAAGCGACAGCTCTGGCAGAGCCAGCACCAACATGGACTGCGCGGGCAGCAGCAGTTTCACGCCATGTGTCGAGAGAAGAGAAGCCGCACCTGCAACAGAAGCAGCACGAGCAGTCGCAGCGAGAGCAGCAGGACCCGCGACGGACAGCTGCGATATTGACGGGGTGAGCAGCGGCAGGAGCAGCAGAAGCAGCGGCCGTCGTGCGAGGTCCAGCTCGGTACGCAGAATGAGCAGTAGCACTGCACAGAGGCAGCGGCGACGAGCACAGGCATGCCGAAAGTGACATGCGAATGACAGAACTATTGCAGCAGCTCCGATAGCAGCAGGTTCAATAGCAGCTCCGGTCATGGGAAAAGGAAAATGGGGGCTCTTTGAAGGATGTACGGACAACGAAATGATGTGGCGACGAGAAAGAGCAAAAGACACGGTGTCCAGCCGCTGTCGATAGATGGCACCCTCCACGAAGTTTAACCCAGTGACAAGCAGCGACAGCGACAACACCGGCAGGCTGCAGACCAGCTGCAGATGCTCCTCCCGTGTGTGTGTGTGTGTGTGTGTAGCGGCAATAGCAGCAACTTCACAGGTGTCCACAGTAACAGCAACGACACACCAACTGCAAGGACAGCAGCCTCACCAAGAGCAGGAGCGCCGAATATAAGCAGTTTTACCTTGTTTCCGCTTCATTGTTTCCAAACGGAAACAGACAGAGAAGCAGGTAGCACACACAAACACATAAATGCTAAAAATGTGTACGCGTATGCTCTCTGCAATGTATGTGTGTAGCACTGGGTAGGACCCAGGTGAGCAGTGCAAGAGACATCTTCCGTCCAAGTATAGTTGTAGATATGTATAGGACTACACAACCTTATTCTGTGAATGTACACGAATGAAATTTATGTGAGACACATTTCACGCAACGTAGAGGTATGTACGTAGGTATGCAGGTATAAGAGTTCTGTCATTCTATGCATGTAGGTGTTTAGAGTGGGGGGGAGTGCCACAACATCGCAGCACATTCCACAAACCAAAAAGGGGGACCGTCGTGTACGTGCCAGCAAATTCATACAAGATCTATCGTCTACGGAAAGGCCTCTGAATGTCACACGGCCAGCCCCCTCGCTTACCAGCAGCAACAGCACTCACAAAAAAAAGAGAGCAGCAGCACAAACACAGCAGCAGCACCAACACAGCAGCAGCACCAACACAACAGCAGCACCAGCAGCAACACTAGCAGCAGCAGCAGCAGGCACGAACCCGTAGTAGAAGCAGCACTGGCGCTAAGAGCATCCTCAGGAACTCCACCAGCAACAGCAGCAGCACAACAGTCACAACGCGAACAGCGTCACCAGCGGCAGCAGGAGCAGTAGCAACACGAACAACAAAAAGCAGCGCTGGAGGCACCCATGGTGTGTACCACAGAAGCAGCTGTACAGACACAGGAGATACACGAGAGGCGGCAGCGGCGAAACCAGTAACACGGGCGCGGACCGCAGCAGAAGCGGTGTATCTCTGGCTTGGACGGAGAAATGAACAATGCAACTTTTGTAGCACCCTGCTCTTCACCATATTGGTACAGCAACAGCAGCATGCGAGGGTTGCGCGACAGCTCGAAGACAACGCTCAGCAGCCACATGACAGCGATTCGAGCACCCGCAGCAAACTAGGAAACCAGGTGTGTTAACGGCGGCCGCAGCAGCAAAAGGACGACGCAGCAGCGAGGAAGTCATCAGAGGAGAGAGGCAGGAGCAACAAGCGGCTGGAAGGGAAACGGGCAGCACAGAGCAACCAGACGAGGAACCAGCCGCAACCAGTTACACGTCCAGATAGAAGCGGCAAAGACCAGCAGCCCGAGAGACAAGCTTCAGCAGCACTGTATTCGTATGTGCTGCCGGCGCTTGGTTCCCCTCATCATGTAACGTTTTCAGGTGTGAAAAGCTGATGAAGTTCTTCGCGAAAGGAGGGAGACGCAAATGCCTCCTGTACAGGCTTAAAGCTTGTAAAAGGAGTCGGATGTACATATGTCTATTTGTGTACGTGAGTATACAGATAAAAATGTGGTAAGTGCCAGACGGAAATGTATGCGTCAAGGTAGACGTTGGTAGCTGTGGGGAAAGGAATTCCCAAGTACATATGGATGTGTATACATAAACTAATACGAGTACATGTACACTCGTGTGTATATACATATATATGACTACAGGTACAGGGACGGTCTTTGCTGATTCATTTCTTCACCAACGCACAACTACGAATTAGCGAATGGGTCGTTACGTATATCAGTAAAAATTGTACTGGAAGTAGCCCCATGTATCAGCGTCTCGTTGTGTTTCGATCCGTGAATATACCCGTGTGTGCACACACACGCACGAACAGCACGGATGGCGGGCACAGACGGATGCTCTACAGCGCGTACACATGTGGCACAATCCTCCGGATAGCACTGTACACGGGGGAGCGGATATATACGTGTATGTACACTCCATACGCTCTACATGCTTGCAGTCGTGCCTACGTCCTCCACGGTACGGCTACAAGTTACACGTCTAGGTTTTTGACTGCGTCCTGACGGATCCTGCAAGGAACCAGCTGCCGCTTCGCGACCAGCACAGTGCGTGGGTTCTCTCGATTGCAGGCAGGCAGGCATTCTGCACTATGTAGAGGTCGCAGGAGCACTGTTGCAACAGGCCCATATTTCGAAAATGAAGGATAACGTTGTCCATGCTGCAGCAGCTACACACACATTTCATCCCAGACAAATCTCACGTTGTTATTGGCATGTGACACTATCTCCTGTAGTATGCAGTGAATGAGGCACCGATGTGTACATGGTGCATTTGCCGTGCCTGATTCATTTTCTATTCTTTTTTCTCCTTAAGTGTCTTTCGACTTCCTTCTCAAGCGTTTCACACATGAAAAATTCGTGCGTGTGTGCGCCGACGAGGTCGCTAGCCCATCTTTCCGAATTACTGCGACAACGAATATATCTTCGCTCCTCCATATATGAGAGTACAATTTGTACAAAGAGATACGCATGTCAGCAGAACAACGACTCCTCTAGAAATTATGAATGATCAATACTTACGTATGCAGCGACTTCGGGCCCAGCTGGGCATCAAAGTTTGAGGTAGTCTGTAATGAGAGGTAGATGGAGCAAGAACATGCGGGAGACTGTTCAGCTGGTGTCTCTCTCTCACCCGTCGGACATGTTTGGTATACACGTAATAGGAAGTCAGAATGAGACCTCCGCGAGTGTACACATGTATCTCTTTGTACGGGCGCAGTTGAATAGAAGTCTAACGCCCGTGCAGTGTATACAAGTTAACCTATTGCTCTCTTCATGCCTATCTACGGATGTGTCTGTGTGTCTGTCTCTGTATACCCACACACTCGAACAAACTGGTCAAGGTTGCAAAGTGTGAATATATGTATGTATAAATATTATGTGGAGATCAATGTTCTTTGCACATGCGTGTCTGATGAAGAAGGGCGTGGGTTTATAACAACCTATTACCAAGTGGTCTGTACTGTAGGTGTGACGCGCGCGGTTCCCGCTTGTTCCCCGCTGAGCAGCAAGGAGACTGGTGCGACTGTGACTCGCAAACTCAGCGTATACAAGAGTGTGAATACTAGCAGCGGTTTCCTTTCGCCGTCCGCTACGAGAGACGTGTAACAGATGCGTTAGCGGCGTGCCCTGGGGCACCACGCCTCACGCGTGTCCGCAGTACTAGCGCGTCTCTGGCGGGCTTCACTGTCGCACAGGCTTGCTACGACAGGGAATGCACCCGAAAAGTTTACACCTACATTATTTTGTGTTTTAATTGAGGAAAAGAACGTCACTGTGCAGCATAGCGGCGCGGACACGAATGCTTCTACCGCTGTTACACTTGCAACCTTTTGCCTGAAAAAACCCTTCCGCATTCGTATGGCCATTATCCGCGTCGCAACACATCTAAACGTCGCGTTGTTCTTGAGTGACCGATGCGACAGCAATCGCTTATGCACCACACACGTCCCTGATCTCATGAGACCACATAGACGCAGACGTGCACACACGCGCCACCACATGGCATTTCTTGTGTGGCACGGGAAAAGGAGTGTAGAGCCTTTGAACTACGGCAGACAGAGGGCTCAGGCTATCTATTTTCCGTCCTTCTCGACAACCACATCCGCACTGGACACCAGTCGTAGTCGAGCATGGATTTTACATCTTCTTTCTTGCATAGGAGAATATTACGTTTTACACGCGCCACTGTTGTACGCACCATGGATAAGAAACGCGGCATCTCTGTCGCCGTATATGCGTGCGTGTTGTTTTCTGTGGCTACGCAACAACGTTCTGTACACGCACCGTAGACTAGCGGAATAAACGGGAGTATCAATGGACTACTCACGGTTCTGTATGTGTCCCACCTTCAAAGATCTTCCCCTCAGAGACGTGAACGCGTACCGATATAGACATGTACGTGTTTACATAAAGTCTCGTAGCAACTAGTCTGCCGTGAGTTACCGCGTGCTGCTGTAACTGACGGAACAGCTCGGGACAGTCGAGCGTCCCTTCTTGATAAGCCTGTTGCATCAGACTGCTGGGAGTTTCTTCTCCATGTACGACACTGCGGTGCACATCCGCTGCAGCTCTGATAGTTCCATCATGCATGCCGCTCCTGCTTCCTCCCCACTGAGCAGCAGGGGGATTAGTGCAAGTTTAACCTGCGTAGTTAAAGGCCCTCCTTTAACTACTTGCTGCTCGAAGCGCTTAATGTGTGCCTCTGGGTTCGCTGTCGTTGCAGCACGAGGTGGCGGAGCACATCATTTCGCTGCTGTCGACGCTGCATACGCATGCAGACATACATTTTGCTGATAATGCTGCTGCTACCGCCGGCGCTGTTCCACGAATGTTCCGCGGCGCAGCTCCGTACGCAGAGGTGCAGCGATCGTCTGTGATACTATCAAACCATCTTTTCCGTCGAACGCGCAGGCACGGCTATACTAAAACACGTATGTGTAGCTCTGTCGAACCCCGTACAGGCGACCCCGCGCACATGCACTTCCCTGTATCCGGCACGACACGTATTCGTCTACTATTTGTACTCTTCCTGCCCAGGTACGCAATGGTGCGGCTACAGAGTCGTCGCGTCCCCTCCAGCTTTGATTCTTCCTGCTGCTCTGTTTTTGCGTGTGTGTGTGTGTGTGTGTGCGTGTGAGAATTTTCTTCTTTGCGATTCCGCTGGTAACATTCCAGCACCTTGGCAGTCCATGGCCCCCTGATCGTCAGAGAAGAAACAAATGCGAACGGCTGCCTGACTGAGCGTCGACGAATTGCGAGTGCGATTGCCACACTGCGCAAATGCGCACTTCCTCTGCTGCTGTCTGCTACTGCCCCTGCTGCTCCTGCGTTAGCAATGCAATGTCACCTGCATTCTGCCGCCGACGCGCGCGCGGAAGAGGAGAGTACGGTTGTCCTCTGCCTTCCTGTTTGCTGCTGCAGGCTCAACCCCTCTTCGTGTGTTTCTCGCTCCACTCGGCACCTTTCACATGTCCCACCGTTCGCAAATAGTAGAAGCGGTTCAACGTTTTATGTTTATACAGTCACCGCACCCCTGTAGATGACGGCACACCCACTCTGCAGGGGGGATCGTCTCTTCCTCTTCATCTTTCGGAAGTCGCACATAGACGTTGCTCTCTCTGCGTTGTCGCATGGAAAGTGTCAGTGCTTTTCATCTCAGGTGTGAGCGTAAGCACAAAATATAGTCAGACGAAAGTGGAAAACGTTGCAGCAGTGCATGTCAGCGTGAACATACGAAAGACGGTGTTTTCCCTGTGCGTACGTACGTCAGCTGTCGCTACACTGCGTTCGTTCACCTTGTAGCTGTCGCTACACTGCGTTCGCTCACCTTGTAGCTGTCGCTGCTATCGTCCTTCAGCTCTCTACTCTGGCGCTATCGCGTCTGCTAATTATGTTTCGTATTCAAAGGACGCGGGTGGCAGGTACGTCCGCGTAGTGAATACTTTCGTGCGGCTGCGCGTGTGTCTGTGTCACTACGACGACGCTCCAGTTCACCGTACTGTGAAGTGCTGCCTGCCCTGTCTGAAGAAGGATAACATCGCAACCTATTCTCTTCAGCTGCCGCTCGCCGTACCTCCGCGGAGACTACTACAGACGCCAGTAGTACTACAGAAAATGAGAACAGCGCCGCGTGTACCAGGCTGGCGATGGCAACGATGCCGCTCCCGCCCCTGGCGGTGAAAATGCTGCCGGTGCTGGTGCACCAGACCAACGACGCAGGCCGCCTTCTTCACGCGTGTTAGGTTTTACCTTCTCAAGTGCACAGATTTTATTCGAGACATACACGCATGTGAAAAAGAACGGAGCACGTGACGCAAACAAGTGTGGTCGCGCCTACACCACTCCACAGGATGATGGGTCACGATAGTAGTGTATTTATGCGTGGGAACGACTCGTTTTTTGAACGTGTTCAGCTACACACACATTTGCACGTCACCTAAAAGAATATTATCTTCTTGAGTCGAATTTCCACATTTGTCGAAAGAGACAGACGTAGCAAAAAACGAGACGACACCTTTGTTAATCGTTTTGCCATCACTACGTGTATGTGCGACAAACAGTTTCGCAGGAACTCGTGTTTACACACGGCTGCAGGTCAACACGTACGAGAAACGATCCTCGGTCAGGGGGGGGGCCGCGCAGTGGAAGGCTGCTTGAGCTGCTTCCTTGAAAATGGTGTGTGTGGCTACTGATATTAAAATAGTGATGTGTCTTCCTTCCTCCTGTTTTCGATTCAAAAATTTCCTTGATGACGCATTTTCTACGCACACCTAGCTATAGATCCACGCATATACAGATGTGTCAATGAGTAAAAACGAATGCATAGGTATCTATTGAGGCATGCACGCCCATGTACATACTCCTGCGTCCTTATCTTTCTACGCACATGCAGATATATACAAATACACATATCTTTTCTAGATGCTGCACATAATTTTCCGTATATGGAGACGCATGCGTGTAAACGACGGGAGAAAAACAAAAATCTCCATCTGCCGCTGAAATGTTCCGTACAGAGCCGCGCATGCAGCCCTCGCACCTTCCTTCACCAACATAAAACACACCTCTTCCCCGAACCATCTTTCCACTCCCTCATACAAATAAATTATATGACAGATATATATTCCCGCCACCACCTATATACACATGTACGTATGGGCTGATCAATCTACGTATATACACACACGTGTACATATAGAAAAGTATATACACTTCCACACCTACAGGCGCATACTACTTGTGTCCTGTGTTGTTATATATATACACACAAATGTGTATATATATGAAAAATCGTTTAAACACTCACATGTATCAGGCTTCATATATATATGAACCTCCGCATCAGCTGGACGATACAGATCTATGCGTCCTGCAACATACTTATATTTGTATATACGTAAGTTGTTTGCTGCTGGGGAAGCTTGTGTGTGCGGTGCTACACCACCGCCACTTCATGTTTTTTGGTAGCCCTCTTTTCTGCAACGCTGCTTCTGCTGCTGCTCCTGTCTTTCTCGACACACACGTAGATCTCTCTGAAGTTCCCTCCCCACACGCCTGTGCTCCCCGCTGTTGCGCCCCCCCTCCGCCCCTGCGACTGCTGCTTGCTTCAGGGTCCTTACTTCTGCGAGCGTGACCTCTGTGAAACCAGCGGTATTTTAAGACAGATCCTGCGTGCTGCTGCTTTGTTGCGGCTAATCCTGTTGCAGCGGTTCTACTCACTTTGGCGTCTCCCATTTCCCTCCTGCTGCTGCTGCTCTGTCCTTTTCACGCCTCTCCCTGTCGCACGGCGTGCACACGCATATATACATATGTACGAAATGTACGGGTGGACACGTGTATATCGTTCACCTATGTACGCCAAATATATATATGTGTGCACATGGACGACAATTTCTCTTGACGACGTGTTCAAACATTATGTCTCTGGGCCGTGCCTGCAATTCTTCTCCCAAAACTTCCACTGTTTTCTGGACCGCGTCGCCCCGTTCTCCCCCAGCCGATGACACAGACACACGTCTCTCTCCTCTTGCAGTCACGTCTGCAGCGTCCGTCGTCCACAGCGTCACTGTCTTCCTCTTTCTTCTCTCTTTCTCCACCTGTCATTTATATGTATTATGACCTCTGCCTGCTGCCACAAGTTCCCTTCCCCGCCGTCTGACGTTGCTGACGCTCAGCAGCCACTGTGGCAGAATAGTATGTGCGCATACTGCTGCTAAGGGCCCCTGCGCGCCAGCCTGCTGCCGCTTCTGCTGGTGCGCTGGTGCACCTGCATGTAGGCCCTTGCTGCTCCAGTCGCTTCTCTCCGTCCAACACGCTGCTGCGGCTGCTCAAAAAAATAATCTGCGCTCCGATGCTGCCTCTCTACTTGCGCCACTGCGTCTGTCTCTTTCCCCGTGCTGCTATTGCTGTCTGCACACTCTGTGTGGCTGCTGCTGCTGCTGACGCAGCTAATGACAATGCTGCTGTCTCTGTGCGCAAGGGTTCGTCGAACGGTTCTAACAACCTGCAGCTGCTGCCAGTCTGTAACCTGCTGCGGCAGCAGTTCCCTCTTCCTCATCCACCCCCTCCGCTTCCCCTTCCCACTACCTGGGCGTGCACCCGAGACGACGACTGCTGCACATTCCTGCCAGCTGTCCCCCACCCGGCTGCTGCTCCTGCCCTGCCTTTTTCCCTCCTCCTTACTCTGCTGCTGCTACTACCCTGCTCTGTTTGTTGTTGTCCTGTTTCTGCTGCGCGTGCAGCGCGGCACACTTTCTTTTCTGCTCCTGTGGCTGCTGCAGCAGCTCCTGCTCTTCTCGCCCCTTACTTCCCACGACTGCCGCTGCTCGTTTCTTCCTCTCCTCCTCCTCTGCCGGTAGCAGCAGCAGCAGACACACGTGCATGTGCACTCTCTGCAAAAATTCTGCAGCAGCTTCTTCCCCCTGTTTGATCTGCTACTGTTATGCTCTGCCTCTGTTGCAGCAGCTTCTTCCGCACTTCTGTCTCTCTGTTGCTGTCGCTCAGTACACACATTCGCCATTGCAGGTGACTGAGCGTATCTTTTCCTGCTGCAGGAAAGTGACTTTGCTAAAATCTGCTCCTGCTCCTAATCTTCGCCCGTAGGGGACTCTGGAGCATGGCGCTTCCCTCCCTATATGTTGCTGCTGCTTCTCCGTTACCTGCAAGACGTTGTCCTGGCTTCCGCTACTCCTGCTGCAGCCCGCCTCTGTCCACCCGCTTCCCACCGACACGCCAATAAAAACTTGTTCTTGGTCCAGAAGACTTCTCTCCTTTTTCACTCCTCCTCTCCCTCCCCGCAACCCACGAGGTCGTCCACATGCACACGCATACATGTATCTACGCGCACAAATATATATATATATATGTATATATATATATAACCCGCATATGTATACAGCCACATATACGTGTATACACAGGGAGAGTAACGAGGCCTTCGCTACACAAGGACATATACACACACAGGTACAGATACGTGCCGCCATGCAGATATATATATATATATATATATGTATGTATGGTCGCACAGGTAGTCAGACATATATATAAATGTTAGTAGATATATATATATATGAAACGTTTGAAGAGGTAAAGCGATACGGACGTGGGAGAGGTGATGTTCGCATATGCAGCGCGTCTCTTGCCATCTTTTTAAATTGCACCAGCATAATTCACAGAGGCACGTGTATGTATCATTGCCCATCTGCAAGGGATATCAGTCCACGTTCATATGTATATATGCATATGGAAGACGGCATGTGGACACGGGGATGGACGACTTGTATCTATCTGTGTCTCTACTACGTCTGTCCACACCTGATATCCACATCTATCACTGTTTTCTACGTCATGAACTCCCGTAAATATACACATAGATACATACATGCACGTACACTACATATGTATGCACGTCTCTCCCTTTCTCTCTCTCTTATATATATATATATGAATATGGACAGACGCTGTACACATCTGATATTCACCCATATCACTGTTTTCTACATCAGGAACACTCGTACATATATATATATTATACGCATGCACGTGTACGCACGTGTAAATGAGATCTCTCCATGTATCTTCATCCACGCGCGGGTCTAACTAACTAATAAAAACTCATCTCCTTCCACTTGCGCAAGCACGGTCCAGATACACAGCAGCTGCACACACATATACTCACACCTGAGAGACACACGTCCGTGTGTGTCTGTGTCTATACATATATATATATATTATAGACATAGGACGTTAGGAGAGTATTTCCGACTGGCACGCGGCTGCTTCAGCGACTGTGTGGAGGTTCTTGATGTACTGCCAATGAAGCAGGACCTGCTCTTGTTGGCGCTGCAGCTACGCAGCAGCAGCAGCATAGTCGTCTCTCCCGTCCTGCCGTCCCTTCGGCCTCGGTGCCACCCTCCTCCACATCGCCGTCTTTTTGTCGTCCTCGCTCCGATCTGCCCTTCTCGCTGCCGCTATTTGTTTTTTCTTCTCTCTCTCTCTCTCCTGCAGTCTCTCCCTTCTTAAGACGCACTGCTGCTGCTGCGCGCCCGTGGGGGCTGTACTGCTACTTGTCTACCTTGCTGCGCCTCCCGCTGCTGCTGCTAGTTCAACTGCTGCTCGGCTGCAGCATGCGTCTCCACTAATAAAACGGCTCCTACACGTTTTCGGCTGCTCCCGAGCCTCCAACACAGGCTCAACGCGGCAGCAGCAGAGGTGCAGCACCGCCACCCCCACGCCGGCCGCAGAGGAATCCTGCAGTCTGCATGACGCAGCCTCTGAAGATTCGCGCAGAACCGAGCGGCACAACCGCAGAGTAACACCAGCCGCTGCAGCCGTGCGTCGCGGACCTTGAAGCAGGCAATCTTCGCCGTCCGTGGGGCCGCACGGGCAACAGATAACAGCAGCAGCGGCAACGAGCAATACCTCCCATATATATCGTTGCCTACGCAACGGGTGGCCCCTGACGACGACGGGCCGAGTCGCCATCGCGTCCGTTATCGCTTCCGCCTCCTCCTCCGCCTCCACCTCTCCTGCGCTTGCTTGCCGCCGGTGTGGCGCCTGTCGTCCCTGCACGAGCCACAGCATCACCTCACACAAAAAAAGCAGCTTTCCGCAAGCGCCGTCGCAGCAGCAGCAGCAGCAAAAGTTGCGACACAGCAGCAGATCGAGTACCAACCCGAGAACCAGCAGCCGGAGCACCACCTAAAGCGTGAGCAAGCACCGTAGATAATTGCTTAGCAGCAGCGATAGCTGCAGCGAGAACAGCAGTAATACACATGTAGAAGAGCAGTCAGAACACCCGACAACAGCAGTCGTAACTATCAATCTTGTTTGATCAGCAGCGGCGGCACCAGCACTACCAGCAGCTCACTACACCTGAAGATTGGCCACACATATACGTAATTACATACACAGAAGCCACACATATTCACGAGTACATATATATATATATATATACATATGTATCTATGCACGCCCTAAGTTGGCAGCGTATATATACATACATGTATACAGATGAAATGACGTGTAGAAGAGTCCATATTCGTAATGCTAGAGAAATATCTCTTCACGTACGTATACCACAAAAGCCCCTACCTGGAGAGACACACAAGCGTCAAGGATCATGCGGGAAACAGACATTCTCTCAACGTGCAGCAGCTGCAGCAGATACCGGAGAGAAACGCAAGCAAATCAAATGCAGAGCGCCCAGTAGTCTGTCTGTCTGTCTACCTCCCTCTTCTCTCCCAAACACATGCATTACCATCGCTACTACTACACTTCTTCCTTCCTTTATATCTAAGCATATAGATATATATATGTGTATTCATTCTAACAAGCTACCAGTCTCACGGTTGCTGTCCTCTGCACTTTTTCGCCCTGTAAACGCGCACACATATATTTCTTCACACTATGGATACGTACACAGACACTCTCGACACGCACACTATACTTGTCAACTCGCATGTATCCATGTATACATGTATACGGGTACATACACATATATATGTACACGGGTCTATACTATACGCAGAGAAATATGTATTACACGAGTAGACACCACGTCTACGCGGACAAACGCGTCTCTCTCCACACATCCAAACTATCCGACAAGTATCTGTATACAAAGCATCGCCTCCGCACGTAGTATTTTTTGTCTCTCTCTCTCTGTATATAGATGTGCGTGTATACATATGTACACATGTGGACACACCTCTAGGGACATGCCCGTCTCTCTGTCTCAACTCTCCGTATAAAGATGAATATCCATAGAGACATCTGTTGCTCCCCACTTCCACTCCTCGAAAATCTTTTCTTACCCTGCAGAAACGTCAGGAGGAGGACAGCGACGAGAATAATAAGAGCAGCCACCTGCGCCGGTGTGACGCCACCAGTGGCCACGGCGCCGGGCTCGGCGAGGGCATCCGATCCCGCTGCGTCCCCTGCACCGCCTCCTCCTCCGGCTGTGAGACGCGGCTGCGCCACTGCTGCCGCCTGCATGGCGCCTTGACTACTTAGGCCGCCAAGGTCCGTGCTAACGCTGAACGCGTCCGACTCTGCCATCGCGTTCCACACGCCTCCGATGAGGGAGCTCAGCAGCTGGCAAAGGCAGCCGTTAAACTCTTCCATTTTGTTGAAAACCGCGCGGGTCCTGTTCAGTGAGTAACGTCTGGGGTCTACAACACGCGGCCTCTACTACGCGGTAGGGACCGGAAGGAAGTCCTCGCGGCGAGGACGAGACAGACAGAAGGGGAGGGCGACCAACGAGAGAAACGGTCGAGGACCACGAGGAAGCGACAGAAAATGTCAACACACACGGGATGATAAAAGGGTGGGCAGATTTGAGGCAACGGGAGATGCGCCGTGGTAGGGGAGCACAACGGCACATCGGGCTGTGCGAGAAAAAAAAGAAAAGCTGCCACCGCAGTGGTAGAGACACTCCCTCGGCGGAACGCTGCAAACTTCTTCCAGAAGAAGCCGCCGTGGCTCGAGCGGGCAAATATGTACAACACTCAACGGACTGCTGCGGAGAGCGCGGTTGAGAGAAGCAGCCGTCAACCAGCTGGATGACGGCTAAGAGAAGAGCCAAGGTGTGACACAGAAGCGCAGACAGGTGTGTTCGCCGCAGCGGCTATGTTCAAAGCGGAAGACGGCGACGCGCCGTCGCGGTGCAGCAGCTGCTGCAGTGCCAAACACGAAGCAACGGCAACCTGCTGCCGGACGGCGGCTGAAAGAACAACGCACCGCAGCAGGAGGCGTCGTCCACCGCACAGTTCGAGAAAACAGCGCGAAAAGGCCGGTGCGGCAGTCACCTGCTGTTGACGTGAATATGCAGGGGTGGTCACACGCCAGGAAGCGCGGTAGCAGAAAACGGGAGGAATGGCCTTACTTTGTTGCTGATCTCCGCACGGTGTTTCGCTGCTGCGCCGCCTATACGTGAGGCTGCTAGTTTGCTGTTCTTCCTAACCTGAAGGACCCTGTTGCCTTTTTCTGAGATGTCCGGGGGCACTACTAACGGCGAAGTTTTACCGTCCGGGGCAAAGCAGCGACTCAAGCAACGCGTGACGAACAGAATCTGCAAGATGTTCTGACTTGCACTTGTATGAACACGTGCAATTCTCGACGTCCGTCGTCGATTACATCAAGGAAAGTGGCAGGCGCCAGAACGGCCAGGGCAGCGGCTTCGCTGACGTGAAACGGAAGAGTGACACGCCAAAAATAAGCAGAACAGCGTCTGTCAACGCACGACACTACACCATGCAGGTGTTTCTCGGCTGTTAAGAGGCGCGTGCACGTTAGGTCAAAATGCAAGATTTCTGACGTCTAGTAGCACTGCAAAGTGCTACCGCGCCGGCTGCAGTATGCTGTATCCTGCTCAGCACGTCGTGATATTTTTATAATCGTACTAGTGATGGTTGTGCGCGGTTGTCCTCCGCTGACCACTCTCACCACCCATTATATTATTATCAGTGTTGCCGGGACGACTGCGGAGGACAGACGTACGGAAGGACACCGACGCGGAGCGGCGCAGGCTACAGACACCACCGTGGACGTAGACACGAGAATGGAAACCCTCGCAACGAAGAAAAAAGACATCACTTGGAACGAACGCGTCGCGCCTATATTCGGAAATCTGGGCGCGCGCTACGATACAGTTGACTACGTACGTACAGGCATCCTGTCCCGTATGCGCATGGGGCGCCGACTCTCTGGTAATTACATATATTAACAGAAATATGCGAGTGAACATACACAGCCGATCAGACCCGAATATCCCGTAGAAACAAACGTAAACCTATTCGCCTACTTCCTTATCCAAACATACCTTTGTACGCTGCGGCGCGCACAAATCTCGAGCATCACCGGACACCGGACGAGAAAATGCGGAGAGCCGGCTTTGTGTACTGTAAACGAACGAGTAATCTGCTATTGTGCTGCAACTTTAGCAACGGCAAAAAGCCCCTCTGTATATCTCTAAGTATATTAAATAGCAGATGCGCGTACAAGAGGGGAGGAATGCTGCTGGTGCTAGTGACAACCGCACAAGAGTGACGGAAAAAACACGGCTGCAGCAACACTCGCTTGCCGTGGCCGTGATGCAGCCGAAGCGGCGTAGAACCATCAACTAGCCGACGCGCTTGTTGACGATGGAGGCACCATTAAACATAAATGCAAAGCAGGAAGATACAGTGAACCGCTGCAGCAGCCAAACAGCAGCAATAACGGCACTAAAGAAGTTGCACCCGTGTCACCGGGTCACACTGCTACTCGTACGCCCGGCGTGACTCGCAGGGGCAGCAGGTGGAACGCAGCCCTGCTGGTTGTGAATGTATGGGTGTGGCAGGAGAGAACTGCTTTGATTTACGTTGTTATAAACGCCTGCTGCGTCTTGTACGCCGAAATTTTACGGCCACTCGAAAAAGAAGGGGCCGTCCTTCTCTCTTCCGCTTCGGCCTCCTTGCTGCGTATGCCGTTTTTGCTGTGGCCACCACTACTGCGGTCCCGGGAGCGGTACAGGCAGCGTGGTTCCGTGGGTGGAGGGAAAACGAACGTCAAGTGTAGCGCTGAACAGGGGAAAACGAATCAAAAAAAGAGAAACTCGTTCAGGTGGAGAAGCTACTTATTAATCAAAAGGGAAATACGCCGTGCATATCTTTCCTCCTTCCCGCCGTGTCGCACGCACGCGCGTACGTTGCGGGGGCCAGCAAGCCGTAAGCGGAGTGCTCAGTGGGATGGCCACCGGGAACACCGGGTCCAGCAGAGGCGGCAGCAGCATCAGCCCGTGTACCACACATTAACCACGGGCATGTAAGCAGCAGGTGTGGCTTGTCCCCCTGCGCCTCAAAAACCGATGACGGATGGAACAGCAGCGGCACGAAGCCGCAGAAGCCGGCCCCAGTAGTGGCGCCAGGTGCGCCACCGTAGTGCGACAACAGCAGTAGCAATGACAGCAACGAGACGAGCAGTGGTAACACCAGCAGCAGTCCAGAAGCATCCGATGTAGCGACGGCAAGTAAGGTGTCGGCAGTACATTACTTAGCAGCGGGGCTCGAGCCCAATCGCCGCCGCAAGGTGATACGTGTCGAGTCAGGAGGATGGGGAAAACCAACCAGCGCCAGAGCATCTGCAGCAAAAGGAGCAGTGCTCCACAACAGTGTTACACAGTCAGAACAGCGCACCACGGACAGCAGTACCAGGCATTACTGTTCAATGGGAACACCGGCGACTCGGACACAACCGCTATTTTATCGAACTGCTACGCACGCACGAGGGGCAACACGAGGTGCGCTGGCAGCAGGACAGGTAGCAGCAACGGGAGCCGCAGGAGGTGGAGGAAGAAAGGGCCTAGTAGCAGAAATAGCGCAGCGGAGACGCGGCTGCAGAGAAGCGACACTGGCGTTCGCTCCGTTTTTTTTGTAGGATTCCCTCACCAGGAAGATATGAAGTGGTTTGGGCCGCGCCCCCCCAAGGCTAGTAATAGGTAGAAGCATACAGTCAGGTACGACGTACATTGAAGTAGTATGAAGCCTTGTTCAGTAAGAAGAGCGATGACAGCAACAGCGGACGCAGCACCACGCACAGTAGGAGCAGGTTGCGACGTTATTGCACTGTTGCAGGAGAGGTACAACAGCAAGAGGAGCACGATTGAGCCGGCACTCCCTAGAAATTGAAGCAGCACGGATGTAATGAAGGAGCCTGGACCCCCGGCACATTGTTCGGAGAGGACCAGAGATGAACGCGTATGCCGGGTAGCAACAGTTGCTGCGCCACGCAGCGTCGGTGCCAACCCTGGGAGAGGGGCGTTCTTATCAGCAGCGGACAGATGAAACGTGTAGAGCGGCGAGAAGGCAGCAAGATACCACAGCAGCAAGAAGGGCGCACACTGTTTTTTTCCAGCATGTAGGCGCCAGAGGGGAAACATGCGGTCTGGAGCGGCAGCAGCAGCAGCTCAGGAAGCAAATACGAGGATGCCCGAGTAAAACGAAGGTCGCGACCAGCAGCAGCAGCAGCGCTACCATTCACGAATGTCCACGCCTTTTCGTATCGTCGACGGCTTACACAGCCTCGCACGCACACACATAGCGTACAGCACAGCATTAGCGTGTAGTCTAGCAGTTCCGCGTAACACAGAGGGGAGTACACGACAGATGCACCTCCCCATTTAGATGCTGTAGAAGCGCAGCGGTACTACCGCACGCAGTAGCCATGGTACCCACTGCAGCGGCCCTTTACAACAAATAAGGACTGTCGAATGTAGTAGGCGCATTAAGATGAGCGCCAGTCACACGACGACAGCAGTCGTGGGCCCACAGGAAGTACCGGCGGAGCTACAGTGTTGAGACAGTCCCCAGCATAGTGTTACTCACGTGGGGACACCAGCGTCTAGGACTGCTGCAGCATACCTGCTTAGATGTGCTGCTCCTCGGGAAAGCACAAGTACTCGAAAGTGTACATATGCTGGTGAGGGCGTATCATGTCTGTTCCGCAGTCAGCACGTGCCCTGTGTCATCAGTGAGGTGCAACACGGGAAAGCCTGTGTGAGTGGGATTATACGCCAGTTATGAATGTAGGTGTCTGTTCGCAGACGCAGCTGCTGTGGTGATGTCTGTTTTCATCACTCTACAGGGCATCGCCACCGCACACAAATCCTCTTTCGATCGGTCGATATGCTACCTTCTTGCGGTTTCTGTTACAGTGAGTGGGGGTGTTACACGCTGCATGAGAGAGGAATGAAGTTCATGCAGTAACAACGGCGCACAGCAGCAGACGCGTACGTGTCCGTTCAAATTCCCTTCGCTTCCGCGGCGCTCAGCCTGCACCTTCGCTCTTACCGCCGCAGCCCAGAGGAGGAGGAAGCTGCAGCATACGTTCTAGCCTCCCTTCGCTGGTGAAAGCAAGCACAACTACTTGTGCTAACCAAAGCGCAACGGACTACTTCACAGTCAGGAGACATAGCAACAGCAGACGAGGGCAACGCAGAGGATGATTAGCGACAGTGGGTGCAGTAATCAACGTTGCCCACGGGAGACAAGGGCGGGGCAAGATATGAAGAATGCACGTCTCAGTTATGTGGCTGCTCCACGTGAGTAAACACAGGACACCCGCACATGTATACATGTACGGAATTGCACAGGGAGGCTCCTTGTGGCTTAACCAGCAATCAGCATATGACCTGACACAACAGAACAGTGCTGGGACAGAATCAGTCAAGCAGCGGCGACAGCGACGGTAGCCAAACACGGCAGGAGAAGCAGTGCGGCGGAAGTGAAGCGAAACATTACGGTCAGAAGCAGTGAGTGCTGCTACAGCAATGCCAGCGTAGTACACTAGGGGTAGGGTAGTCGAGGGCTCTGCGATTAGGGGAGCTGTGGACCTTCTTGCCGTTTTGCAGAAGTCAGATACCACAGCATATAGAACACCACGTGACCCTGCGCACAACAAAAAAAACATAGGGCGATGTTGTCAGCAGGTACAGCGTCAGGCATCATCCTCGCAGGGGCAGTAGTGGCCGAACCAACATGATGGCCAGACGCGCCAGCGGTAACTGCGCAGTGAGTCCTCGAAGAGACACAGCAGTTATTCGCATGAGGACAGCGTCCACTAGAGAGATGCAATGTGTTCCACATTAAGTGCATTGTGGGAGCTTTGTTCCTGATTAGCACACCGGAGTGCAGTACCTGCAGCAAGGCATTTGACCGGGGTCTTTTCATGTGTACAAATTGGAAGGAAATGTGCTGCTTTCCCGCAAGCCACACCTTCGCGACGGCAACAAAGAAGGCCCAGCAAGGTTGCAGCGGAGGCAACAGCAGCGATGTAAGCACATCTGCCCGTCAGCTACACGCTTTTTGAGTCGGCGCTGGACCACCTTGCACTTTCGAAACCGTCGATCAAATCTCGTGCAGGGAATGTGTACACGCATTCTCCCACCTGTACATAGGTAGGCCGGATATGTGCTTTCGAAGAACAGGAGTGCCTGTCCGCGTGTACAGGTGTGTACCCTTCCGTGGTAACTTACTTTCCGAACAATTCGACTACCTAGACGTATGCGACGGTGTCGACGCATTAGTGATACCAAGTGGTCGCCTTCACGTCTACTTCGTCTGTGGAGAAAGGGGGCCATAGTTGCTCCCGCCTGTAGTCACATTCTTACGCGGCACATGAATCGACGCGTCCGCTGCGTATGTTTATCGTAGAAGCCGGTGCACTTCCGGGGTCCATGAATTACGTACGAAATGACTTTGAGGAGGAGAACGCCCCAGGGGGTAGACGCTGCTCCACGCATGAAAACGTAAGGTACATGCGTAAGGTTGCCGTTAGGCGCTTAATCTCGAGAGGGATGCACGTACACACGAAGGGAACCGTTCCTAACCGTGTCAGTAATAGTATTTCTCTGTAAAGCGCAGCTGCTGGTTACGCCTGTGGCTTGGACAAGCACTTCTCTACCACACATGTTCCCGTGTGTAGCTCTTCCCCCACATCTGTATTTCGGTGTCCTTTTGCAGTTCAACGTGCTCGTACGCGTGTGTCTATTCATGTTCGTGTGCATATCTACAAAGATAAATTCGTCGAAGTACTTCTGTATGCACATCTTACGGATAAACCAGACGTGAGGCAAATGTGCATATCCTTTTACAAACGTCTGTACGTACCCATATGCTTTTTTTTCCTCGTGAATGATTATACACATACGTGCGTGCTTGGGGAGATGCGCCAGCGCATGGATTCACTTTCCGGTTTACGTGTTCATGTGCGGGAATGATGGTGACGAGAAAATAAACACTGACAAGTACATACTGATTCGTGATTGCTTGCGTCATCCTAGCTCTTTACACATGTAGCTATCTACGCAGAGTGTCGGTATATGTGCGGAGACATTTGTGTGTTCGTACGAACCCGGAATATCCACAACTGCAATGCACCCGCTAAATGACGAAGCTGCCTCAACAGTTCGCTTGGTGCGCGGGTTTTCCCGGATGCCTGTAGTCCTATGCGAAGGTGGAGACGGGCACCTTCGGAAGACAACAGTGCACAGTTGTCTCTAAAAGTGTATCCATATGCATAGACAACTCGATCTATGCTTCATCCCTCTCCTTCTACACATGAACATGGGAGGTAATGTCGATACGCACGGTTGTCGAGGCACTGGCCTACATCTCCTCAAGGTCGAAAGTGACTTCTCCCTATCTCGCTATGGATACACATATATATATATATTTATATTGGTGTGCGGCTTCATGCATTCGTATAGAGCCACTGACATCGTTGTACGTGTTGACTGATCTGATGTCGAGTATGCCCACGCAGTATATTCACAGCAGTCCTTCGAATCTTTCTTCCGCGCTAGGGTACACCTCCCTATCACAAGAGAGCACCTACTACAAATGCACGTGTCTCCCATGCCAGCAATCATTACTTCTACAACAGATACTTGCGCGTGAACTCTACGTACTTTTAACAGATGTCTGCATGTTCGTACAGCCAGACTCATGACGGTAAACCTACACGGCCCTCGATCCGTGTGTTCACCAGTAACTCTGTATGGTGATCTTTCACGTATACATATGCATATACTTATGTATAAATTCCCGTAGACGTCTATGTGTGCATATGCATGTAAACCTCTCTCCGTGCGCGTTACAATGCGTGTATACATAAATGGGCACCCTCCTGCGTCCGGACATGCCTAGACATAGCCCCGTCGAGCAGCCGCTCCTTGCATGCGAACTGTCTGTGCGCAGCTTTGCGGGAGAGCTTTATTTTTCCCGAATTCCGCCCACTTCATTGAAGTAAATACATCTTTCATGGGCAGGTCATGCCACATGTGTGGTTTTGTATGTCTTGTGGAGCGGCATCACATTGCGTGGTATGTACGTTCGCTTCGAAGCGTCCGTGACATGGCTTCGTTTCCAAGGGCCAGCCTATTAAGATAATGCTGGGCTGGTATTGCTTGTTATTGCTTGTACGTATTGTCAATTTTGAGTCCATGCAGAAGCTGCTTCGTTGCCTTTTCACTCAGGTACACTAGTAGGTCACCGCCCCACCTTCCGCAAGTCTAGGCACCATCGTGCGGATCCCGCTTGTCCGGCTTTCTTACTTTTTCCGTGATTTGAGGGCATGCATGCCGCATCAGCAGCCACTGAGTAAAAAATTGACTCTCCGGGCGGCTCTAGCCCGAAACTACTTCTGAGGGGTGTCTGATTTTCGGGGCTGTTGCTTCGCGCTACCATTTAGGAGGCCCCCGCAGAGGATCCGGTGTTGTTGCTCCGGGTGTATGTATACCGCAATGACTCATCTCCACGCAGTGTTCACTATCTGTATTTCGCCCTTCTTCCTTTTTCCTCGCGTTCTGCCATACATCTTGTGTTCGTGTGCTAATAGCAGAGACTATTCGGCCTACAGCAGGCGAAACCGCTGCTGTTGATGCGGTGCGCGGTGAAGTGTAGTGCGTTGACGAAACGGCAGCCGGATGGGCAGCTGTTCCTCCAGCAGGCAAGCAACGTTCTTAGCACCACCAGCATAACTCTTTGTATCTACAGAAGTACAAACAACACCAAAGGTATCTGCAGCAACATCGTTTTTGACCGCAGGAGTCCCCGCAGCACTACGCGTGTCAGCAGCGTCTTAGCAGTTGCGTATGTGCCAGCGCCAGACACGGGTTCGCAGAAGCGTATCACTATGCAGCTGCGTAAAACGCTTCAGCAGGAGAAGTATCCGCCAGTTTCAGCAATACAACATGCAGCAGAAGTTGAACTGCAGAAAAATTATCAGCAGCAGTAAAGCTATCAACATCACGAGCCTCAATTCACAAGTGGAACCGCAAGTTCAGCGTGCGGCTTCTGTACCGCTCAGCAACGGTGTGGGGAATTTTCTTTCCTCAGTCTATTTGGAACAAAATTCATTCCCTGTGTGAAGTAGTCTTCGTATTTCTCGGTACTCCCCTAGCGTCCTCGTGTAGTCATATGCGTTGCCCACACTGTTTATCCCTACGCGTGACATATATATATATCTATACACAGATGTGCACGCGTGTGTCGCAGCTGCTTTTCACCATTCCGCGTGCCTTTTTTCCTGTTTTCGCTGAAGAGCTTTTGTGGGCTATTTTTCTTCCCTTTGAGAACGAAGCTACATCCCGCAGATCGACATTTTCGACGACAAGATGAGCAGACCGGAATATCAGCTGCCCGCAGACGTGGTCAGTCAGCAGCTTTCAACAAACCTGCCGTGTACGTGCATGGATCCGTTTACACGTATACACTTATCCATCGTTGTGAAACACAGACAGATATCTACATGTACGGGTACGTGCGTACGCACCTGACATCAGCTGGCGTAGTAGGTGTAGCGCAGCATCCACGTCATGCGTTTCATACTCAGCTAGGGCAGAGAGGCATAAGTGAGTATAGAAATCTATCCAAGTGCGTGCATAGGTGTGGACACCTGTGCGTCTCTCTCCACGTGCGCTAGCGGGAATCCGTGGCGGCTCCTTTTTGAAAAGTCCGTCCACCATTTTCTCTGCTGAGCAGTCGCCTGACCTCAGCGTCGTTCGCAGTGGATCTGTTGGATGCATCTGTACATGTACTACCTGTATGCATGCGGTGTCACCACTCCAGCGCTTCCAACAGACGAAACAGATACCTTTAGCTGCCATCTAGTCAGCACCAGCAGCACGCGAAGGAACCCCCCTTGATAGCTTGCCTCTTCGATCGCTTTAACATGCATACTTATGAATTCCACACATACGTGAAATATATCAGAATCGCTAATATGCATGGTGTTGCATGTTAGATGTTGTTGCAGGACGGAAAGCACGCAAAGAACGGCTGTAGCGGTACAAGTCAAAAATGACATACACAGTACATAAATGGTCTATGCAGTAAACAATGTGCTTGAATACATACAAACATACATACATCGCCGTTGGTATTCACGTTGTGAGTTGCTGCATCTGCTGCTACGGGGATGTGAAGGATCTCAGCTGTTCTTCTGCTGTAGCTCTGCGGTGTACCACCGCTCTTGTTGCCATGTACAGATGTAAGCATGTACCAACACAAGTGTGGATATGTGTGTATTGTGTATGGAGATTAGATATTATCAGACGTACACGTAGCTCCTGTGTTTTGCGTGTTCCTTTTTCTCCGTGATGCGGGACATATCTTTTTAATCTACCTCTGGTCAATTTCGCCACGCGTACATGTGTGTAGAAGAAGCGTGCAAGACAGAATACTAGCAAATCGAAAAGGGTTGCAGCTGTTGTTGAGAGAGGACTGCTGATGCCACGCATACGCGGTGGAAAGTGGGTAATCGAATGCAACTGTTTCACCTTACACACTGCAGAGACGGAAACTTCAGATACTGGTGGTGGTGTCGTTGCGTCTATTTCTGCTTCTCCTCAGCTGCTGCTGCTGCTGCTCGCCCTGTTTGTGTGGATCCGACCCGCCGCTGCTGCTACCTTTCCACGTGGTTTGGCAGTGGCCGCATCGTTTTAAGATTGCTGTTCTGACTGCTGCTTGTACTGGCCCTCTTTGCTACAAGCAACAAGTGCTGTTTAGTCAGCCACAGTGTCCAAATGATTATCTCCTCCTGTTCTCCGTTTTGGGGTTCTGTTGACAGTTTCTTTCCTGCCCCTCCACTCTCTCTTTTTCGTCTGTCTTCACTTCATATGGTATTGCTGTTTCTCCTTATTCATGGTGCTTCACAACTTTGAGAGCGCGCCCCTTGGTCTTTTCGGTACTTTTCTGTTGTCTCTCTGCTGCCGTCGTTCTGTTTCGACTTTGTCACGCTCGTCTCGTGCGTTGTGGTCTGCTAGTCCGCTTCGGCCTCCTTTCGACCTTTTTGTTTGTATTTCTTCTCATTTCTCTCGTCCTTCGATTCCTGTTTAATTCTTGCGACCTCTTTGATACCGTACCTTCCTACCATCTTCTCAGTTTTCATTTCATCCTTTTCCGTCTCTTTGCCGTCTCTCTCGTCTGCTCCACGTACCTGGCCTTGCCTCGCTTTACTGCTCTCGCTCTCGATGTTCGTTGTTTTTTTCCTCTGTGTTTCTGTGCGTTCTCTTCCTGGTTATTCTTCATCCCGTCTGTCACGTTGCCCTCCCGTTTTCTGTTATTCTTTCCCCTTCAACCGCTTCTTTCTTTTCCCCGCTCCCCAACCCTGGTCCAAGGTGCTGAGTTCCTCGTTTTTGACTTCCTCATTGTATTTCCGTTTTTGCTTCTTGTGTGTTCGCCCCCTCATGTCCTTTCATTCCTTCCCTCCTCTTTGTCCTCCTCCTGTTTCCTTCGTACCTCCCTTGTTGAAAAACAGTTCTACGGCGCAGACGAAGCGAAACGCTACGCAAGGAGCTCGCGCATGCACGCCATACAGACGCACTTGGCAGAACGCGCATTAGAGTTGCTGCTGTTGCCGTGCAAGGAAGCCACTGCTTCCGCGTCTTCTTCCTCTTCTTCTTCGGTGAGCGTTGAACTACTTCTTGCGCACCGATGTGCTCCTACCGCATTCCGTCACAGGCGGGCTTGACCGCAGAACTTGTAGGTGTGAAACGCACACCAGTTGACGTGTCGAATATTTGCGTCTTACTTACGTGCGGATGTGCGCCACGCATGCGTTTGTAAATTGGCGGCCACTGCCTATTACGTCGCACACGTTTAATGCTGAAATCCTCTCTCGGCATAGGCGCACACCCGGTCAGAGACGTCTTGATCAGAGAGATCGGTGTCTCCCTTGTACTGTATTCGTACGCGCACGCGAAGGTGGACATACGTATGCGTATGTAAATACATATATATATATTTATTTATTGCGTGGCAAGTAGTACAGATACACTGACATACACCAGCTGACACAAGAATACGCCTCCGTGTGGACGGACATATATACATATATATATGGATAGCATGCAAGCGTGCCGCTGCCGTTTATCTATGTATCTTTATCCACCTTGATATGTAAATCCGGCGTCCTGCGGCCTATACGTGGACGCAGTTGTTTACGAGGGTTCCACGGCGTGCTGAGTGTATGTGTATGTGTATGTGTATATGTGTGCGTGTACGCGGACGCCGGTGCAAGCTTACCGCGAGGGACCGCAAGCAAGTCTGCCAAATGACCGTGTTGTGTGGCTGTGTGCGTGTGATGCGTAGACACGTAGAGGTATACGCGAATCTGCCGAGACGTTGTACCAGTGGAGTAGGGTGTCCCTTCGTGCGCCCGTCTCTGTCTCCGTCTTCACCTTTCTCAGTTGCGTTCCCCTTTTTTCCTCGTGAATTTTTATCCCGTGCAGTAATAGGTGATTTTGGTACAGTGCCTGCAGCTGACCTCAACTATTCAAATGTCGTTGTCTTTCGTATCCTTGCGCGGCGCGTACACAGACATGACAGTATAAAGCCAAGTTTTGAGATGCTTGCTATGCGTTCTTCAGGCAGGAGGAGACTGCACTATGGACAGCGAGTCGGAGCAGGAAGGGAAGGAAGAGCAGAAGCAGGTGCAGCAGCAACAGCCGTCGCTGCTGCTGGATCTGGGAGTGGGAAGCGGCATCAGTGCCTCCTGTTTGGTGGAGAAAGGCCACTTTGTTGTGGGCGTAGACATCTCTCGCTTTATGCTGCGTAAGGTGGTGCTATTGTTGGCCTCTGCCTTGATTAAAGGTTACCAAGAAAAGGCGCAGCAACACATATGCGGATCCGCAGCTTCTTCTGCCCTGCCTTTTCTGTCGGTTGCTCGTCGTTGCTGCTGCAGCGGGCCAGTCTACTGTTGGATCGATGTGCGTGGCTACCGCACTTCTTTCTTGGTGGTTCTTCCTCGGTTATAGGCTTGCTGCACAAGAGGAGCAGCAATGTTTGCCGCCTTCCCTCCTGCACTTCAGTCTCGCTCTCCGTCTGTCAACGTAGTCGAGCCCTTTTGATGCCTGCTTCAGCCGCTGCTGCTCGCTGCTGTTCTTCTTGTGACCTTGCTGCTGTTGGGACCGGTCCACCTGCTGCTTCTTTGTCTGGTCTTGCTGCCACCGCCTGTTCCGGTGGTGCTGCTGCCGCCCGTCCGGCTGCTGCTATTACGTATGCTGCTGCTGCGTACGCCCCTCTTCTGATGGTGGCACTTCGTGTGCAGCTACAACGAGTTGCGCAGGTGCTGCCGCGTGTCGCGTCTCTGTTGCCGCATATCCTGCAGTTTCTTCGGCCAGTACCGCTGTTCTGAAGTTGCTGCTGCCACTGCTAAGGTCCCCTGGCAATGACGCCTCTGTACGACAGCACATGTAGTCGGGACATTGCACGTCGCTCTCTGTTACACCCATCCATTACGGTGCGGACTGCTGCTGTACTAATCTCTCCATATCACCACATTTTGTGCACATATGTGGACGTGTAGCAACTGTGGAACGTGACGTGTACATACGTGTATACGTAAACACATATGACAAGGCCTGATTACGGCTGTATAGTGGCGCGGACGAGCTTTCTTTCTCTTCCTCAGGAGAAACGCAGGAGAGTTCTAGGCGGCCCTACATTATGTTTGTGTCGACTTTTCAGGGGTAGCTTTCGTAAAGGATGCGTCAAGTGCTTCCCATGCCTGCGCAGCTCCACACCTTTTAAGGCGCCTGCTGATGTGCACAAGGAGGGGCTACGCACATATATATTTGCACCTCGGTGTAGGTTTACGAGCTCATAGGTGTGAAGAGGTACTTACTTCTGTACGTAAACAATCATCGTGTGTATATGCATATATACAAATCTGTATGTGTGGCTTTCTGTCTGTTGCTGCCGCTGCTGCTTGTGAAATCAATGTGCAGAGGAGGCCGTGGAGCTTGGCAGCACTGAAGAGCGCACTGACGCATTACTTGCGGATCTAGGCCAGCGTAGGCATCAACTTGATCATTTGCACAAGTTTTGTAAAGCATGATAGACCTACGTGGTTCGAGTTGAAATGCAGAGGAGATATTTGTATGCAGTAGAGGGACGTCGGCGTGGCTTTCTTCGCTCAGCAAAGGAAATGTATTTCTCAGAAGGAAGTTTGGTAGCGTTTTTTACGTCAGCAGAGACGAGAGCTCTTACGTGCTGGAGAAGTAAAAGCAGCCTTCGCAAACGAGCCTTGAAACAGAAGAAAGGGTTTTTCGTGTTCGTAACATTGTGGACGTATGAACTACTTGTGTTGAACATACAGAAGAAGGACAACACTTTAGTGTCGTGAAAACACTGCTTTTTCCACACAGCAGAGAAAAGAGTTTTTGGTCAGTGAAAATTCCTCCTGCGGACTTTGCAAGGGGAATCAACTGCGTCCTCAGGCAAGAGAGGTAAAAGAACTGGTGTCTTTTCATGTATAGGCAGAAAGTGTTTAGTTTCCCGTAGAAACGTTACTGATGTAGTGTGCACGTAGGGCATAACTACCTGTTCTACGGGCGTATACCCTAGAGAGCACTCTAGCAGGCTACACTTCTGGCTGACTTCCTCGTAGTGACTTATAGTCTGTACGGAGAAAAGCGTGTACTTCAAGCCTACGGCGTGAGGGACTCGCGTACTTCTGCACTCCACTGCGACAAGACGTGGCTATTCCAGCCAGTACGACTAGAAAAAAGTGCCTCCGTGCGACCGAAGTGAAGGAGGGCGACGAGAATAACGTAGGAGAACAGACGTTCTGCAAACATTCACGCCGCTGTGTGTAACAATGAAATATACTCTTGTTTTATCTTACGCGCGATTGTGGGCAGACGACTGTTGTGCGTCGCTTTTTGCGTCAACGGGAGTGGCTCTGCTATCACCTGGCAATACTTGAGTATCTTGATTCCTTACAAGTAAAGTGAACGAAGGGGCAAAAAGTGATACCGGCGAAGACACGACGAGATCAGCAGCGCTAGCGGTCGTTCCTGCTGCGGATTGCTGCGCAGCCAACAGCTGCAGCCCCGTTCAGCAGAGGTGTACGCAGCGTGAGCAGCAGCAGCAAAAATACTTTTTAGCAGCAGCAGCAGGAGCACGCACTGCAGTGACGACCGACTCGCTGTCCGCGGGAGCATGGTGTCACTGCAGCACAACTTCTCTTTTACGCACGTAGACCTACTGCGAAGACAATCTTGTCGACGCTGTAGGCGGCTTCTGTGAGTAACACGCGTGTAGCACAGAGATGTTGCTGTTGCTGCCTGGAAGACGGAGCACTGTGGCTGCCGCTACCCCCAGGAGTCAGCCAGACACGGAGTGAATGATAATTTGCAGTGCAAAATAGGAAGCCAGCACGCTTCCGGCTGGCGCTCAGTAGGACGTAGAAAAGGTGTCCTTGTTGCTGCAGCAAGAGAGGCAGCAACAAGCCGGCTCTCTATGTGTTTTGGGGATTTCTACGCGGTGCACTTGTACTTCTTCTGTTCGTCTCTCCATCGGGCACGCACTTCTTCTTGTCAAGAGTGTTTTCGTATACAGGCTTGAATTTCCGCCCGGCAGTCTTTGACGGCGCGATCAGCATCTCGGCGCTGCAGTGGCTATGCAGCGGTGTTCAGTCGTCTCCTCTTCAGTCCCCGCCCACGTTCGCCGACGCTGCAGTTTCGGGAGCAACAGCAGCAGAGAGAGCAAACGGTAGACACGCGGGGTGCAGCAAGGACACGACGGCTGCGGCAGGCGCATCAGAAGTGGCAGGCGCGGGGACATCATCGCGAGGCGGCACTCCAGTTGCAGGGGCTGCAGCAGACGTGACTTGTACCAGCGTGGCAGGGGGGTCCTCAGTAGATGAGATGATGGAAGAAGATGAAGGAGAAGCAGAAGGAGATACTCCTCGAGACACGCAGGTTCACCTGTTGACGGCAAAGCCGTTCGCAGGAAAAAACGGAAGTGCACTGGCACATGTGGGTGGAGGAGGTGCAAAGTCTAACACACCTTACGGCCGTTTGCGGCGATTTTTTGCATGGCTGTACGCCAGTCTCCGACCGGGCGCGAGGGCGGTACGTGTATATGTATCTATGGACTGCGAAGGAGCTCGTTCGTAATTGTAACCGTGCATCTGGATCTCTGCACTGGACACCACACAGCTACGGATGTTGGCCACTCGACACACGTGCCTTGTTGGCTCGGACGCGAACAAGATGTTGTTTTCAGCAAAACCGCAGTGAATTCAAAAGCAGGGGTCTCTGTCAGTCACACGTTACCTAGCAGAGACAGCGTCCATGTGCGTGTCGCTTTTATTCATTCCACTGTTTCGCCTAATAACTCCTTATATATATGCCGTGCCGCTGCAGGGGCGTTAAAAAGCAGGCGTGTGTCCATGTGGATTGACAAGAAGAGCTTCGACGTGCCTGCGGTAGCTGTGGTAGCGAAGCGTGAGCTCATATTGCGTGGCGACAAAAAGTCGCCTCGCTTGCAAAGGGCTGAAGGTGCTGTGCACAGAGGAAAGAGGCTTATGAAGCGAGCAGGCGCACAACACCAAGGAGCACGCCTGTCGTTACAAAGACGTTTTGGGGCAACTATGTAGTCTCATTGTTCCTCCTTTGTCCATGTGTGGGGGCGTCGCTGTTGCGGTTGCTCTACAAAGCGTGTGGACCGTGCATGGTGAGGGAGCTGCTACGGCTGTAACTTAAAACAGTGATAAGGACGGTTTTTTTGTGGCCGATGCAACAGTTTAATGGGAGGCACCCCCTGGAATGCTTGTGATACGTACAGATGTCCTGATGCCCGTAGTCGCTTAGCGTTCAGGGATGGAAAAATTCTAGCGAAGGCCCTGCAGCTAAAATGGCTTTTCGTAGTACTGGGACGCGTGTGTACGTAGGGCGGCAGTAACGTTAGCGCGTGATGTGGTGGAGATTTGTTGTATCGGCACAGACAGCGAAGAGGGCGCTGCTGCAGGAATTTAGGGTGGTCGGCACTGGGTGGGAAGCGCAGGAAAGCTTTCCTCTAGGTTACATTTTCGATGTGCTGGCTCTTCTTCAATATGAGTAGGTTTGTTCGTTGGTCCGCTGAGTGTGACCGCTTCTACAGGCGCTTCAGTTCTACCCCGACTCGACAGAGCAGGTGGAAACCATAACAGCCGCCGCTCTGCGCGCAGGATTCAACGGCGGACTCGTCGTTGACTACCCGAACTCTGCAAAAGCGAAAAAGTATGAGTTAGCAACCTGACCAGCAGACGCAGTCTACACAATGCAGCCGATTTCTGGCACGACCAATACTACGATGCTGAATTATTTGTAGCAGTAGTAGACGCAGCGCTGCGTTTGACGTTCTTATGGTGTACAACCAGAGTTGGTAGGGGATTAAGTAGTGGTGTTCAATGTGCGCCGACTGGCTATGGTTGTGCCGCATCTGAGAGAACTGATGAGCACGGGCGCTGTAGAGCTACGCGTGCTGCTCTGACCCCCGTCCGCGGCACACGTGTATCGAGACGTACTGTCATCCTTCTTTGGAGTGAATGGCGAATGCTTTTGGTAAATAAAAGAAGAACTGTCCAGTAGAAACAGAAGTGACTCAGTGTTGTGGTGTGCTTGGAGTTTCCCCACGATTTTAGGTACTTTGCTGAACTGCAGTGTGTGTCCTATGAAGGTCGTGACGAGTGGTATTGAACAAGTTCAGAATGACTTGGTAGGATATCTTCGATACCTTTTGTGCATTCGTGGCGTGTGTTTCAGGCATTTTCTCGTTCTCTGGGTAGGAGGAGGCTACATGTCTACTGCGGAGCAGCAGCAGCAGCTTCAAAATGCAGCTGTGGATTCGGGACCTCAAGATCATGTGCTGGTAGCACGGCGAGAGTAAGCGATTCAGTATGGCAGGACGCTTGCACAGTTCAACAGTGACTAATCCGTGGCGTGTTGTGGCCGTGGTATGTATAACTGTCCCTGAGAAGCAAGCCTGCTCCCTGTTGTGTAGTGTTGTGCAGTAGTTCAGGCAGCCGCCGGCAGTGGAAACAAAGAGGACGACTTCATGTGGGCCACGGCGAGCCGACACGATTGTGCGAGACTATTGTTTGTGTGACCGCGACATAGTGAAGTGAAGTGCGAAATTGCCACGCGGCTGTCATTTGAGAATCAAGCAAGGATACAGGGGTCCATCTTTCTAGAAGCCTCTGTGTTTCCCCCAAGATGCAGTATATCCCTTTTCCTTCCCACAGACAGCCTTACGGATATGCAGGGACGCCTCCATTTCCAGGCGCACTGCAGTGGCATTCTGCTTGACAAGGCCGGTATCTGCACACGTTGTTCACGCAGTGGGAGCAGTTCGATGGTATACGACTGACAGCAATCGCACGCGCGCTGCGTCTACGCCGAAGTGCAAGTGGCTCTTCACAGTTGCGCTATCTTGGCGGGGACGCTCAGCGCTCGTAGACTTCTACTGCTGTGCTTTTGACTCTTCGTATTCGTGGCGGTGTCTCAACAACGCAGGCGTCAGAAGCGCATGAAGAAGCGGGGTCGCAAACTCGGAGGGTTAAGCCGGAGGCAATGGATTTTAAAGAAGAAGGAGAAGCACAGACTTCAGGTGGGTGATGTGGGTGCAATCGAGTTGAGCAGGCCCCTGCAATCATGCGTGCCGTAGTGTCACTACCGAGGAGCTGGACTTTTGAACGATGACATCGGGTGTATGCGAGGCACTTTTTTATTTTTTCATGAACTTCCTAAAATATGAGCCTAGCGGATACGGCGTTCTTGCCTCGTTGCTACGTGAATGCTCGCTTCTGCACTGACTCGCAGACGTGTTGCTGCAATGAAATGGATGTGCTTGTTGTGCAGGGCAAGGAAGTCCGGCATGATAGCAAGTACATGGGGAGGAAAAGAAAGGACAAATTCTAAAACCCTTGAAGCTGCTTGCTTCTGTGTACGTCTAGATGCGTTGTGTGCCTCCGGACGTAGTTGAGGGTGAAATGGATGTGGAAGCTCTCATGCAGTAGCGGTTAGGTATGGTGTTATCCGTACCGTTGCGAGTTTGTTCGTGCACGCGATTCAACAGCCGCGTATATGTAGAGCATACCCTAAAGTGTTTTCGAAGACCCTCTAGTGGGGGAGGAGACTGCCAGCTGTTGCTTCTACACGCTTAGAGGGGTGCTCTGCCTTTGTAGTTGCAAGCGTATCTGTGCTTCTTTGCTTTTTCGTGTGCGGTTCATCCCAGTGTGTTGTCAGTTGCGTGCGTTTCACCCGGGATACACAGGTCTTGAAACTGCTCGCGCGGTTGACGAAAGGCAACTGGGGAAGAGTTTCCAGAAAGCATACACAGCGAAGAATGAGTGTGACGAGTGAACAGTCGGGGACCTCACGAAACACGACGCACTGCGCTAGGAGACAAGCGTCAGGATTTTCCTGCTGTCGGGACCACTGCCGTATAATTCATTGCCGACGTTGACGAGATTGACACGGAATGTAACGGTTGTACGTTCGGGAGTCGTATGTGCGAAGTATGCAGGTTGTACACAAGCGGCTGCACAATGAAGCCACAGTAGCTCCTGTGAACTAACTCTGCCAGTGCCTGCGTGAAATTCAGCTCCCACGCGCTCCGGGTAGCGGCGAAGTTTAGACTTAACTACCGTTGACACTTCCGCGCTTGCGCCCTACGGCGCTGAATCAATATCAGTTCACGTCTTTTGTGATTTAGAAGGTCGTGCATACAGGACTAACAGATCGGGGTACGCAAGGTCATGGCCGACTACATCCTGAGTGTTTCGCACGGCTGGACTGGCAAACGATCTCTACTCTGCTAGTAGCAGACGTGCGCGCAGTCCACCAGACGCAGCACAAGATACACCTTGAATTCTTAATGTTACCGTGATGAAATCCAAGTACACGTTGCAGACATTGTCGTACCAGTCCCCTTTGCAAGGAGAGCTTGTTTTTGTCCCTTTGTGCGTGTTGATTTTCTCGTACACCTGCACGCGCCTGGCGATACCCTGTCCGAGGCGGATGTGTAGAACGAAGGCACACAACCAGCGGGTAATTAAGGTATCAACGCGATACTGATCGTGCAAAACAGCAGACGAATTCCTGCAGCTAAAAATGGCATTAAGCCCACGGTGTCAAGGGGGAATTTTCGATAGAGTTTTTTCTGCAAAGTGCAAACAAACCAACATAGACGTTTTGCTGGACTAACCTATCCAGTCCGTAATAACCCTTGTGTCGCTGCATGCGGAAGTGTAACGTTTTACCTAAGAGCGACACTTCGAGTGTGCAAGACTGCGCATTGCATTCTTTGTTACGGTTGTACATACCGCAGACCTTCACACGACGCGTCGATCCTGAGCTGGTGAAAGACTTTTAATCACCAATCTGCTCCTTAATGTCTTCGTTGAGAAGATCCTACATACGGCTCGACTTCATACCTGTGCGTCGAATCTTTAGCACCGAGATGGTACTGTGACAAAGAGGTGAACTTTTGTCCTGGTGACGAAAAAAACTGTCCTCACAAAATCTTTCTAAGCGTCAGCACTAGAAAATCTACCGTGGAATTTATTGTCTACCTGAGGGACCAGACGTAAAACGTGCAGAACTGCACATTGCATCCTGTTTCACGGATATGTATGGCTCAGACGTTCCCACAAGGCCACGATACCGAAATCAGTAAAGACGTTTCCCTTCCAGCGCGCTCCTCAATATCCTCCTTGTGAAGGTACCATATATTCCCAGGGTCGCGCTTGTGTGTAAATACTAGTAGCTAGACAGTACTACGGTCAAGAGGAGAAGCTTTCGCTCTGGACAGGTTCTTAGAGATTGCTTTGCAGCGTCAATAATTAGAAGTTATATTGCGGACCATGGACGTTCTACTGCGCATAAACGAAAGACTGTGCCTCGAGCATCTACTTAATAAGGACTGTGGCATCTCGATGCTTCTGAGAGTACATGCACGCGCGTACCATTGTGTATCACGCGCTGCAGGACGCATTGTGAATGGATGCACCGTTTGCAAAATACTCCTGATAACAATTTTCAAGCGGTTGCCACCAATATTTGGGCAAGGATTGTATGACGAATACCTTTGAGTGTAGATAGCGCTCGCCTAATTTGCTCTATGATCTGCGCTTGGCAAAACGGAAACCTTCTGTTGATGCGGTGCTCCCTGGCGGGGAAATATACACCTGCAACTTCATCCACAGTTCTGCTTCACAGAAGTAACCTGCATGTGTCACGCCTGCGCCAGTTCGAAGCATTACGTAGTAGCAGCAAGTGCACAGCTTAGTGAAATGCGAGGCCGTCCGGTGTGCTAGGCGGCGTGTGTTTATCCGTATAATTGTTTAATCGGGTAGCTTCCGGATCGACGGTGCCGGTGACACAGAGTGAGTCCCGTGCACGTGTTCCTATCGGCAACATGAGCCATCTAGCCAGCTCGACATTCCCCGTCGACACGCGTCGTATGTTCATGAAGACGTACAATTGAACGGTGTGACATCTGCTTGGGCAGTGACACGGTTTCATGAAAGACTACGAGCAGACCGTCTGCCTTCTCTTCTTGGGACGGATGCTCCCACAGTTCAACAGGTGGCTTGGCTGCAGTCGTCTTTACTTCAATTGAAAGTAACAAACGAACGCTGGTGCACCGTACGAGCTCACAACTAGAAAGGACAGTCGACCCTCGTCTCAATTTCGGGTGGTTGCACGTGAGCGGCGATTCGTCAGCTCCTCCTCGGTGTCACCGTATTGCCCTAGGTCTTCTAGGCGGTCGCTGCCGCTTCAGAAAGGTGGCGGGAGCACTCGAGACATGCGTGCGCCAGTACACCTCTATCTGCGAAATGCAACTGCAGCCCTTCTGGATTGCGGTCGCTCCTCCTAACTCTATCAGCTTCAAGCAGTTCGCAAGGCTTTCCTCTTAGCGGCGCGACGACGGAACACGAGAGCGACCCTGATGGGTGGCCGTCGTACGGAGATTGAATCAGCGTCTCTAAGGCGTCGACGGAGACCTAGCTTCTTCACATGGGTGAATAGAACATCAGAAAAGTGTTTACGAAGGAAAGATGTGATTTTCTTGCGAACACATTTCGTCAAGCAATTGCTTAGAAAGCCAGTGATCTTGAAGTGTTTCCTCCAAACGGACTTAGAAGAGACTGCACCCTGTGTCGCCTTCGCAAAAGGGGCACCAAAAGTGCCACGTATACTGCTCACGTATTATAGTGCTGCAGGCGAGCGAGGAGGTAAATCAGTCTACAGCCGTTTTGGGGGAGATCCTTATGGGTTGACAGGCGCTGACCTCGCATCACGGTCTTGCTGTCAAGCCGTCCTCACGGTACACGCCGTGTGAAATAGATGAGGTTTTTCTCACACGTCGCAATCGGGCTCTCGTCTTCCTTCGAACGGTGAGTTTCACCAACGTTCGTGGCGTCCGTAATTGAAATTCATTCCCCAAGGCCATTAGCAAACCACAAGATTTTTTAAAAGTGTTTTCACTTGTCGCGCAGCTGGAGGTGTGCCTTATGAGGAGCACCCTGCTTAATGGTAGTAGCGGAGACAGCTGCAAGAATCTGGTGTTGCGTCGCGAACTGCAAAGTACATCGTCGGTTCAAAGAAATTCGCCGCGGTGTTCTATAACGTCAAATTCTTGACCGTGACAGGTTTCCAGAGCTAAGCAGTGCGGTATACATGCCGTTGTGCGGAAACCCAGCAGCACTTGTTGCGAAAGTGGCAAAATGCCTCATGACTGTAGATGGTGCAGCCTGGAGGCTACCACGTAGTCAATGCGATGGAAACATATTAGTTGCAAGACTAAGGCGACGCGTCTTTACGTACCCCCCATAGTGCCAGACTTACCAAGCAGAAGGTGACGAAGTGTTAAATGTGATGTGCCTTTCCACATGAGAGCTCAGATGTGAAATGGCTTGCGCATCGTTAGTTTGGGGTGCAAGCGCCTGTGTGTATTTGGCTGCTGGGCTGGACACCACTTTGATGCCACTGACCTCTTCACCTGTCTCAGTCCCGCAGCTCTTTGAAGCAAACAGAGTCGCCAGACGTTTCAGAAATATCCACAACGAAGCAACTGTGTGCAGTTGACACTGGCAAGTAATTCATCCAGACGAGGGTGATTGCTGTCTGCACGGAACTGTGTACCACAACTACCACCAGGAGAAAAGGACTCGACTCATCCTCAGCGTCCAGCTTGACGTCGGTTCTTGTGTGGCAGCGTTAGTTTTATAAGAAACGTGTCACGCGTCGTGCGCATCCACCTCTCGCAGCATAGAAAAATTTGTCTACATACATACATAGGCCTGGCCCCAGGACATTCCAAGGAATGTCCACCTGTGACAGGCTTTGTACCGAGTGAGTCTGTCGCTCATGTGTGCATGATGGATTAGGGACCTCTGTACACCATTGGGGAATCACCGAGATTGCTTTCCGGGTGCTACATCAAATTTTACCCACGATTGTGAGTCCGTTGCGACAACAGCAGGTCGTAACAGTAACGTCGGACTCAAGAGCCCAGTCGCGCTGTCTCCAGTCACGAGTAAGTGCGACAACATCCGCCCTCGTTAATATTGTTAATGACTTTTTGTGTGACACATGGAGCGCAACGACTTTCTTCCCAACCTAGTTCCCGATCAGCGGCCAGGGGGAGCGTCTGAGCATAATAAACGCTCGGACGCCGTGGTGCAGCCGCTTGATTCCGCTGAGACCTGTCAATCCAACTCAATGTTAGAAGGCGCTAAGACAGACGAATGCACTTTAATGCGATCTTACTCGTCTGCCGGCAGCAGCAATTCTGCGGACACATCAACTACATTTTCAGCGGATCAACGGAGCTCGACATCCATGCAGTGGGCCATGAAGGATGTGTCTTCATCTGCTTCAATTAGCTCGCTAGGGTCTTCCGTGTCGTCCTCTCGCTCGGAATTACCTTCGCTTGCTCGTTTGGATAAAAGCCTTCTACAGTCACTAGAATCATGTGCCCGTCTACCAACCGGAGCGTCGACGGTAACCAGCTCGCTTGAGAAACGTGAAAGTTTACTGCTTGCAGGCAACCGCAGCGCCGGCCCAGGTATCGCAGTTCGGAACACAACTGTTGAGGAACAGCGGGATCAGCATAAGCAGGATCAACAATCGCGTGTTCTCAGGGATGCTGGTGCGTGCGTCTACGTGGAACCTGGTACTCGAAAAAGTGTGAATGCAGGCGGTTTGAGTTCACGAGACTTTTCGAGTGAAAAGCTAGAGAATCAAAAGCCGCTGAGCGACTCAAACTGGAGGGCCAGCAGGAACGACCCTGAAAAGATGGAGACGACCGTAGCGCGTACTAGTGCGTCATGGAGGTCACCTGGGAAAGTAGAAAACACAGTAGCACGAGGTGATTCAGCGTGGAGAGCAAGCAGAAACGAAACATCGTGCAGGAAGAAGCTGTCAGACAGAAAGGATCCCTCCTCGCTCTTTTCCACTCAAATCGAAAAAGCAATAGCTAACATTGCCAGTTTCCGTGCAGGGCCTGCAGAGCCAGATCGCACAAAAGGCAGCGATACAGACTCCTGTGGGATGAAACATCTTGCACCGGAAGCTCAAAGAATGTCTGCATTATTAGCTGCCCCACGTGCTGGGGCAGACAGCAACGGGTTCTCCAAATATGCCGGCAGAAGCAGCAGTAATGATGTCCAGGCAACAGCTGTAGGCAACCCGTCGCCGGCAGCAGAGACATCACAAAATAGTTGTGGAAGCTCCTTTTTGCTGCCACCCGACGCCGGGGCACAAGACTACGTAAGAAGACCAACTTCTGCCCCTCC
Source organism: Sarcocystis neurona (assembly GCA_000727475.1). NCBI lineage: Eukaryota > Apicomplexa > Conoidasida > Eucoccidiorida > Sarcocystidae > Sarcocystis > Sarcocystis neurona. The sequence continues at coordinate 1,975,989 of KL647307.1, forward strand.
CACGCTGAGCAAATTTTCCGCTTCGACGCTCTTCTCGTTTTCGCCGTACGATTCAGTGGACAACGCTTCTGCAGATCTAACTCGCGACGAACTTTACTATCAAATCTGGCGGTAAGACGCATGCAATACGACATCTGTCAGTCCAAACAGGTTTCTTCTGAGTTCTGGGCAAACGGACATCTCTCCCGCCTTTGCGCGGGCCTAGCGCAATTATCTGTCTCCCAACACATGTAAGTGGAAGCGCAAGTGGCTTGAGTAATGTGTCTTTCCCTTGCGTCCGTTTGTATTCATTTGTACTACCTACTAAGCGGATACTCTGTGTCTTCGTTTGAGCGTTCGCTTTTGACAGGCGTGTTTAACACGTGCGGAAGAAATTTCATGTGTGCCTGTGTGTGTAGGAAGTTGTGCCAGACTTTACCTGTTGGTCCAAGCTCCACAGAAAACCGCTTTGATGATCCGAAGTCCCGGGAAGTTCCTGAGAATGACAGCGCCTTGACAGCAGCTGCGGCGGCCGCGGCAGCTGCGTTGCTCCAGGAGCAGCAGGGAAGCAGGATGGAGTTACAGCGTGGGCAGCAGACAGCCCTTGCTTCTGAACAGCACAGAAGAAACGAGCAACGCCAATTAGCCGCGGCGGCGTTGAAACTCGCAGGAAGCAAGCAGCTACAAAGACCACCAAACGGCGCCAACACGGGAAGTAATGATGACTGCGTGTCCCTTGCCGTAGCCGCGGTTGCCGCTGCCCTGCTGAGGGAAAGTCAACCGTCATGGCGGGATGATAAGAACCAGTCGCAGACGATTCCGACTGAGACGCGACCAGGTGACATGCAGCAAAATTTTTGGAACTGACCTGTTGTATCACTTTGCCGATAACGTCCGACGATGCTGAAACGTATCTGCACGTCAATGTTCGTGTAAATAGATCGTGTGTGTGTGTGTGTGTGTGTGTTCGTGTGTGTGTTTCGTGTGTGTGTGTGTGTGTGTGTGTGTGTGTG
>KL647307.1:1977701-2029243 GCA_000727475.1 Sarcocystis neurona
TGTGTGTGTGTGTGTGTGTGTGTGTGTGTGTTTGTGAGGCCGACGCAGTAGGATGTATTTCATCAAACTCGGGTGGTTCTATTGATTCATCATGCCCATATATTCAAGGCTAGAAGTCCTGACAATGCATTGAGCGACGCTGTAAAACCCCAAGTTTCGCAGTCGGCCTGTGTGCTGTCGTGTTGGGTGCGCTACAGGTAACAGAGCAAATTTGCAGGCACTCTCCTCGTCGGCTGCTGGAGAGGGCCGTTCTTCAACAGTGGCTATATCAACAGGTGCGGCGCCAGATGCGTTGAAAGACACCGAACAGCGGCGCCTTACTTCCAGTTTATTGAGTGAGAGTGCTCGAGGGAGTAGGTCACTTCAGCCGACGTTGGGCGCACCAGGTGCTCCTTCAATCAAAGGTGGAAAGCAGGATTTCGCAGTTTCTCTCTCTGTGCCACACTCTCCTGTTGGGCTTTCTAGTCTACTTAGCAGCCCCTGCAGCAGCAGGCCTCCAACACTCCTATCGCGTCGGACGGGTGACTGCAACTTACGACCCAGTGGCAATAACTTACTGGAAACAGCGGTGGCTGAAGCGGCTGGATGCCGTGGCAACTCACCCCGAGAACGTCCCGTTGAGCCCCGGCTACTACATGAGCATCATAGACTTCTTCTGTCGTTCCCGCACGAATCTGATGCCGACTCTGAAATTCTGAAAGGATGTCACAGCCTCGGAACTACACCACGTATCACTGTTGTAAAAATAGGTGGAGAAAAGCAAAACAACACCACCGACAGCACTAAGGAGCGGCGGCTTTCCGCAGTGGACGCGGCAGCTCGTGTCCTTGTTTCAGCGGCAGCGGGAAGCAAGGCGGAACTGCTCTTGCAGCAGCTGGGAAACGAAGAGCGTGAGGTGTTCCGCTGTGCGTCTGCGCCCCCAGGAGAGAGCGCGGCGTCATTACTATACCCCTCAGACTTCACGCCTGTTACCCCGTCCGCGCAAGCGGGTCTCGAACGTGCTGACCCATTCCAAAAACAGCGGTCACCTGCCCAAGATGACCACGCCGCAGAACAGAACACTAGCGAGAGCCACTCTAGCAGCTCCTACCCTGAAGGTACACAGCATCCGCAGATACCACAGAAAACCCTTGCGGCACCAGCGCCGGAGCAAGGACAGAGTAACAGCATATGCGCTGCTGAAGAGGAGGACGTCGGGGCCGGGTCGGCTGGAGAATCATTCAACAAGAGGTGCTCCGCTTCGTCCAACACCGCCTCTGTTCCTTGTGAGCCGACTACGCAGCAAGTCGGATCGACGTCCACGTGGACGGACGGAACGAATGCATCCGAACTTCAACAGCAGCAGCGACATCCGGAGTGCGCCCCTCAGGTGGAAACGAACGACGCCACTCATGGAAAGAGCCCCTTCACTGCCAGTAGATTCCCGGTGAACTCCTGGGTGGAGGCACCTGCTCTTGTGAGCGGCGGAGGTGGCGGATACCCTCTGCTGTACAACGCCCCGGCGTCAATGATACCTGGTCGCCAGTAAGTACCTAACCAGAGGTAGTTTCGACCGTCACAATCCCATGAAGTCCGGCTACCGACAACAACTATTGTTCTTGTGTGTGCGACGAACTTACCAGCAGCGAACAAGCGTCGCGTCCTATGTTTCGTTCTACACACATACTCGGTTGAGATTTCTGGGAGCTGCAGTGCTGGCTATTACTTATTGAAACATTCGCCAGCAGTGTAAGGCCGGGGGGGGCCGTAGGTACCACTGCAGCACGTATGCGTCCTGTAAGCCCTGCGGGTTCTCAAGAGACTGTCCACACGCGCGGAACGTTGAATCCACGCGAAAGTGTGCACTGCGTGCTCGTCTGTGTCGGTGAGACACATGCACTATCCAGACGCCAAACATGCGTGATTAACACAGCGCATCGCTCCCCAAAAGACGGTGCGGATGTGTGTCCGGCGGGGTGTACAGGATGTGCTTACCCACGGCAGCCATGCCTGGCTGCTGGGAGGACGACCACGCTGCTTTCTTGGTGACCCGACGGGCTGCTGACGTTGCTGGAGCGATGGCAGCAGCTTACGCCCCTTCGACCCCGCACTCAGGTGTGATTCTGGGACCTCCGCCAATGGTAATTCCTTTGGGAGCTTCCGTCGCGGCTGAGATACAGCACCAGGCTATGCGGGCAGCGGCTGGAGCTTTCTTTCTTCAGCATCAGTCCGCCGCTGCAGCTGCAGCTGCTGTTGCAGCCAACCGCGGAGAATCTAACGACTGGGTACGGCCTGCAGTGACGCAGACACTTGGACGTGGCGCCGGTGAGAGAACACGAGCTCGAATTATGACACGACTTGCTGCGCCCGTTCAACTTGATGCCTTTAGTGAGTCTTAAGGCCTCTCTTCCAAGTTCACGTTTCCTTGTTTACGTTTTCCGGACAATCCATAGCAAATGGGGTCTGTTTTTGTTCCGCTGCCACCTTAACATTTGCAGAGGCAGCGTGTATGTTAGTGTCGCAAGCGAGTGAAGCTGAAACTGTGTGATGCTGTATCTGTGTCACTCGTATACAACAAATCGAAGCATACACCGAGGTAACTTATACTGTGGTCTCTTGCGATCCGGCGTCATATAAGACCGTCGTGTAAAGCAGCAGCTGTGAAGCAATTGTTGTGGTGATGCTGCCTAATTCAGGAGGAGGTGTTTTCTACGGTGGAGGTGGCGCTTGCTACGGCGTAGGCGGTGTGGGCCTGGGCAACGGCTATCCCAATGGAGGAAGATATTTTCCGGAGGACCCGCTGGCGGCAGCTGCGACTTTTGCTGCTGTCGACTCCTACAACTGGGCGCGCGCCCACAGCTTCTCGGGGGGACCGTTAGGGTATCACGACGGGCAGTCGTTTGCTGGGGGAAGTGCCGACTTCAACATCGCCCATCCTGGCGGCGGGATGGAGGATCTGTCAAAGTTACAACAGCTTCAGCAAACATCGCCCACTTGGGTACTAGATGGAAGTGAAAATCCTGAGAATATCGCTGACGGTAGAGACAGTCGTGGACCGGAAGCCTCCAGGAGCAACAGCAGTCTGAGGCTGACCAGTGCCAACCGCGAAAAACAACAGACGGCAGACCCTTCTACAAAAGCAGACAAAGGACTAGAAGAGCCCTTTGACAAAGCTCTCAGCAGCACCGAAGATAGGGCCAGCCGCGGTGGATGGACAACTCCATCGTGTGACTGGTCAGGCGATAGACAAGCTGAAACGGGTGATGGTCCCGCTGCTCTGGGGGCGAATAGTTCAGCAGGAAAGGAGTCGCGGTGTGGACTTCCAGGTGATTCGGGGGAAGAGGTGGAGGATTCCCGCCTGCAAGGAGGAATAGAAGCAACGCTCACCAGAGAACGTTTCAAAGGCCACGTCGCTACTTTGGCTCGAGACCAGGTCGGGTGTAGGCTGCTGCAGCGCCTCATTGGAGAGGGTGGTGATCCTGAAGACGTGCAAATTGTGTATGACGAATTGCTGGAAGACGGAGCCGAACTGATGCTAGATCCTTTTGGGAATTATCTTGTTCAAAAGCTCTTCGAAGTTGTCTCCGAAGATCAATTTCGTACCTACCTCACTAGGGCGAGTCCCCAACTTGTCAAGGCGTGCCTCAGCACCCACGGCACGCGCTCAATTCAAAAAATCGTAGAAGTCATTGCGAAGCAAGTATGTCTTCCTTCTTCGTGAGGGGTGCAAACGCCTGCGGCGGGCACTCAATCGCCTCCGCTGTGCTGTTGTGTCTTAGACATTTAAATGTCCTTGCTTGCGCGTACACTTTTGTGGTACTGGTAGTTGGCAGCCTCAGCTTTCAATCGCCCTCGCATCTGCCAAGGTGCTTCAGTGCTTCGCATATTCGTAGCAGTGCACTAAGAAAGTGCTAGATTTGCAGTGGACAGTAAGACTCCTTAGAGTTTCGACCGACGACATGAAGTCACCTGCGTTGCTACGAATACGTATCTGGTGACGCGGTTTACGTGTATGAAGGTTACTGCATTGCTACGAGTGCGTATTCTGTGACACCGTTTACGAGTGTGCGTCGAAGGCGGTGTGTACAGATTTTCGGACACTGTTTGTTGTAGGTGGTCGTCTGACGGACGTTCTGTTAACGCATCTAGCAGCGTAACGGAACACACGTTATCGTTGTCAATTACTCTCTACACAGTAGATACTACCTAGATTTGACATAGAGTGAATATAATAAAGATAATCATGATACTCGGGAATTCTTCGCGGCATGACATTGAAGGCAAGTAAGTGCAAAGGTAAGAAAGTTAATAGAATGCTGCTAAGGAATACAAAATACCATATATTAAGATATGAAGAATTTAGTGTAATGGCAGTCCAAATATTATGTGTATCTCCGAACATATCTTTAGAATAATATATAAATGCACAGAGTGTTAATATTACAGCACCGTCCGTCGCCTGTGAATTCTATAAACTGTGTGTAACAGGCTGACCCCCGGCCGGCTTTGAAGATTTTTGTGGACGCTGTGGAGCCTGCTCTACCTGCCTTGGTTCGGGACAGCAACGCAAACCATGTAATACAGAAGGCACTGTCTACGCTGCCTCCTTCCTATTGTGACTTCATTTTTTCCCACGTGGAGGCTCACTGCGTAGCAATCTGCAAGGAGCGACATGGCTGCTGCGTTGTCCAGCGCTGCATCGACGCAGCAGGGAAGGGCAAAAAGGTAAGAAAACTCTTCAGGAAGTCCTTCGTGCTGAGGCATTACGCAGGAGGTTAGAAACGACTACAACGTGTCTGCGTAGACGTAGCTATCAACCGGCACTGACAAATTGAGAGCAGAAATTGAGAAAGTTTGTACGGACTTTTTCGATTACTTTCGAAAGGAAGTTTTGGTTAGAGAGCATATATCTTTCCCTTGAAACTGTCCGTGATAGGTTCCGCGATGTAATTTGCGGACTACATTGTAGAACGCCGTCCACTGCAGCTTTCGTGTTTCCCTGGAGTCGCAGGAAGTTGGGTGGTGGTGTTTCGCGTTTTTTGAGACTTGTATACTTGCTTATTGGTGTGCACGAGGTCTATTCGCTGATGTAGCCACCACGCGGTGGTCGTGGGAAATTGACATATGGGCAGTCTGTTTCACGCAGTGATGCTTGATACACCCATTTGTATCAGGCACCTCCTACGTATTCGTAATCTGATGCAGTCTGTGTACCCCTCCGGTGGCGTCCATATTTTTTCCCTCTTTGCTCTCGCTCCTGTGCCGTGGGCAGAAGCGTCTCCTGGCAAGAATAAGCAAGAACGCGGTGGAACTCGTGCAGGACTCGTTCGGAAACTACGTGGTACAATATGTCCTCGATCTCCGCATACCTGTAAGTGAACATATGCTGACACTATTCTAGGAAGTGTTGGAAAGAACGGGATATGACGCACATACGCTCTGTACAATCCACTGCACGGATATAAGAAGTTGTTTCATTGCCGTACACGTGCAAAAAGAGAATTGTTCCGGAACTTCAGAAAACTGAATGATGATGCATATCGTGTTCTTTGTCTTCTCTTTTGCTTATGGCCTTGTGGGCTGGTCAGACGGCAACAGAGTCTATCATGGCCAGTCTGAAGGGGAAGATATACGCTCTCTCCAAGCAAAAGTTCTCTTCGAACGTCGTCGAAAAAGTCCGTACAGATCAACCGTTCAAACCTCTGCCGTTGGTAGTCACAATCGCTTGATAGCAGTCGCTATTGGCCTGCGGTAGCTTCAGAGGTGTATCTTCTCGGGTAGAGCACGTAGTGATTACACGCTCTGTTTTACCCCAGATCAGTCGCTTCCAAAAGTCATCGCAAACAGACTTGACGGCGCCTAAGGTACTGGTTGTATTCGTGGTAAAACTGACAAAAAGTCCGTCGTTGGACGTACTACTGTGGGTGCTTTTAGTGTCTCGTACATGGAACTCCCACGCAAGTCCGCGAGATCGTCGATGAGCTGCTTGAGGGTGGGGAAGACAGATTTCGAGGCCTTCTGCTTGACCAGTTCGGAAACTACGGTAAGCTTCAGTCGAATCATGAATTGCATGTGAGCCGTGTAATGACGGTGTGGAGACCCCGGCGCAATTTACTACAGGAGGTGCACAGTAAGAACTTGCACTTAGGTAGCACTAGCCATACGGCTGGTGAATTTTCAAGGATCGTCCACCTGTGCTAATCGGACTGCAAGTCCCTCTCAAGAATCTGCAGAACGCTGAACACGTCGTCATATCAGTCCTCAGCAACTGACTGTATGGTCACAGTGGATGCTACCAGACCGCCGTCTACACAATGTTACCGCACATGCGGAACACTCGGTTCTTATCTTCAGTTTCTCAGGCTTCACACCTTTGATATGTGTGACCCCGCATCTGCACGGAGTGGTTGATAATATCGGGTGGCGACAGTGGGCACACAGGTGTCGCAGACACGTGATTCCGCGTCTGCCCGAAGTCGCAGATAATATAGGCTACCGAAAGCTGCGTGCCTGTCAAATGTTCTCATTTCATTTTTGGGCGAATCATTTAGTCTTAGGCGTCACTCCTCATTTGCAAGCCACGACGTGCGTGTGCGTTCAGTCGTGCAGCGAGCGTTGACAGTGTCACATCCTGCGGGGCAGGAGATGTTGCTGCGAGCGATTTCCCCGTGTCTGCCTCACCTGAGACGAACCTCAGCCGGCGGCTGTGTGGCCCACCGGTTGGTGAAGCGATTTCCGTCATTGGGTTCGTCGCCCAACGCAGTCCACTGTTCGTGTACGGTACCGGGACGATCTGCGACCTCACCTGCCCTCATCGATGGTACCCGGACGAAGGACTCAGCTCCAACGCTCACCTGTTCAACTGGAGTTGTCGAATGTGAAGACCTCCTGCACAGACCAAAGCAGCAAAACCCATCGAGCCACAGGCTTGATTGTCAACCCTCCAAATGCAATATGGGTGCCACAGGGACAACGTGCAGCGGCACGCAGAGCCGGATACCAGAAGAGAGAACAGAAGAAAGAAAGTCTACCTGGCAGACAATCTCTAAGACACACAAGAGAGAGACGCAGCAGAGAGGCACTGTTGTTCAGTCGTCCTCTTCAAGGCGGCGAGCGCCGGACTCTTGTACGATCGCCTGGGCGCCAGTCTCCCGAGCGGTAGGGATTTCCACAGGAGTTCATAGTGGCGAAACGAAACGTACTGGTGCTCTTGCCTCTGACCACGACAACGACAAACGTGGGGGGACAGGTCGGTCAAGTTTCTGGGTTGGCGGAAGCGCCCTCGAAGCCCACGGTGGGTGCTGCTCTGGCTCCACCGGTTGCGGGCACCCGTCGGTAGTCGAGGTGAAGTCAGTGGGTCCCAGAGACGGAGAGAGATGCGCCAGCCGTAGTAGCACAACTACATCACAGGTTGTGGCCCTGAAAGCACACGAAATAGTAGGCCACAACGTTGATTTGTGGCCCAATTCAGAAGCTGGAGGCCGGGTGATGCTGACACAGGGGCAACAACTTAGTGGAAACTCAACCGCAGGATCTACCACTACCACAGCTGTTCCTCGGTCAGGAAGGAAACCTTCAACCAGGAGACACAATAAGCATCGTCCTGCCAAGCCTCTTCATGTTTCTTAATCATAAGTGATGCAGGCGGTTTATATACATCTCGCAGTGCGCCTCACGGCGTCTTTGTGTCGATGACTTGCACGACGTTGAATATGTTGCACTGAAGGGAGCGTCGGTCGACCCCTTTCTCGCACGCTTTAACATTGGCTTTGCCTAGTAGCGACCCAATTACGCCACAGGAGCGAACTGCCGGTGCGGCAGGTTCTGGGGCCCCATCAGCTCGTTAGTGGCAGTGAAGTTCTTCCTACGTAGTAGTTACATACCAGCCAAATCATGGAATATCATTTCCGCTTCGAGCGGTAAAAAATAGTAATGCATCCAGACCATCCAGCGTGTGCGTTAGAGCATCGCGGTGTTCATAATCAACAGACATGATCATCGTGGGACAATATTATTCAGCAGGTACTGTGTAGTTTTCCCAGGTTTAACCTTGCGACAAAAGTTTACTTTAGACGTAGTCAACACGCGTAGTCTGCGACCGTCAGGTTTCCCGGCGCTACAGTTGAATGCGGTCGCAGCTGGTGCGCCATGAATATTTCGCGTGAACGACATCGTACGAAGGAGCCGCGCTGGTATAATGGCGTATCAATGTGGCGAGGTACTTGTGAGCGTGGTGTTTGTGCGAGTCTGCGGGAATGGTGCTTAAAGCCGTACTGTGTCCATATTTTGTCTCCGTGTCCATGCAGTGGCTTGTAATTGTCATTGCATTGCGTGCCCCACGCGGACTTACTCAAGGCAGGTTATCTTCCGCTGGATGAGAATTAAAAAAAAGAACTAACAGTGCCTCCGAAGTGGCTGCAGAAGCTGGCACTTTATAGTGCTCAAAATGACAGCACTTACTTATCTGGTGAATAGGGTTTCCCCTCCGCAGAGACCGAAACAATTGCGAATTTTGCGGCGGAGCCCAAAGCTTGCTGTATTCAGCTGCCTTCAACCCGCGAAATTCACACACTCCGCACGTCGGATTATAAGAGCTCTTGTTCATCTTGTTTTTAGTTGAATGATGGTGTAACTGTGCTACACACGCTTTGTGGTGGAGGACTGTCAGCAGTGCACTGTATTTAATGGATTCCTTCGTGTAATGGTGATTGCTTTACGCTGTTTCAGTACTAGTGCTCAGGTGCGGTGCATTTGATTTTAGTCCGCCAGTAGAGCTTGCGTGGCTTGTTCTTTAACCGTCGACCACGTAAGACCACACAATCGTGGTTTTAGGGAGGGAAGCTGTACCAACTAATTCGCTTGACTTACGTCGTGAAGTGGTATTACGTGTTTACCAAGCTGTGGTTGTGCTACGAGGGTAGCTTTTTGGTGCGATAAATGTATTGTGTCGTTGCTTACGCGGATCGAAAAATGCTTGAAGACGTCTCAGTGCAGCGGCGTGCTCCGCCTGCGCTACCTGTTTTAGGTGTGTTCTTTCATCGTCGTGTGCGTGCAACAGCCGCTGAGGAATAATGCGGTTCTCTTGAGGAAGGTTATCTACCTGACTTTCAGTAGCCCTCAATAAATAGATTCTGTCGGTGTTACACCGTGTTTGTGCAGTTCAACAGTGATCAAGTGAGCACATTGTCCTGCTAGTTGAAGTGGAACAACTTAAAACTGGCCCCAGATAGATTTGCTCCCGAGGTACCCTGTACCAGCCCGGCAGTGCTATTCACTATTAGTCAAGTGTGAGTGTCATTTTCGAGAGTGTGAAGTCAGCTTCGGCTGACCACGTGCTGATGACACCAATTACTCCTGCATCGTGGTCGACGGGGAGCGTGCACTGCTACCTGACAAGATTTGTACCCTGATGCGTTGTGAATATTTGAGCTGGACTCTGGGTGTCTTAGGAGTAAATGGTCACCTATTGGAGAGATCACATCAACTTAGACTCAGTAGTGCGAACACAGATACGACTCTCCCTCTTCAAGTATGCACTTCTGTGTGCCGCCTTTCAGCAACACTCGTTCCCTTGTGTACTCGAAACATGGTAGCTGAACAAGTTTAGCACAGGGTACGCGTCCCTATTCAAGTCGCACATTTCATTTTTGCATACTCTACGGTATGAGGCTTTCGGGCAGTGCTAGTATAGGCAGTCTGTTTTGCAGCTTCTCTGTATACTGCAAGCTCGTTACTAAACTTGTGCGCTGTAACCCATACGGTGTTTCAGGACGAAACCTGGACGAGCTGGAAGCGTGCGAAAAGGCGCATTCGGCGGAGCTTGACCGAATTCTTGTTTCCACCCAAGCTCAGGCGTCCACTTTTCTTGAGCAATTGTACACCCGCGTATCTGGGTGTGGTTTCGTGGTGACAGGACGAAACCTGGATGAGTTGTAAGCTGGAACAAATTAGGGCGGTGACTCGCGCGTAATGCATCCCTTTACTATGCATCCCTTTACTATGGTAGAGGAGTGTCGTAGCTCCGTGCATGGAAACAGCCGCTTGTAAACAGGGCTTCCACAACAACTTGAAGCCACGCCGTGGCGAGTTCCCGTGTGTGATGCTCAGGGGAACACTCGGTAACAAATGTTAGAGTAAGGCACTTGAACAGAATTGCCACCAGACATGACTACGGCACAGACAGGATTCTCAGTGTATGAAGGACCTCCAAGTATGTGCGTATTTTACAACGCAGCTTCACCGAGTAGCGTGCCATGTAAAAGTAAGGCCACAAGCGTTATCTTGTGTGCATCTCCATCTTTCCATCCTTACCGTGTAAGACTGGGATTATTCTCTGGTGCGGTAGGACATTACTTTCAATGGCATTTTAGATCTTCGTGAGTCACGCTTTTGCTGTTTCACATCCGACTCGCCGCTGACGTAGTAACTCAGCTGCACAAAAAATATCTGGCCTGTTGTCGAACTTTACCAAAGCAAGATCCTTCGTTCTTAGCACTACGAAAAGGCGGTGGCGATCGTAAATGCGCAGGTTGTTTATTTCAGAATGTATTCCCCAAATTGTATCTGTTACACGGGTAGAGGATCTGAGCTCACCGCGCGTGCACAGGCTTGCCTGCGTCAACTACTGAAAACCCCCTACGGCCAACCTCTTGTAAGCATGTTCCGGAAGAAGGGCCGCATCTCCCCTATTCCGTTTGGATTAACTATATGGCTTACTTTGAAGGAAATAATGCCGGAAATATCACCGAACGTGTGATATTGTCCTGGAAAAAGGGCCGCATCTCCCCTATTCCGCTTGGATTAACTATATGGCTTACTTTTGAGGAGAGAATGCCGGAAATGTCACCGAACGTGTGATATGGTTCTGGAAAAAGGGCCGCATCTCCCTTATTCCGCTTGGATTAATTATACGGCGTACTTTTGAGGAGGCAGCGCCGGAAATATCACCGAACGTGTGATATTGTTCCGGAAAAAGGGCCGCATCTCCCCTGTCCCGCTTGGATCAACTATACGGCTTACCTTCGAGCAGAGAATGCCGGAAATATCACCGAACGTTACGGAGTATTCAAAGTGGGGATCTTGTATCCTCACTTGCGTTAATTACACCTATTCCTACACACGTACGAGTCTCGAGCCTCTGCGTCGTGAAGGAACACGTCCACGACAATCTTAACGCAGTTGGCTATCTTTTCTAGCAACAACGCTACAGCTCGTCAGACATAATGGTCTTCAGCGGGAGGGCTTGTCCACAGCATTTCGGCGCAAAACATTATGTTGACAACGCAGGCGAGGATACAACCTCCCCACACTGGATACTCTGTGGCTTTCAGTGATACTTCCGGCCATATCTCCTCAAGAGTAAGCTGCATATTTCATGTAATAGTTATAGGTAGATGCGGCTCTCTTCCACAATACGCTGACTAAAGATTCGGCGTCGGAGTTTTCGTAAGTTGACGCAGACAAGTCTGGGCAGGTGAGGGGGGGGGTTTCACATCCTCAACCCGTGCAACAGATATGTTTCGGAAGCCACACGCCAAAATGTTGACTTGCGCGGTTACGACGGGCACTGCTTTTTACAGTAGAAGTCGAAAGTCTGTAACAGAAGGGGGACGGTTTTACAGCATAGCGTCTCTGTGCAGTCGGTTGACTGCAAATGTAGGTAATACCCGCTCTCAGCGAGATCTGCATGAAGTCTCTGAAACCGATTCAAGGTGAAAGACAAGCGCCTTACACAAAAAGCCCTTCTCCGCCGGCAGACTGTCATTGTTTCACGCGGTGTTCATGCTTTCAGGGAGGTTTGGGAGGGGCTAGTGCAGTCCTGCGTCCTATGGGCACGTTCACCCTATTCAGCGCTGAGCGTTGCATGAAAAAAATTTCAGTTTTAAACAGAGCGAACATTCTCTCGCAGCTAGCTTTGCTGAAAAGCCGGCGTAATAATACCGTGATGGATAGCCACCGAGTGCACAGCCGTATGCTAACGCCGCTACGGTGGCGCGCGCAGCTGTCTAATCTGTCTTGATTGAGGCGCTCAGTGGCCACGCCCCCACAAAGCACGGTTGCACTGAGGCGAACATTCACATTTTAGCTCCATACTAGCCCATGGGTCTTGAGTTATTGAGTTATCCAATCGCACGGCCGGAATTAGAGTCTGTTACGGCCTGTGTTGTCGACTGCTCTCCCAGCTGCCGACCAGTGATCGTTACGGTGGGCTTGTGGAGGAGTCGTCAATAACACCGACCGTGTATCTGACCCATTTCTTCGTCCACCAGAATCGCGTTCTCTCTTACCTGCAGTACACACGTTAATGTGAGATGACACCGTGAACGATTCCACATCGATAGCCGCATAACGTGGAGGGGCCCAGACAGGGCGCAGTTCTGTGGCTCAGCTAGTCGGCTCGAGCAGTGTTGCCAGATTCCTCTATTGGCCATATTCCCTCTCGTCAACGGATCCTGTATCTTGCAGTGGCTTCCCCTCTGTGTCTTCCCCTTATCACGTGTTGAACTCGGTCCGGCTGGGCACCCTGTTACCATAGCGCTGTGCTTCTGTTCCGTGTGCAATACTCAGACCATGGCGGAATCTACTGTGTTCAAAAGGTTGCTGTAACTGAAAAATCGGCACCGACATGCTACATCATTATAGGCAAGCGGGCCTACTGCTGTTCTGCAAGTGCACATGCTTATGAACGCAGACAGGGAGTGGTGTACTCATGTTGTGAACACACTGTGATCAACGACTCCGTGTGTATGCGCGTAAATCTCGAGCTAGTCTGGTACAAGATTACGAACAGCCGACGATACGCCCATGCAGGCAATATTTTCGCTGTCACTGACGGCAGCTCACGAGTGACTGGCTCAGTGGTTGCCTATTCATTTGTATGCGCTAGCAAGGGCGTCGTTACTGTTGCACAGTGGCATAATGGTTTTCCTCCTGTACACGTTCCGCTTCCCTGGCACGCGACCTTCGTGAAAGCTGGGTGCTGCCGTGGCGTTCTTCAGCCGGCAATGTAAAGGACTTCCTGTCAATTACTCTGTTTTTTAACAGCAGCAGCAGCACCGCTGCGCCACTGCTTCAGTACATCGCCGTTCCACTCTCGCACGGTCAAGACATTTTTGAAGCCACAGTTTACAAAAAGCGCATATACGTCCACCGTTCGACAACTGTGAAATGACCCCCACGTCCATGCAAACTGGGTAATCCGTATGCTGCATTTTCGATAATTACACACATGGTATGTTGTTGTCACCTATTTTTGCTTTGTTCCAGTGCCAACAATATAGCACTTCGATCTTCAAGCGTGACCCTCTGTACTGTAACCCTGCGAAAGGGTCCGTGCAAGTTTGGAAAATACATCGATTTATTCTGCCCCATGCTATTCGAGTGCGGCCTGGACTTCAATTCACCGGACAAGATAGCTGGCATCAGTGTTTTACTGACTGGAGTTCCAATCGGTTCAACAGTGGCTCAACACATCTGCCGACGTGCGCATTTGCGTTTGAATACAGAAACAAGTTTTTTGTTTGATCCTCGCACCGCGTCCGCCTACTCTTCACTTCTACGCACGTTCTTCGCATGTATATTCACCTCTCCCGTATAGGTGAACCTGTGTATTTCGTAAGGGGGGCCAGGACTACTACCTATTTTTCTAGTTAGGTGAATCGATGTATTAAAAAGGGCCAAGACTGCTAACATTCCTTTATTATTCACACAGGCATCTGGACGTATCAAGGGATACTGAGGCCCCCAGTAAGTTTGTCGTCTGTGAGGGTGCAACGAGTTCTACGTTCCACCTGTTGCGGAATTGTCGGTTAAGGGTCTTTAGGTAGAGGATTCACCAGACGAAAAATGATTACCGAACGACACCATGACTCTGTTGTGTTTCGAAGGTCGAGATGCAGGCCAAGACCCCCACGCTGGAGGACTAGCTTGTGATAGCAACACTCTGCCTTTGGAAAGAGAGGAAGCTCCTGGTTACAATGTGGGGTCGGACAGTTGTAGCGCCTACGCTGAAGAAGCGACTCCATTGTACCGTGAATACGAGGGTAGGGGTAACTTGGGCAAGAGAGGAGCATCCAGTAAGGGGGTAACTCAGACGCTAAAGAGTAATCTTATAAACCTGACGGGCCTTGCAGAGAAAAAATCACATGACAGTGACGCTTTTACCGATAATCACCTGGAAAGTGCTACCACGCTGGTATCATCGTGCACTACGGCTCGTTCAATACACACTGCGACAACGTCCTTAACAGCTACCTCTTCTAGACATGAAGATGAAACTGACAATCCGAACGGCATTGGAAGGACAGGAAAAGATGCTACACTAAAGCGTAGGGCTGCACCCACTCTGCGTGGCCCACCTTGTGCCTCTCAACATGTAGTTGTTGACGTTCAGGCCCTTCACGCTTTACAGGAAAGATTACTTCTGTCTGAAGAGAAACTCTGGCTGACGCAGCGACAGTTGGTCGACGAACAAGGTACGCCGTTGTTCAATTAACCTACTCTGACCTGGACTTACAACGCCTTTACGCCCCTGCTATGAAAGAGATGCGAAAAGGCGAAGGAGGCTGGCGTTTTGTGATTGCCACAGTAGTAGCCCTTCAAACGAATACGTGCTGTGCTCGCACCTCAGTGTAGACTGTCTTCGTCTGTCGGTGCTCCCTGCTTGGATATCACTGGCCACCTCGCATTCGAATTCTGCACTGGTTGAACAATCGTTAATAATCGAAAAACTATGTCGAGCAGGGAAGAGAGTCTGTCGATCGAGCAAAACACATCAAAACAACACGACTCCATTCTGGCGGTGAGCGCAACGGTGTCGCCATTCGTGGGGCACCTAGATGTTGAGCTATTTTGGGGGGACCGTATGCAAGCAGCTGGTGTCCTTGAAAAGTTGTTTGCAGGCACCAGTGGCTCACACAAGTACACGGGCTCAGTGCTTCTTTGTCTGCTGCTGCAGGGAAGGAGGTGCACTTAAAAAGCCAAATATTGTTTCTCGAGGACGAGGTGAGCACTGTCGATAAACACACACAGCATTGCGCTACAAACACCTGGATATCCGTTTTGCGAGGGCACCGCACAACTTACTGTAAATCAGTTACTCTTTCCATTCGAACTCTGACGCAATATTTGTATCCTCGTATTTGTGACTACCCCTTTGAAACATGTCCTGTCAGATCGAGCGTGCTCAGGCGGAGGGTCTGGCAAATGCAACTCGCTACGCTGAGCAGGTGGTAGGCGTTCCATTGCCTGTTAGAAGTGGTGCTGCAGCGGAACCGACTTCGTAAAACGTCCGCAGTAGTGTTCACAGGATAGACTGCATAGACGCTTTACAAAGCAGGATTTTCTTTACACAAAACTTTGTGCCCAGCTGTAAAATCCTTCTACCAGAGCAGGTCTCGGATAGAATGACCGTTGAAGCGTGCTTGTAGGTAGATTCTTCATATGTGTTCTTCTCAGGAGAGTCTCCAGCAGTTACACAACAAAATAACCCGGCTTGAAGAAGAAAACGACAGCTTGGAATCCTGCCTCAGCGAGAAAATTTCAGAGGTAACCGTCTACCATTGACAATTGTGCCTAAGCTTCGCCAGCTACACACAGCACACGGATGTATCAATGTATGTATGAGAAGTGTGTACGGTGTTGCATGCTTTCGCATAACTGACTCGACACGACTCCTGAGACCTATTTTGCTGTATATGCTTTGGCGATACTGGCTCTGCGACAACAACTTGCGTGAATTCGAGTCAACACGTCTAAAGACAGAGATTGAAATAAATGAAGACGTTCTCGTGGGCTCTTTCTAGGCACCATAGAAAAGCCAATGATGTCAAAAGTTTTTACACTCTTTTCACGTTGAATATACAAACACTGCAGCAGCACGCTTCTAGCCACATGTGCACCATATTCACTCCTGTCCGAGACCTCTCTGAGAAGAAATAGAGCGTCTGCAGGAAAACATTCTGTATTTTTTGTGCAGCGTACTCGGTATCGCGCGGATGACCCTTAGAGAGATTAGAAGGTAGCACGCTCGTCTTCAGTTTCTTTTTATGACGCATGTATAGGCGTACACGGGCACTTCTATCTGATGCATGGACAAGGCATCAATTTCGTGCACAAGCGACATAGTACAGATCCACTTAAAACTTCTTGACATTGCATCAGCTCAGAGATCACAAAGGACAAAAAAACAAGTGTGAGCTTCTCCAAAGTGTGCGACGCACTCGCAGGGTCGCGCATTGCAAGAGCTTGCAGAGCGTTTAATTCTTCGTCTCGGGAAGAAAACAGAGTACGTCAGTAGCAGAGGCCGCGCCGGCGTGGCGCGGTCCTGTACGCCTACGCAGTGTCACGCGTTTATAGCGGTTCTTGATTCTTCCCCTCGCACAGCCGTATCCGCTGGCTTCGTGGCGGAAGGTGGGACGGGCTGGACACAAAGAACGACTTCACATGTGTCCATCTGAACTGACGGGTAGGCAGGTGCAAACAGGTTTGTATTTCACCTGCGTCTCCTTGAACTTTTCCTTGCACAACGATGCATCTTCACTCATGACCGTGACTAGCTTAGTACTTCGACTGATGAATCGCTGAGGGCGGATAGTATCTTCGAGTGCCACTGCGGCGCTTGCTTGCGATGAGGCTGTAGTGCACATATGCAGAGAGCTCAATAAAGTGCACAGGTCCCGCCACGAAGTCAGTCTTACATAAACTTGTCTCTGGCCTTCGCAGTGGACTGTACTTTCGGAAACAGAATACTCACGGAGATTTGTTTTTGCGCTCGGTGCAACGAAACCAGTGCGTACAAGCTTCGGCTTTCGCTGACCTTCTACGTTGAAATAAGTACAGAGTGCCGCTTGCCTTGTCACTTCTCATTTGTGCGCTTTGTGTTGCTCTTTGGTTTGTCTTGAAGTCAGGCTCATGCCGATAAGCGTGAAAGTGGGGACACTTTGACAATCTGCTGTGTAGACTCACACGTGTAGCTGGACGACTCGTTATCAACGTGCAGTGATGCAGCCTTCCGGACGCCAACACTAGTTACACAGTGACTTTGCAGAGCGAATACGAGTTCTCTGTCTGGAGAGCCAATGGGATCCTCATATACGCCTACATGTCCAGCACCTGAATCTGGTTTGTATTATATGCCAGCGTCTCTCTAAGCCTGTTTCGGTGGGCCTCTGTGCGAAGTTGTGCACTGTCTCCCTGCATACGTGTGCTTCCTAGCCTTTAGTATTTTCACGTTTGAAGGCGCAACACACCATGCTACGTAAAAGATACAGCCGCGGCTGTTATGGATCTTCTAATGGCCGTGCGCCGAGACTGACGAGTGCGTAGGCCCACACGCCCATTTGGACATGTGCTACACGGTTGTGCGTGCAGCGCTCTCCTGGAAGAGGGCATATGCGTCACTCGGGTCCTCGCACCTGCCTGGAACAGGCAAGAGCTGCTGGCGGAGCTGAAAAAGAAAAACCTGCTGCGTTCCCAACTTGCACACGTGGCCCTTTTCTACTGTAGTGATGGCAGTACGGAGTCTCACGAGATTACCAAAACGGGAGCTTTCCCGTCTTTGGAAAAAGATCCTGTTTCCCTTCAGGCCCCTGTGTTCGCCTCGCCACGAACTGAATTACTTCCTAGCATTACCGGTACCCCGGCGACAGGACGCAGCCTGCCCGCATGTGCTACTTGCGATACACAAACCACAGGAGCCTCATCCACCACCGCAGCAGCGGATCGTCCAGCTGCACATGGGCCGCCTCCATCCGATCTTACAAGAGATGCGTCTTTGTCCGGTGAAGTCCTCACGGCAGACCGGAGCGATCCTGCTGCAGCGGCGGAAAGGCTAGAGAGGCAAGACATATGCAGCACTTCGCAACTACGTCAGTCAGCGGGACCCACGACACACGTCAACGATATTTCCACTCTTGCATCTGCTGCTGCAGACCGCTTGCGCCGCGGTGGTGAGTGTCAGGGAGCAGACCCGTCACTCGGCGCCTCATTCGCCCGAGGGACGCCTGCCAGACAGACCGTGGCTAGCCCTCTATACTCATCACGTGAAGAAAACGCAGCGGCAACCACCGGGTTGCCATCAGACTGCCTACGCGCATTGACCGCCGTTTCTCTGGTAGGTGACGCTGCAGCTGTGGTGTCCGCGCAGCAGCCCAATCTGCGATCCTCAGAAAGCTCCTCAACACTTGAGTGTGAGAAACATCTAACGGGGGAAAGGGAACGGAAAACACGCGAGGTAGATGGTCCTTCATCGCCCAATTGCGTGCGCGAGGCAGACCGCAGCCTCTACGCCACGCCGGAAACAATGCACGCCGCAAACGCCTGTGCTGCTGTGCATCCTGATCTGCTGCCGGCCGCGGCAGGGCCGCGCCTTCAGGGTGACAGTATTGCTGACTCCCAAGGACCTCTGTTGGATGCGAAGCCGACTATATCTTGCCACGCGTCCGACATACCAGCATGGAAAACAGAGGAAACGAGCGCCTCAGTACGTTTTCCCCTTCGCGAAGCCAGCAGGCGTAGTAGTCCGGCTGGTCTCGAAAACGCACTTTGGACGCGCTCTACACATCTTCAACGCGTCCGATCTGAGGCGCCGGAGATGAGTTTCAGCTACAATCGCTTCTCAACGTCTTTGTCTCCCAAAGTCAATGAAGAAAAAGCGGGTGTCACGACTGACAGGCGTCAATCAGGTGGCGGGGAAACGTTTGTCAGTCCTTGCCGTAACGACAGCGCTGAACGTGGAATATTTGGACTATACACAATGGAAAGCAGCTGTCAGGGCAGTCAGGAGATGGGAGGGCAGCGGAGTCGTCCATCGTCAGAGCCAGAAGGACGTGTTCATTTAGGGACTTGGAGCGGTGCAGCAAACGAGTCTGCTGACAGCTTTTCGTTGAAGAATCACTCTGACTTCCTAAAAAAAACCGGTGAAGGAGAACACATGTACCTACGTGAAGAACGCACGCCTCTAGCTCTCAGCAAGAGTGATTGTGCAGCAGCGGTGCGAGGAACTGAGTCACTGTGCGGAGACGGAACAGGTGACAGAGCCCCAGATAAGACGGTGGGACAAGCAGCACTACCAGCAGATCCAAATAGCGCTCCTGTTCTTCCTCAGAAAAAGCAGACCAGCCGGCCAATCAGCGAAAACAAACACGGTTCGTCCCTGCAGCCACCGTCCGGTGCCACGCCAAATTCGAGGCTCACGCCGGCCTACAGCGGTGGCAGCCGCGGCCTGGCTGCAGAATGGACAGCCGCCGCCGTTGATTCGAAGCGTCTTGCTGCATCGCTGGAGAAGGGATCAGTAGCGGCACCAGCTACAGGCGCGAAGGAGGCTCTTCAGTCTCCGCAAGCCGCAGCAGCAGAAGGTGGGAAAGAAGTCAATGGACCCTCACAAACAACACCAAGGGGAACTCTGCGTACAGACTGTCCTCCTTCCCCACGCGCTGCAGCAGCTGCTCTGGTGACAGCAGGGAGCCCTGTGCAGCCTGCGCAGCACGAATCAGAGAGGTTGCAGATGGCGCAACAGGGGGTGCAACTTGCAGCACGTCAACGCAACTGCGGCGCTAAACTGCAGCCTCTCCCACAACGGCTAATCTCCTACAGCACTCCAGCGGTTAAAAAGGAGGATGAAGAAACACAGCTGAATGTCGTGGGAGGTGAGGGAGCACCACGTGAAGCAGGGACAGCAGTGGCAGTGCTGCCCGCTGATACGGGCGTCTCCAGCGGTGGAGAAAGTAGTTGCGTTCTAAAGTCTGAGGAAAGGCTCACTTGTGCAAGTGCCTCGCTGTATGCGCCGGACCGCCTCGCTTCGAGAGAATCCCAGGCCATCAGTGTCGTTGCAGCGAGGACGCGTAGCGTTGCCGAGGGAGAGGCAAAGGTGTACGACGACCAAGAGAGAAAGACGGAACAGGTACCGTGCAGTGATGCGAAGGTCCAAGATAACAAGCTCCCCAGAAAGTCTTCAAGTATACAATTAAAAGACGAAACTGGACATGAGGATGAGTTTTGCTTTCCGCTTGACTGCCCCCCAACGTTAACGGAGGGTCCTCCGCAGGCTCCACAGCTAGCGAGAACAGATTTTCCGATCGGAGTAGAATGTCAAGCGCGTCTACTTACGGGTGTCAATCACCTCGGTAACCACAGGTCTTGCACGAGATTATTACCTTTTGAGGTGCAGAAAAACAGTAGTCGCCGCAAGTCCTTTACACTAAATTCAGAGACGCTGACATTTGTGCAAGCAGGGGCACGCTCTCTTTCGCTTGGAAGAGAAAAGGCACTGCGTTCCGGCCAAAGAAATACACACACTAGCAATGCACAAGGTCTGCCCTCCGCTCCTGGCGGGGACTCTTCAACAGCCGAATGTCCCACCCCTACAGAAAATGAAGAGACGATGGCGACACGCCTAACGCCAGCAGCTTCTCGTCTGCCCCCACTCCCTCAACAGTATCAGTCGAAGCTTGCACCCGCCTCCACGCTAACTGCAGAGTCCAAAGGATACTCTTCGTCCCCAGTGATCTGCCAAGCCTCTAGGCGTTTGGTTGCAACAAATGGCAGCAGGCGCGAGCCTTCTGCGTCAGGTGCTCGTCTTCTCAAGAGACTAAACGCCGGCGGCTCCACACCGCCTGCATACGTAGGCGGGAAAGTGCCTCTCTGGCGTGAGAACGGAAGCTCACGAAGAAGCAGCCAGTGCCTGGGCAAAGCGAATGGAAGTGTTGAGGTAGGAGGCAAGCAGGAGACGCTGAACAACAATATTTTTGGCAACGTCCCGAGCGTGGCATCGGCCGAACCACGTGTCTCTCTTTACTCAAGTGGATCGGCGGCTGAACCGGCCGTAGGTGCAGCTTCTTTCTGTGCCAATAAAAAATCTCTAGAAACGCGCCAGCCACCGTTGGGAAGCAGAGGGCGCAGCCACAGCACGGTGAAGGCAGGAGCCACTCGCATGGCACGTGCAGAGCAGCAGGGGTCTCAGCAGCGGGAAGAGCAGCAAGATCTGATATTTTCTCCCGTTGCTCGCGCTGCAGCGCGACAAGCAACAAGCCAGCTGTCCGGTCATCTCATAACCGGGGATAAGAAGTCCGCGTATAATGGCGTTGACGGTGAGGCGTTTGGATGTATAGGCTCTTCTCTTGTAGCCGAAGACCTAGAGGCAGTTTCTAGCGGTGCTAGCGGATATGACTCAAGCCATTCTGAAGGAAAAGCAAAGTGCTGCGGAGGCTCGGTCAAAGCGAGCCTGCCGCACTCCTCTGCGTCTTCGTTCGGCTCTAAGTCTGTTGCTTCCAGTGAAGTTTGTTTTTGCGAAGCTTCCAGCAGACGCCTTAGCTTGCTCCATACAGGCACACACGGCGGAAAAGCTTCGAAGGCAAGAGGAGCTCGTACTGGCGGTGATATGGCATTACAGACTGCGATGAGGAGGAGCAACAGCGCTTTCATGCGGAGGACATCGACTGCGTCGCATGCAGCGGTGTGCAACAGCAAGAAAAAGAAGGAAGCGAGCTCACACAGCGGCACGCACCTCGACAGTAGCAGCTTGGCGAGCAGCCCCACTCTGCCGCTAAGCGGCGGAACTAGTCGCACTGGCCAGTGCAGTAGCCGGAGCAACGCCAGCGGCAGCAGCAGCATCAGCAGTGTTCACAACAGAGGCAGCGACGTAGACGACCTCGTCTACCATGAGATGCCCGCGACCGAAAGAGGGACACAGCCTGCTACGGCTGCACCAGCTCTCTGCATCGAGCAGCGCAGTAGCGGTGACAAATCTACAGGAACAGGAGAGTCGAGAAAGAGGAAAGACGTTCACATCGTCTACAATCCTGCATTTCGAGAACGCGCCCCAGAGATCTGCGCCCGTCCGTCGAGTGCTGGGGATGATCACTCCTTCCGAGTTACCAGCGACAAAAGCTGCACCGGGTCGCAACAGCAGGGGCAGCGGTACGCGACAAGTGCTGGTCCGCCGTACTTCGATTCTGAAGTCAGTCTGTCGAGGCCGGCTGCAGACAACCAAGAGCAGAGCTCCTACGTAGGTGTCGTCAGCGAGACGGACAAGACCAGCTCTGCTCCCGCTGCGGTGACAAACTCTATTTCTTTGCTCGCCCCTACGGGCGGCGCCGCCTCCGCTGACCTGCAAGAACCCTGCAGAAAACACATCCCCCAGAGGACAGACTTGCGTGCCCACGCCCCAGCTGAAGGACGAACTGCATCCGCAGAAGCGGCGCCACCAACAGCAGCCCCCCCTGCTTGCCGGTACCTTCCTTCCAGAGTTCCCTTGACGGGTCTACACGCAAGTAGTCCCGTTGCTAGAAGCTCACTTGGCACCGGAGCGGTCGAGTACACGCTACGTGACCTACAGAAGCAAACGGACGGAGAACAACAGCAAGATCAACAGCAGACCCACGTCAACTATGCAGCGACTGCTGATCCGCCAAGCGGAACCTCCACGAGTTCTTCCGTTGCATATCCCGGGGAACAGACAGCTTCGTCAATGCGGGCTGCCTCACTGAGAACTTCTCTGCCTCTTCCCAGCGGGACAGGCGTCCCCGCACACCTCGCACACAGCGCAGGCAACCAAGCTGCTGGCATGATGTCAGTGGAAAGTTTGGAGTCAAAAGACGCACCGCGACGTACAGAAGCTGCGGAGAGAGGAGGTGACTGGTTTGGGACCCACTCCAAGCCCGCTGCCTTCCCCGTCGGTGCCCTTGACCAGCAAAAGTTGAGGGCTTCACGAGGTGGTCTGCAGATCGTTTCGCGCCAGCTTCGGTCTGAAGCGCTTGCTCAACCTATGCGAGGCAGTCTTCCATTTCCCTCTGATCCACCGGACTCCGCCGCTGGGAGACAAAAGGACAGAACTTCTAGAAATACGCCGTGTGCACTAATAGACCCGTCAGACACGCGGGCCTTAGGAGGGAAACAACACGCTGCGTTAAGAGATATGCGTACAGAGCTAGACAGAGGGCAGCTTAATACGCAACAGGGAATACGAGAGGAAAAAGCAGATACACCAAGACTGGCTGTGTGCGCGGTGAACGGATCACCCGCACCTAAGCAAGAAGAGAAAGAAACAGGTTTCCAGCAGAACAATGTGAAAGCAGAAATGCCGTCGTCTACAGCAGAGTCGGACGCCGTACTCAAACGGTCTGTGCGAACAACCACGGCGTACACCACAGCAGCAGGAGGCTTCGTCGAAACCACACACGGTAAGGCAGGGCAAGAGGGGTCGTCAAAAGGTGAAGGGTTGGCGAACTCCCGCACGCGCTACACGGCGCCTTCAGTAATTCAGGCGCCAACGACATATTCTGCTACAGCTGGGAACAAGTATAGTCCTTTCGGCCTGCACCAACGGCCAGCAACTACAAGTGTGTATCGACCGACTTTCTGCGGCATGTGTGCTGCCGCACCAGCGGCAGCCCTTACATATGGCGCAGCTCCCGCCGCCCTTTCTCTCTGCAGCCGTTCTTCTGTACCCCTTCAGCAGCAACAAAGCAGAAATAGGACCGTACAACAGCAAGAGCTTCAGCAGCAGCAGCAGCGTTCTGCAGCAACAGCGGACTACCAGCAGGAGCAAGGAGGCCACACGATGTGCTCACAGCAAGAGCAGCCACAGTATTTGGTGGACCGGGGGACCCACGTACGCATTCAACCGTGGCAGGCACTGCAGTCGCAGGAGTCTCAACAGTTCCAGGCACCAGCGCAGCTGCCGCAGTGTAAGGAACAGCTGGTGACAACGCAGGTGGTGCAGCCAATGGTGGGCTCATGGCAGTGCCACCGACAGCAACAAGCTGGCGTCCAGCAGCAGCAGCGAGCACAGCAGCAGCGACCGAAACACCACACAAGCGGGTCAGCGTTGCCACAGGCTGTGGCACGGCAGCCGCTGCAGCATCAAACAATGCTGCAACATCAGATGCAGCAGCGTCAGAACCAGCCGATGAAACTGGCACAGAGCAGGTCCCAACCTTCGCGTGTGACGCCGGCGGGGCAATTCATGCGACAAACGCTCCCACGGAGGGGCGCGGAAAATGCGTTGGGATCACCTCGTTTGTCCCAACAGCAGCAAACAGAACAGCAGCAAGGCATGACTCGAGAAAAGCTGCGACAGCAACAAATAGCGACGTCCGTTAACGGTAAAGCGATCCGAGCAGCAGCGTCAGACCAGCAGTCGCCTTGCGATTCGCGTAGGGTGAGCCAGTTGCAGCCGGAGCAACAAAGACAGAAAAAGTGCACCGCGCGTCTTCACCAGCAGCGGCGCAGTACCATTGGACCACTGCAACAAGACACGATTGACTTGCAGGAAGAAAACCAACATCCGCACATTTTGACCGAGAAGGCGCTGCCCGTGCATCAGCAAACGGTGAGACAGGGACACCCACAGGAGTTCGAAGGTCTATCACCGCAAACACGGCAACAGCTGTCGCAAGCGGGCTCGCCGCAACAGCAGCAGATGGTTCCAAGCATCGCGGAGCGGCGCATCTTAGGGGGACCGAATGTGGAGCAGCTGAATCATACGCACGGATCTCTGAAGGCGCAGCTGCAGGATTCACTCTCGCAACAGGTAAGGCACGCGAAAGAAGGACTGCAGCTACAGCAGCAGAGCATGCAACCTCTGCAGCAGGTCGCGCAGCAGCAACAGTCCCAAAGTTCACAAGGAGGCTTACAGCTGCACGCTCAGCATCTTCGTTATCCTTGGGGGACAGCCATCCACGAGCAGCACCTGCAGCCGCAGGCCAAGCACCTGCACCATTACCAGCAGCAGCAGCCTCCTCATACAATGTCGATGCGATGGTCGTGCGGAGTTCTCAGTAGAGCCACACAAGAGCTGCAAGAACCGCTCAGTCCTCAGCAACAAATGCAGCACCGGGTGCAGCCACAAGTGCAGATGCACCATCAGCTGCCGCAGCAGCAGTGGCAGCAGCAGCTGCAGGTTTTGAACCCAGACGGGCAGCACCAACCAACGCAGTTACAGCAGCTGCAACAGCAGACGCAGCCGAAGCAGCTCCAGCCGCAGCGCACGCAACAGCAGCTGCTGCAGCAGCATTTTTGGAACGTTGTACAGATGTATCATAGGGGAGCTCTCCCAATATGTACAGAGAAGGGACACCTTACTGGCGTAGTGTACAATACCTCTGGCAGACCAAGTCTGATAAACTCGGGGACCTACCCCGTAAACCACAAAGCTTTTGCCTGTGATTCGCGTGCTACTATCTCTGCGGCATTTAATAGGAACACAGCAGTTCCAGAGGCAGCGTTTCAGCTGCCGTCCGGTGAGTCCCAGAGGCCACCGAGTACCACTGTAGCATTTAACGGTAGCGACACAAGCTTCCTGCTCAACAGAACGTACTGGCCAGTAGCTTCGTCTCTTCCTTCCGGTGTTTCTACAATTCAAGCGTCTCGGCTCTCCGCCCCGGTGTTCCCTGCTGCTACAGCAGCGACCAGCAAGGGCAGAACTTGGCAGCGACAGTGAGACAACTTTCGGGGTCGTTCATATGGAAAGAAGTCTGACGAAGGGTTTGTGCTGCGTTTCTGACGTGGACAAAGAGTACCCGTGGATGTCTTCTTCAGTGAAATTGGACTTTACTTATCAGGGGGGTACACGGGAGACGCAGTTTTATTGAAGCAAGCCGAAGCCGGCAGTCGATTACTTTTTCGAGGAGACACGCTTGGACTATTGCAAGTGGCCAGACTGCGTTTTGCCAAGGTGGGAACAATATGAGCACCTGTGCCGGTCAGTTGTGTGTATCCGCAGAACAGAAACTTCTTTCATCCTACGTGTGTCTGATGGTGAGAATTCGGTATCTCGAAGGCAACACACTCAGGACACACCTTTACTAATCGGGACCATTACGGACGTGTGTTTACCTCAACAGCCCACAAACAGGGCAACTGTTATATTCACAGTCAAATACGAGAAGTAGGAGGTAGGCTGTCGGAGAGCTGTGGATCGTTGCGGAGCGGCGGACGCGGTGCTATCAGTTGGACCGCTTATACGTACAAACAAACAACAATAGCGCCGCACGACAGACCTTCTACCTTGGGTCCTGGTATTCACCGTGAAGTCGGCGAAAACTTTCTTGTCCTGACTCGCTGCAAGGTGAAAAGGCTTGTGTTGTGCGTCAGATTCACTCGAGCTGACTTCTTTGCAGATATGGACGTCAGGAGAAACGCTGTAAACGCTGTTTCAAAAGTGTGTACGACACAGGCGTCATCACATGTGGAAAGGGTCATCCGACGTTCACACACGTATATGTATATACACATACAGAGTGGAGAAACTGATGCGCGTGTTTACTTGAATTGAAGATGCGATTTTACCCAACTGATCAATGGAACGTCACTTCAGGACAGCCACGGCCTAAACAAAGTCGCCACCGGGACCCCACTGTACTATTCGGCCTATTCCGCGCCGACAAGCCAAGTTGAATTGGTGTGACCCTATCGCCAGCCAACACGCTTGTGTGACACACTCGTGCATTCGGCCAAGTTGCATGCACGTTGCAAGGCTTTCTACCACACCTTGTGTACTTTGTACATTTTCACTCAAAAGAAAGTGGTCGTAACAATCGAGTGTCCTATCGTCCAACAGATATATTTATATATTTGCAGGCGTACAAGCACACGTAAAACATTACCATCGGAACGTTCATCCGTGTACGTCGCTCGTTTCTGTTGCGATTCTTGACTGGTTGGTGAGAACTAGTAACCCGACGTATGTGCTCAATTCACATTCACACCAAAATCACACGTCGCAGTCTTCGGTTTCCAGGACCCGTTGAAAAAGAGCGCAGCACACACACGGTGCGTCATACTGTCATTGAACAAATTTCTAGGAGTTTCCCTTCGGTGTCACAGAGAGATGGGAGCTCGCTTTTGAAAAAAAGGAGAGGCGTGAATCATTCCATAACGTCGCGTGATGACCTGAAACGTGCGCTGTTGCTACACCCGGCGAACGATACTGTGATTCAGTACCTCGCCTTCATGAAATTCCTGCCTCCGCGAAAAGTGCCTTGTATACTGGAAGCTGGATGGCGAAGCCCTTCAACAGAACACCGAGTGGCGTTCACCACCTACGTGACTTCCGCTTACATACGGAGAGTTATAAACCATACTGCCAGTCTCCACGCAGTCAGGATGCGTAGTCATTGCCACTGTCGTCTTCGGCTAGGAGAATCTTCGAGACTCTTCTACGCAGGCATCGATCACTGTGAATATACACTGCTACCAAGAACGCCTGTCTTCGGTGAGCGTACTCAGACTGCCCTTACTGCACCCTGTGGGCTGACCTGATACAGCGAACAGAGAGTCGTCTTTTTCAAACCCAGAGAGACTACTGGCAACCCAGAGAGATAGCCATGGTGCCGCCGTTTAGTCGCCGCTTTCGTGGCAAAGTTCAGTCTCTCCGGTCTTGCCGAGGGAAAATTTAAAAAGGCCCGTAGTCTTCTTGATAAGCGATACACCAACCCAGCTACGAGGGTCGCGAATAAGCTCTCGTGCAGAATATTTTTTGTTAAAAAAACAGCAATGTCTATACTTGTGGACGGTAGCGACATTATAGCTTCAGTTCAAGACGTCGACTGCAGGCGCCGCTGGAAAGTCTTTCGTGCACACAAATTCGAACTTTTGAAAAGAAATATTCTACAAGCAGCAAACGGTGGACACCTGCGCCATAGTGCTGACAGAAGAAGTGTGAGGCACTCAATCAGTCAACGGGCCGATGATTCGGTTCGCTTTCCTAGGACAGAGTAGCAGAATACTACAAGGGCTCCTCATAATCTGTCAGCGTAGTCCTCCACTTCCCGCAGTAAAGTCCGCGTGTGAGTCTCGAGATCTTTCTCCAACCAGGTACAACCGACGACTCTCTAGCGCAGCAGAACACAGTCGCAACGTAAGACGGGAAGAAATTGTCCTGTCTGAATTTGTTTGAGACGGACAGCACGGAGGATCGTAATGCTCGTGGGATTAAAACTGTGTAGTGGAAGTAGATGATTACACCACAAAAAAAATGGAAAATGAAACTCGAAAAGATGCTCCAATTGTGTACTTCCTCGTGGCACAGAGCTTCCGAGATAGTAGCTACTCTAAAAGCAGTACTGTGTTTTCTACGCCTCCATAGCTACTGACTGCCTGTGCACGGGCTAATTTCAAATTGAGCTTTGCTCTTATTTACTTTTTTCTTCTCCTGTCTACCCTAGGAGCTTTACGTGTGCGCTACATGACGAAGTTGTTCAAATTAGTTCTTACTACTCTTGCGTGAAAAACTTACGCACGTAACTCGGTCCTCGCCCATGTACGCAGAGCGCTTGAGGCACAGGCGCACCTTCAGTTCCTTTGAAGCAAGCGGCGGAGCACATACAAACATATGAGAGCACAGGGGTATTCTAAGAACACCTCCAGCAGTCGGGGACACATATACGGAATCAACTCGAAGGCGTACAACGGTCGTCAACTCAAATATACTGCAGCGTCTGTCATAGAACTGTTGTACATACAGCTTCCCCAAGTGTGCACGTATAAGGACTCTGCGCCTGCGGTCCTTCACACATGCTGATGTCCGCAAGGGTCGCCTGTTCAGACCCGCACCGGTAATTGTAGAGATGTGCCCAGAGGTGCAAACATATACTAACACTGACTTAAGTACTTCGCTGCCTTACACACACCTAAATACTTTACAGGCGTTTTCTACAGAGACCTAATGTTGCCGCCTCCGCACTTATCGGGGGCACTCTTGCTGAGAGCACATCCGGCATACACGGCAGTCAACAGCAGAAAGGGAACGACGTCCCCATCTCAGCGGACGCACAACGCAGGAGAATCTTTCCGCAGGCAGCCCTTTTCTGACTTATGCATTGCAGACTGTTACGAATACATGCGTAAGTATGGTAATGTATGTAAGAATAGTACCCCTGTTTGGTAAGCTCCGTACTGGTCTCTCTATTCAGTGCAAATGCTTCCGGGGGTTAGGAGGTGCAAGACCCGCCGCTTAGACAGCTTCGATCCCCTTGCAGACAACCCGCGATCGAATTAACAACCCCGCTGCCCCACTCTACGTTTCCAGAAGACAGGCACTTGATTCACTCATGCTACAACAACGGGGCATTCATTTTCACATGCATATGCGCATTTAACATTAGAGTGTATACACGTGCAGACATACGAGACAAGAGGACAAACGTCTGTCTACGTGTATCCGAATGAGGCGCCCGTGTACATGAAAAAGTAACTGCGATCCTCTGGTAGCCGCTGCTGTTCGAAGACAAAAATAACCAAACGTCCTTACGACAGGCTACTGTTCCACCTTCTCTTCGTCTATGCGCCACTGGTGTTTCTACGTGCAGGTGTACAGCTGCGGCGTACAAAGCGACGTTTGAAGTGTATGTCGGTAAGCCTAGTTGTAAGTCCGCTCAACAGAATACCAAATGTGTAGCAAAATTTACCCTGTACAGAAGGAGGTCGAAGAAATCAGACAGCACCCGTCCAAAAGTATCGGTACCTCCGGCCTCAAGCATCTGCGCAGACTGCGCTGTTACTTGGAGCGGCTCGACCAGTTGCTGCACAGGTGACAACCAGAAAGTAATTGACTCTTAACTGATTCCGCAGCTATTCGTTCCCCGCTGCATATTCCGCGGACCTCTTATCTACTAATGAAAGCATGCTCATACGTGTAATACAGCTAGATCATAAGTGAAACGCACACACGGGGAGCGTCTGTTTATGCACGGGCGTAGGCGCACAGGATAATTCGAGACGTGCGATCGCTGCCGCGTGCGTGAAGGTTTCAAATACTGAAATCGTTCGCGTACCGCAGCCTGGTGGCGAAGAAACGTGCATTTTTGATGTGTTTTGACAAGAAGCCAATTCTGTTTCCTCGTAGGTAACAAACCACATTTACCGCGAGTTAAAGAAGCACATGAAACTTCTTGCGTTGCTGTCGCAGCAAATCGTGTGAGCCCGGACTTCCACAAAAAAACATTTTACAGTCTCCCACTACGGTGATGCGAGACCAGATCCCCTTGACTAAAGGTATTGTGGCACAATGTCGTCCTGTCTGAGAGGTAGAGGAAAACAGGCGCACTAACAGGTAGAGCAGCACACCGTGTCTAGCTTATATTTCTTCTGGTGAGTACAGCAGTGGTGTGCACGAACTGAAAATACTGCAGGTGTAAACGTCCGCTTCTGTACTGCGTCCTGAGAATGTCACTACGCCACAACAGAAGAAATCTTCCTGACTGTACGCATACATATACATACATATACATATGTGTACATCCACGTGCCGATAGCTTGGCGGTGCACGCGAAAATGCCCTTAATAAAGTCTCTTTGCAAACATGTCAAGTATTTGACTGCGGTGTCGAGCGAGATGGCCTACACCAGGGAGGGCAATGGTACAGCATTTCTCTGACTCCAAAAGGAAGGACTGCAAGCATGTGTTCGTCCACACATGCTTGCGTGCTTGTGCATACGTCCACGTCACTGAGGTTGCCGCCACGGCTGCCGTGGGTGTACGTGTTCACATACCCATTAACGTGAGAGAAGGGGAAGCTCCAGCCGAGTACACGAGATTTGAAGTTTATCAGCTCAATCTGCGTGTCGCGCGTAGCCGTGAAACTGCGCCTTGAGACCCAACTCGTGTGCTGCGGTGACGCAGATGGGAGTCGTCGAGTGGTTCACGCAGATAACAAAGGGAGGTGGACCCCCTGAAAAGAGCTCTGTATATGAGAGTGTTCTGCACTTATTTTTGTGTGCGGCCTGTATGTGTGAATACGTAGATGTGCATTCTGAAGCCGCCGTCTCTTGCACGTAGTGCGAGGCATTAGTCGTCCGCACAGAAAAGCTGCCGGCAAAGGCTGCTTCCTGAGAGGGAGAGAGACTCAGGGGGAGAGAGAGACACACACATACGCATGTATCTGCCTACGTACGGACGTCCCTACGTGTGTGGGTACGATGTGCGGCGGCCTCGTTCACGCCGAGAGGGAGGGGACGGGAGAGACGAAGCCTGCGTTCGAGCAGAGCCGCGGACGGCGAGTGAAGGTGGATTGTTCGCGTCTGCGTCGACGGGCAGTTCTCCTCTTTTTTACCAGGGCAGCTTCGCCAAGGTGGACGGCTGAAGAAGGCGTGAACGAGCAACGTCCTTCTTAGTAGGAGACGGTGGAGGGACTCAAAAAATGCAGCCGTTGCCACTACTTGCGGCTTCACCTACTGTCGCTCGACGCGGCGTGAGGCACACGTCCATAACACGTACGCATATATATACGTAGAAGCAGGCTGATATACGGTGACCTAAGACGTGTAGACATGTCTATGGTGCAAAGCAATAGATATATCCCGGCAGAGCCCACCACGAGGGGGTACTTAATCCTACCTGAGCGTGTTCGTCCAACGCGACGGAGTTCATGCTGCCGGTGGGGTCTGCAAAAGTGAGGGAGAGAGCCCACCTGGCGACGTGCAGGACACACACATGGAAGGAAATCAGACACAGAGATTTTTTTGCTGGTGTGTTCGCCGAGACACTTTGACCTTTCTTCGATTCCACAGGAAATACCGTAGCGCAACTGCAAGTGCGGGAGCTGGGCACATCACCGCGCGGGAGTGTTTCATGCCTCTCCTGCAAACGCCTGCCAACGACCGCGCACGCCCGAGGCGAGCACTACCTCACGACGCCTGCTGCGACAGTCTCGACGACAAGCCAAGTAGCAGCAGTGGCACACCCAACCCCTTGTGCTCGTACATATATATATATATATATATATATATATATATGTACATCTTCCTCTCCTCACACACATTTGACAGGTATGTCTAGATATCGCTCGCTCTCCCTATAAATAAACAGACACATATATATATGTATATACATTTCTCTCTCTCTCCCGTTCCATATACAGATACCTCTCTCTCTCTTCCTCTCTTTATACAAATATATATAGATGAATACCTCTCTCTCTCTTCGCTGTTTACGACTCCGTCTCTCTCTCGGCGAGTACAGAGACATGCACACATGTGGGTGGCAGTCGTACGCAGCGCCGCTGTGGCACACTGAAGCCGCCCGCACTGCTGCAGCTCCTCCGTCGCTTCTCAAGACGGAGGTGGCTGCAACAAGCACAACAGGTGCACTTGAACACCCCTGCTCATCTCACCCCTTCTGGTATTCTCTCTTTCCAGGTATGAGGACCTTACCGCGGCTTGCCCTCGTAAATATCTACACTTATCGCACGCTGAGGCAAGAGAGCCGCCCGCAGGCCCTGGGGACGTGCCAGGACGTAGTGTGTCTGCTACCTCACTGTCTTCATACGCGCCTGCTGTAGATGGAGGAAGAACGAGTACACTACCTCACCTACGGCCGACAAGGCAAATGGCTAACACTCAGACCTAAACAAGCAGGGCAGACATCTTAAACGGCAGACAAAGCATCAGAGACAACGACCGAAGACCACCTGCTTCTCCACTGTCTCATCACCGAACGCGCCGTCCCGCGTCTCCCCCTCGGCACCACTTCCTTACGAAGCGAAGAGGAGCGTAGCCGGGAGCTCCGACACGTTGACGAAGAACCTGCAGGTGCTTCTTCCATGTGCATATCTACGTTGGTGGATTCACCATGCGCGGTGCAAGCAGGAGGAAAACACACAAAGGCACGCTGCTGCAGTAAAAAGTCAGACGCTCCGGAGAGCGCGGCATAAAACAAACCTTGGTAGCGGTGGGTAGGACAGAGTGACCGTACACGCATGAAGGCATCTGCTTTTTCATCTGTCTAAAAGGTGCACACACGCGTTCCTGCAGAAGCGTCTACCACTACTACTACTGCTACTATTAGGACTGTTACTATTAGTACTGCTGCAATTACTACTGCTCCTGCTAGTGGTATAACTATCACCAACAAGCCCGCGCGCGATCGCGAGACAGTCAGGCGGCGGCAACAGCGTCTTTATTCCTACATGCATCCGCACATACATACCTGTCCCACACACATTGCTGTCTCTCTCTGGCTTTCGTCTTCACATATCTAAGCGGACTCGTACACACATATTTGTATGTGTAGCTCTCCCTCTACGCGTGTATACACACGTGGACAGGCGTAAACCTACACATACATCCGTCGCTCTACCTGAGAGATATAGACAGCCCCTCCCCTCGTCCCCTACAAGTGAGCACACACACATATGTATATATCTGTGCACCTCATTTCTTTCCTACTTTTTCTTGAGTTTGACTATGTGGACAGAGAGCGACACATACTGAGGCAAGGGGTCGACGGCCTTGGAGCAGCGAAGACAGCGATAGTAAGAGGGGGCAGCAGCCGCTGAAGGTTTCTCCGGGGGACGACTAAAATCTCTTCGAACTTTCCGCCGGCAGTCGGGGCAGGCGCTGCAGATGTTACAGGATGGAAAATAAAAAGTGCCAAAAGGTGGAGTTCCCACACGTCTGAGACGCACAGCAACACTGTTCACTACCACCCGCCTCCAAACGAACGAACGCAGCCAGGGGAGGCCAAGGCGGCGCTGCTGAGACGCACAAAAGCAGCGCTATTCACTAGCCTGCTACAAAGAAAGGGAGACACCCACGAGGCTGAAGCGACAGAAACACTTCTCCCACGAAAGTGGAAATAGTAGAAAGCAAAAAAAAGCCTTTCTCGGACAAGAAGACACGGCTAGTACCCGACGTCCGCACACATTCTTCTGCCAAGCAGCAGAGTCTTGGGGTGCGACCGCCTTGCTGCGAGTCTCACGAAAAAGCGCCCGTCTACTGCCCGCCATGCCACTCCAAGCTGCAGCAAAAAAGCGCCTGACTGCCTGCCTGGCTCTCTCTCTCTGTCTATTTCTCCCCCAAAAGACCAGAAGCTGCCGGATCTCCCTCCTTTTTTTACAGAAGAATGCACACAGCGTCGAACAGGCGTCGTTATCCTCCGGTGCCAAGCACCCACTTGCGCGTCGCGGCGTCTTAACGACGCGAGTGCAGACAGCGCCACACATGCGTCTCTGTTTCCGTTTCCACACAAGAATAAAAGCAGCATCTAACAGGTTTCAACAAAACAGCAACCGTCGGCGGCATCTCACCTACACCGTCGATTCTACAACTAGTCTCTCACTCACAAAACAGTGTTTCTACCACACGCAGCACCAAAAACTTCAGAGAGAGACGAACAGAAATATATATATACATGTACACATATATATATGTATATATAGAAAGAAGGAGATAGAGGGGAAGAGAGTCCACCTGTTGAGGTTTTGCTCCTCGTAAAACTCCACACGTGGGCACTGGCACTTGTCCGGTTGTACGCTTCTGGTTGTACACACTCACAGATATGTGCATACCATATGCACACACCTATACGCACACACATATATACATATATACGTGTATATATATGGACATCTACTTGCTATACGCACATATACGTATCTGACAAGTACGTATATGTATATGTATGGATTACATAAAGCTGTGCTTTATTTATATATTCACGTAGTTGCTTGGCAGCGGGGGCGAGTTGTGTGCAGGGAGGCTCGTTCGCCGAAGTTAGACAGTTGAATATTTCAATGTATCTCCGTCAACAACTTCTACAGATTCTTTCTACATAAAAGCCATAAGTCCAAGTAGTAGATAAGGCTCCCTAAGAGCTATTCATGAATGCCCAGTATCTCACTACAGTTCTTTGCTTTTCTCCTTGTTCCGCACCATCAAAGCCGGAGCAGCGTTTTGCTGTGTGGCTCTAACTCTGCGTCTTCTACTGCAAAGGAATACATCTGTGACCAGCAGAACTTCTCCGCTGAGTCCAGCAGGCAAAGAAAAAGAAGTTGAGGCAACAGCTGCAGCAGAACTGAGAGTACTGTACAGGGACCGGGAGGACGCTGGCCCTCGTCGACTGCTGCCTTCGTCTATGAATCGCAGTCGTCAGACGGCGCCTAGCAGCAGCGCTACGCTGCGCATTGCGTGCGCGGCAACAGGGCGTGCAGGTGGCCGGCTCGTTGCCGCACAGACACCTGTGCCAGTAAGAGGAGTGATATTCGTAGCAGTAAGAAGTGTGTGACGCGAAGGAGTCGTCCTTGCTCTGCTCTCGTGGCAGCAACAGCAGCAGTAGCAGAGCAGTATAGCAGCACCACAAACGTTGCTCAAGCCGAAAAGGCAGTGGGAGAAGAATCGCACCGCTAGCTGCTGCTGCAGTTGCTACGGCTGAAAGTGCTGGGCACACGCACACACAGGCCATCGCAGCAGCCGTTCTGCGGCCGGGGGGCGCAGAGACAACTTGGTAGCAGTCCTGCGTTTTTCTTCGTTGCGACGGAGACGAGGCGAGACACGTTGCGTCAGCAAGGAGACGACACGAAGCAACGGCAGCAGCAGAGGAACTTTCTTCAGCAGTTGAGTGGGGTGCTGTTGTACCGGTACTCCATATGAATAAATATAAATACAGATGTGTTCATATACAAATGGATCGAAATATAGATGGGTACGTATAGATTTATGAGGTGCTGCTGTACAGGTCCTGCATACGAATAACTACATACACACAGGTGCGTATATACAAATGGTTTTATCCCTATAAATATAGAAAGAGATATATACGGACGAGTAGATGCATACTGGGGGGGGCTCTTTCTCTACAGGGAACGCGGACGCATGCATAGACCCCCACACACACACAGCCAGCGACAGAGACAGAGAGACAGACAGCCGGAGAGAGACGGACAGACAGAGACACGCAGAGAGTCGAGCAGAAAAAGAAGAGAAGAAAAGTCGGTGCAAATATATATCTGCATGAGTGCGTACACATACACACATTTGCCTCTACACTGCTGTGCGTCTCTGAACACATATACATATATATATATATACGTAAGACTCCGCTTCGATCCACATCTATGCGAACACGTCTACACACACACACATAGCCATACATACACAAACACACACCCACGTATACATACATACATGTACATATATTGATGCCCACATATGCACACATACACACACATATACAAACGCACACACGTCTACACACATACGTACATTCGGAGACAGAGAGACACGTATACGTGGAAGTGCAAAGGGAAATTCGTACAGCCAGAGAAAGGCGCGTTTCTCTATAGCGGCAATGACCACGTGGCAGTTGAAGTAAAGGTTGCCGGCTTCAAGACTTCGCGTCGCCGCCGCAACGGTCGCCAGAGGCTGCGTGCGCAGCAAAAAAGACGCAGGCACATCACACATACACACAGAGATGGGCACGAAGGGGCGGTCACAATAGAGGCGTAGGAGGAGGTGCGCCTATATAGGCGTACAGGTCTATTCTGCTGTGTATTCATGTGAATATATTCATTTACATACACATAACAGAAGAGAGACGGAGACACGTAACCTCGTACAAGTACACACGTGAACATAACTGGTGGAATAGTAATGTCTCTCTCTCCCTACATATATATACATACGTATATACGAATGCAAACACATAAAGCAGCTAATATGTACATAGAGAAATACACACATATGCATATATACATACGAATAGAAGATAGAGACGAGTACGTATTCATATATGTATATGATTAGGGGTGTGTAAAGTATATGCCTCTATATACACACGAAAATGAGAGGAAGTATACTTAAGCTCAGACGTATATATGCGTATATATGTACGTGCAGATATATAAAGTTGTACACACATATATACATGTATAGAGACCTACAAATATGTATATACATGCACACATATGTAATCACGGGTGTAGAAACACACACGTATATATATGTATATGCGAACGTGAGACATACATACGAACGCAGACACATAAGGCTGTACACATACATATATATATATGTACATATGAACAGGGATACACAAGTGTGTGTTTTTGTGTATGTGTATGTGTGTGTGTCTCTGTTCGTCTCTTTCTATCTATATATATACACGTATGGATATATGCGTATGTACGCAGGTACTGCGAAGAGACGTGTACAGAAATGTCGTCATTTATCGTAAGTGAATATGAATGGAGCTGCTGCGAGAACGTCGTGGAGTTCGCTCTGTGCGCAGCAAAATGGAGGAGATTTTGTGCGCACTTTCCCTTCTTCTCTCCTCACTGCCGCGAAGTCCCTGAAGAGGACTTCATACGCACTTCTTCTTTTTACGGCCGCAATGCTGGAGGAAATGTGGCACGGCCTTTTCCCTGCCTTTTCGTGCTTCTCTGCCAGGGAATGCCCCAAGAAGCGTGCAAGAGCGCTCCACCACGGACGCACATACATGGACAGCTACACTGGCCTACGTTTACTTCTATACGCAAGTATACGTCCGCAGATATACTCACACAAATATACACATTGACGTGCACCCGCCTAACCCTACGAAAAAATATCAACAAACATATACAAACACATACGTAGAGAAATAGATATATAGAGATGTATATATGTGAGGACATGCGTACGCAGGCATATATACGCTAACATTCATACATATACATATATATGTATATACACAGAGAGAGAGAGAGACAAACACACAGAGATACACATACAGACATACATACGCAGGCATATACATGCAGATATATACTTACATATCTACGCACACGCATATACATATATAGTACATGCAAGTATACATTCAGACATATTGTCTATGGAAGTACGTAGCGACCCGGAGGGGATTCTTGATGGAAAGAGAAATATGCCCGAACCAGAAAAAGCATGAGATATAATCGAAGAAAGACAGAGGAAGAGAAACACGCATATATGATATGATAGAGGGGTGATATAACAGATGCCGTCAGATGTGGGAGAGGTATCCGTAGACAAATACAACGCTTGTCAATTTTATATGTCCCCATAACATCTCTGTGTATACATTTTCATACATACATATACACATGCACACGTACACATAGAGAGAGAGGCACACACACACACACATATCTACATATGAATATATACATATGATGATACATACACACATACAAATATATATATATATATATATATGTACGCACAGGACGCGGCGATGCCAGTGGTCGTTGCCCTCGGGAGTGCAGCCTTCAGATACGTATCAGTAGGTCTCTTCACCGGTAGTACATGCAACTCACACACACATATATATATATATATATTTAGCCATCTATCTATATATATATATATCTCTCTCTATATATATATATGTCTGCGTGTGACTTTGTATTTCTATGAGTAAATGTGTCTGCATATATGTCTGCGTATGTATGTCTGCACGCACATGTATGACTATGTATATACACATGCATAAATATATATATATATGCATACGTACATATGCTATATATATACACACGCAGATATGTATACGTCTGTATACATTTGTCTCAATACATTTGTTTGTATATATGTGTGCCTATATACATATATGCTTGTGTACATATACGTACGTATGTATATATGTATGCATATATATATATATATATAGATGTGTCTGTGTACATATGCGTATGTTTGTCTGTATGTATGTATATATATATGTCTGTCCACACACACGTGTGTACGTATGTATATATACATATATATATATATGTATAGATATATATATATGTATAGATATATATATATATGTATAGATATCTATATATATATGTATAGATATATATATATGTATAGATATATATATATATGTATAGATATATATATATATATGTATAGATATATATATATATGTCTGTACATATACGTGTGCAGGTGTAGTATTGTGAGTGGTGGAGTCGTGGAAGAACTGTTAGACA
This sequence comes from Sarcocystis neurona, assembly GCA_000727475.1. Lineage (NCBI taxonomy): Eukaryota > Apicomplexa > Conoidasida > Eucoccidiorida > Sarcocystidae > Sarcocystis > Sarcocystis neurona. Next base: position 2,016,388 of record KL647307.1, read on the forward strand.
GCCTATTTACATCATGCATCTCCAGAACATTTCCCTGTTTGTTGTCTCGTCTCCTTCGTGTGTGTCTGTGGCTGTCTCTCTCTGCCTTTTTCTTCTCTGTGCGTTTGTTGCCGCAGCGGCGCTGGGCAGCAGCTGCAGCAACCGCAGCGGCAGAAGAGGAGCAGCAGCGGTAGCAGCAGCAGAACGAGCAGGAGCACAGGACCTGCAGGAGGAGCAGCTGCATCGACAACGGGTCAAGGAGCAGAAGCAGGGGCAGAAAAGAATAGCAGCAGGGGCAGCTCTAGAACGCAGAGGAGCAGCAGCACCAGCGGAGCAGCAGCAGCAGCGGAGCAGCAGCAACAGCAGAACAGCAGCAGCAGCAGTCTCTCGTGGTGGAGGAGGGGGTTGCAGCGCGTACGGTGAGGCCTGTGACGGAGGCGGCGAGACCTGCTGCGCGATGCATGCGTTTGCCCTGCTGCTGCCACCAGTCGAGCAGCTGCTTCCCATTGCTGATGCCTGCTGCTTCAACTTCTCTTCCGATGTAGAGACGCCCTCGCGGCGTAGAACTCAGCGATGTTAGCCCCGCGTACTCCGACACTCTCGCCCCTGTCGCTCGTCGCACCACCAGCAGTTGCCATGCAGACGTATCCGGTGTAGTATATATATATATATACATACATACATGAACATATACATATATATATGTAGATATAAGAAAAAACATACATATATACATATATACACACACATATATGAACATATACGTACATACATATATATATACATATACATATATACGTAGAGATAAGAATAAATATACATATATATATACACGTATACGAACAGATACGTATATACATATATATACACACATACATATATACATATATATACGCAAAAATATATGAACAAATATATATATATATATGTATACACATTAATTAACATACACATATATACACATATAGATATATGTGTGTACATACGGATGTGATTGTATATTTGTATCTATTCTAATTGATACAGGCAGGTGCGGCAGGTGGACAACGGCAGACGTTTCTTGCAGGAGCACGTGGCGGAGGTTTTCTCTTCTGCTTCTCTTCCGCTGCGTCTGCGTGTCAGGAAGTGAGGAGGTTGCCACCCCACTTGCAGCTTTGCTGCTGCGCATGAAGGCGCGTCTGTCACGTAGCACTTATTCACTCCAACTTCATCTGGGCAACTCAACGTTCAAGAGAAAAGAACTAGACACAGGGAGATAGGGAGGGGGAGAACAACTAGACACAGAGAGATAGAGGAAGGGAGAAGAAGTAGACACAGGCAGACAGAGAGAGGGAGAAGAAGTAGACACAGAGATACAGGGAGAAGTATAGAAACAGACACAGAGAGAGGGGAAACTGGGCTGGCAGAGGACTCTGCTGCACTCCCCACGCCGCGCGTCCTTCGCTGAAACTGCTGAGGCTGCGCTGCCGTCTCCGTGTCGCTTCTCCTCGTCCCAAATATATCGAGGGTCTAGCAGTCTCCGTCTCAGCCACCGCCTCCTCAACCCTCGTGCATGCACACAACCCTTCCACTTATTCTTCTCCTACTCAAATTCTTCTACCCCTGTTATTCATCTCCTGGGGTCTTCTGCTCCGGCGTCTACAATATATATATATACACATATATATATATATATACGGTTGTATTAACGAGGAGACTCCGCCTCCCAGAAAAGTTTGCACACACACACACACATATAAACAGCAAATCTATCTCTCTATTTGTATACATATATATATATATGTGTAGAAAACCTTCGCGTTTTCTAGGGGACTCTACACATATACAAATAAATACTGTCTGTCTGTCTCTCTCTATATATACGTATATATAGCATCTTCGCGTCCCAGGAGAGGAAGTATATATATATAAATTTGTCGATCGATATATCTATATATATATATCTTTTCATGTATTTCCCTGTATATCTGGGTATTTTATATATATTGTAGATATGTGTGTATAGATTATATATCCATATTGCTAGAGAGGAGGGACCTTCAGGTGCACGGACATAGACGAGTCTAACAGGAACGGAAAAAGGACGCTGCGTCCTATCCACCACCTTCTTCCGCAACTTGGGAAGTTGATTGTTCGCGTGGATGAACAAACACAAATATCCTTCTTCTTCGATTTGTCGTATCGCTCCTCAGACTCTCTCCGCTGAGATATACGAACCCGTACACGTATGCACATATACATATATATGTACGTGTGTATATACGCATGTATATACAAACACGTATGTGTATACATTTACATATATGCATGTATATGTACATATATATGTATGTGTACATATTCATATATAGATATAGAAGTATGTGGATACTTTTGCTTATGTAGATCGTCAATAAGACGCTAATGATTGGTAGCTTCTTGTCACGTTGACTTGCTAAGAGTCTGCATGCAAGCAGTCAACAAGGCGAGCAACGAACCTGGCCCCTCCACTTTATGTATATATATGTGTGTGTACGTACTTACATATGTATACACACACACACATATATGTTCTAAGAATGAGAAAAAGCAAACGTCGTGACGGCATGTCCCGGTATAACGGGAAGCCCTTTTTGTCTTCAGCTTCCCAGGAAAGAGAGACGTGTGTGTCCTCGTATTATCTGCGCCATACCAGGACTACTCACGCGCGCTTGCAGGCGCAGAAACGCATGCAAAGAGGGGGAAGAGGAAGCAGAGACGCAGAGAGGGAGGCAGAGAGACGGGGAGACGGCGAGAGAGACACAGAGGGAGACACAAAGAGACAGCGAGGCGGAGACGGAGGGGGAGACAGGGAGACGGAGACAGAGAGAGGGAGACACAAAGGGACAGACGGAGAGAGACAGAGACGGGGGGGAGACGCAAAGAGACAGAGAGAGAGGGAGACATCGAGAGGCGGGGAGAGAGAGGCAGAGGGAGAGACGGAAGAAGAGACAGACAGACAGAGACGGAGACACGAAGAGAGAAACAGAGAGAGGGAGAGAGAGACGGAGGGAGGCAGACAGAGAGAGGGGGACAGAGACAGGGAGACAGAGGGAGGGAGACAGAGGAGGAGACAGGGAGAGGGAGACAGAGACAGGGAGACAGAGAGAGGGAGGCGGGGAGAGAGAGAGGGAGACAGGGAGAGGGGGGGACAGAGAGACGGAGACAGAGAGACGGAGACAGAGACAGGGAGGAACAGAGAGAGGCAGACAGAGGGAGCCGCAGAGAGAGAGCCGGAGAGAGAGGGAGACAGAGGGGGAGACAGGAAGAGGGAGACAGAGAGAGGGAGAGAGAGGCAGAGGGAGAGACGGAAGAAGAGACACGAGACATACAGGGAGACACAGAGAAGAAGAGAAGGCAGATGAGAGACTCCCTTGTAAGCTAGTGTCCTTCCCACGCTAAGACAGAGACAACTGCAGACAGACAAAAAGGGAGACAGAGGAAAGAAGAACCATCTTAGTTGGTTCTGTAGATATATACAGAGAGGGAATGGAAGTCCAGTGTACCAGAAATTTCTCCACATTCATATATGTAGAAGAAGTAGAGATTTAGAGTATGAGAGCATCTACCTCATCCAGCAAAAATACGTATCTCCCCGTATATGTGCCTGTCTGTGCGGAGACACGTATATCCGCACACACATATATAAAAAGACACACATATATAAACAGACACACACATATATATAGAGAGAGAGGGGGCGTGTAGACGAACGTGAACCAGCCCTGAGGCTTGTATACGTACACATATACATATATACGTTTACACAGACACACTCGCGGGTAACTCTATACGCTCCTACGGAGATATACGCAGTGGTGGGTAGATATCTGTGTAGACGTGTGTAGAAGTCTACGTTCGTACGTATATATATGTAAAGGTTTAGAGCCGGCGTGTATGGGCGCGTTTCTATGCTTGCTGTCAGTGGTTCGGAAAACAGGCTCCTTTGCTAAACGAAGTACGCTGCATGTGCGTTGTGTGTGTGTATGTGTGGAGACACCGGAAAGCAGGTGTACGTACACATGAATATAAATCAGAGAACTGATGAATGGCCACACACATACACTCACACACAACTTGACTGACGAAGACATATCTAAACATGTAACACATATCTACGCACCCACACATATATTTCTAAGTATTCGTATACATATGTATACACATATTTGTTTGTATTTGTGTATCCGTCTGTGGATGCATATAGAGAGAGAGAGGAAGACGGACATAGAAAGAGAGCTGTATATATATATATATATATGTGCATTGATAGAGACTAAAAGAGAAAGCCAGACTCGGTGCTACCGGAGGATTTTCTTAAGAGACATACCTATCTACGTATGTATAGAGAGAGAAAGACAGAGAGAGGTGTATATGTATATAAATGCATATATATGTATGTATATATATTGATAGAGAATGGAAGAGAAAGACAGAGCTGGTTGTACTGGCGACGTTTCCTCAGATACACCTTTATGAGAAGAGACAGGAAAAGCGCGGAAACCTCCTTCTTCTTCCTGTCTCTGTACGTTTCTGTCTAGAATCTCTCACCTTTGATAGCAAGAAGAGGAACTCTGGCAATTTCGTCGTCGCGAAAATCTGACGCAAAGTTCTCCCATAACGTGAGATTGATTGACTGACTCTGGTCGACGAGCGTCAGCTCCTTGCGCCGCAGCTCCTGTCTCAGCACATGCTGCACCAGCAAACACAGGCCCACACATTCCCCCCCGCATTTCTCCCCTCTCACCAGCAGCAGCGGAGCCAGCAGCAGCGAGAACAGCAGCAGCATCAGGAGGCGCGACCCCCCGTAGCACCAGCAGCAGCAGTGCGGCCTTCCGTGGCAGGCAGCTTGCAGCAGTTGCAGTAGCCGTCGCGCAGCAGCCTCTGCGCGTCAGTCGCAGAAGAAGAAGAAACAGCAGCAGAAACAGCGGCAGGAACTGCAGTCCAGCTGCGGGCCTCGGCCACCCGACGGGCAGCAGCATGTCCGGCACCTCCCCAGCGGCGGCGCCAGCAGCAGCGGGAAAAACAGCAACCAGCAGCAGCAAGAGCCACAGCAGGAGCCACAGCAAGAGCAGCAGCAGCGGGAGACAGAGCGGCAGGAGCGAGCGCAGCAGTCGTGGGGTAGCAGAGCAGGCAGCGCAGGGCCTTGGCAGCGGCTCTCACTTTCGAAGAGACGGTGTGGGTGTCAGAGAAGGAGGAGACAATTCCCACGACGTCTACAATGCTGCCCGCTTCTTTCTGAAGAATCTCTGCAATTTCTAGGGGCTTCAACCTGGAGAAAAATGGAAAGAAGATGAACATCCGCAGCAAAGACGAGAGAGAACATGAAGAGTCAGAAAAACAGCAGCGGAGAACCAGCAGGAGCCACTCCAGCCGCAGCACCAGGAAACGAAGCAGCAGCAGAGGCAAAAGAAGCAGCAACAGCAGCAAGTGCGGCAGGAGGAGGAAGTGCAGCAGCAGAAGGAAGTACAGCAGCAGACGCGAGAGCAGCAACAGAAGCGAAAGTAGCAGCAGCAGGAAGGGCACCAGCAGGAGGAAGCACAGCAGCAGAGGGGAGTGCAGCAGCGGAAGCCAAAGCAGCAGCGGAGGAGGAAAGGCCGGCAGGTGTCCATCAGGTGCATTTGCTTCTCTCTCCATGGAGAGATATAAAAGTAGGCACCGCCTACTACAAGGAAAAGTCACCGGTTCACTTCACTGCAGCAATCGACGGAAGAGGACAAAATTTGCTTCTCCCCACACGCCCTTCAGAGGGCACCGAAACAGGCAGCCAGAGACGGCAGAAATCTACAAATATTTCTGTACATATATATACACACATGTATGCACACGCGCACCTACGCATGTACGCAGTTTCCACGACACACATATATATGCATGCGCATGCAAGCATATGGAGACAGAGCCCGGCTGTCTGCTCTACGTAAAGAAATGTAGACGTAATACCGGCGTGTAGAAGATATGTGTGTTGCCCTTGGGCAGCAAAAACCGGGAAATTATATGTATATATATCTGCCTGCTAGAGTGGGAGGACACCCGCGTCTACACAGACAACGAGACCTCCATCCGCTGCATATATATACATATATACATACATACACGTACATGCATGCAGCTACATATATATATATATATGTACATACATATGCTCGCATACCAGACATATACGTACATAGAAGTACAGATGTATATATATATATATATGTGCAGACGTATATACATAGGTGGGCATACACACACATGCAGGCACATATACATATATACAGACAAATCCGTACATCTACACATATATATGTGCATGCAAGCCCCGACATATATATATATATACATATGTCCATATACACACATATGTATGGACAACGTAGACAGTGATACAAATCCATACATGCACGTGCACATACACGCGCACCCGTAAACTGACACACACATCTACATACTCGTATATATGTATATCTATCTCTATATGTATATGTGCACGTAGGTATGCGCCTCTGCATGCACATATACAGGCCTCTATAGACTAACACACACATCTATACACTTACGTAGATGTATATATATGTGTGTGTAGATGTACGCCTCTGCATGCACATATACAGACTGACACACACATCCACATACACACATATATATATGCACACATACGTGGGTATGGACCTCTGCATGCGTATGTGCAGACCTCTATGAAGTCACACGTCTATAAAGCAATTTTCCGTATGCTAGCGGGAGTCGCTCACAGCTGAAGAGGTATGGGTGCATCAGCGTCCTCGTCAGCCTCTCGTATGTTCGTATTTTCTCCGAATTTGATTTCAAATTGGTGGGGGAGCGTGTTGAATTGTCTGCAGGAAGTGCGCATGCAAAAGACAAGGCAACTTGGCATGCACAGACACATATGCTAATGTAGATCTCTACATATAGACGTCTACGTATAAATATATGTGGCTGCATGCGGAGGTACATTCCACCAATAAAAAGTTCGACAAAAGAAACGAAAACGAGACGCGCAAATGCCTGTGCAGGATGCTGCGTCTGCAGGGAGGTCACATACACAACTATATACAAACGCATACATATACGTATACGTATGCAAACACACTCACATACATACGTGAATACATATACACACACATACAAATACGTGCACCTACAAAGGCATGCATATAGATACACATTTACATACACATATACATACACATATATATATATATACGCATATATATATATATACACATGTACATATACACATACACATATACATACACATATACATACACATATATATATATATACAGGTCCATATACACATACACGTATACATCCACATATACATACACCTATACATACAAATATATATATACACATATATATATACACATGTACATATACACACACACACATATACATACACATATACATACACATATACATACACATATATATATATATATATATACAGGTCCATATACACATACACGTATACATCCACATATACATACACCTATACATACAAATATATATATACACATATATATATACACATGTACATATACACACACACACACACATATACATACACATATACATACACATATACGTACACATATACATATACACATGTACATATACACGTACACATATACAAATACACACGTATCCATAGAAATGTACACATACACAGAGGTGGAAACGTTTTATCCTGCGGCAGAGGCCTTTTATTGGAAGATTGATAACTGACCCGCCGGCGAGACCCACCGAGTCGCCAGCACACATCTACACACACACACACATATACATATACAGACACATACACGCATGCATATACATATACATACGCATACATACATATACATATACATACACATACACATGTGCATATACATACACACATACGTATAGATAGACATACACATATGCGTATACATACACATATACGAGTGCACACTCGTATACATATGCATATGCACATACATACACATATGTATACATATACATATATACAGACATACATACAGGCACACACACATATATATATGCATACACCTGTACACACACATATATATATATATACACAGACAGACACAGAGATACATACAGACAGCGAGAGAGAGACACATTTTTTTTTATCGTGAAGCAGAGAAGCACGGCTGAGAAGGACGTCTCTTTTTTATTTTGAAGCAGAGAAGTTCGTTTGAGAAGAAGAGAATTTTACCTGCTGGCGAGACTGACGGTGCCGCCGGAAAACTCGTAGATGCGCCCGACGTGCAAACGGCTGTGCCACACTTCCACGAGACTTCCGAAGAACGTCGCCCGTATTTCTGTCTCCTGCAGATTCGCCAGCAAATCACCACCAAATTTTACTTCTATCGAGAGTGAGTTTGTGGACACCTTCGCTGTCTCCCCATTCCCTCGCATTACGTCCGATCGACGGGCGGTGTATATCTGTGCCCTGCAGCCCATAATATATATACACTACATGTATACTTACGTGTATCTACTACATGCGTATACAGACACATATCGAGGAATTCGTATACAGACGTCACATATCTAGGAATCGCTCCTTACATATGTAAAAGTAGATAGGTACGTAGAGGAGACAAGAGAGCGTTACAGAAGAGGGAGACGGAGACAGAGGGGAAGAGGGAGACACGGACAGAGAAGAAGAGGGAGACGGGGACAGAGAAGAAGAGGGAGACAGGTGCAGGGAAGAGGAGGGAGACGGAGACAGGAGAGACGGGGGAGACGGAGACGGGGAGAGGAGGGAGAGACGTGGTGTCCTCCACATAAATACATAGAGACGTACACATACACACAGACAGAAGCGTCCATATGCACACGTGAGGAGAGAATGTACGGGAATTGGACGGCGGTAGCGAAGATGAAATGGCGACGAATTCCTTGCAGAGGAGAAGGGGACTGGACGATCTCAGCAGAAATGCGTACGGGTTTATGCGGAGAGAGGGAGGGGGAGGGCGGGCAGCACTGCCGAGGAAGACGACAAGAACGGAAAAGAAGAGAAGGAAAGGCAGAAACGGAAGGAAGAGAAACGAAGACGAAAAGCAGGGAGAGGAACTCACAGAGAGAAAAGACAGATCTATAGAGAAAGAAGAGGAGGAGTGCTCATAGTTTCTCACAGAAGTATCCACGACAGAGATGGAGAACAGCTGGCCTTCCCCTCGCTGGTTCGCGAAGTGTCGAACGTCGCCTCTGCAATGTCGCAGCAACAGCAGCAGCAACAGGAGGAAACGATCAGCAGCATCTTCGGCAGCAGCAGCAGCAACAGAAGCAGGACCACGAGGAAACGACCAGCAGCAGCAACAGCAGCAGCAGCACCAATTTCAGCAACATCAGCAGGAGCAGCACCAGCGCCTGTAGGACGGCAAAAACAGCAGCAACAGCGGCCGCACCAAGAGCCGAAGCAGACGCAGCGGCAACAGCCGGAGCAACAGCAGGCGGAAAACAGCCGGAGCAGCAGGAGAGATAAGCAGCACCCGCAGCATAACAGCAGCAGCCACAGCATAGGGCCAGAACAACATCAGAGCGGCAGCAGCAGCAGGAAGCGAGTAATAGGGACGCAACATAGCGCAGGAGCAGCAGCAGCAGCAAAGCAGCCGCAGCAGACTAGGAGCGGCAGCAGCAGAGCAGCAGCAGAATAGCAGTAGCAGCAGCAGACCAACAGCAGCAGCAGCAGCGGCGGCAGAGAACAAATAAAGAGAGAGAGTCGGTGCGTATTCCACGACATAAAGACTCACACAACAAGAGTAGTAGCGCAACATATGTATCCATCCTCATATACCTATATATATATACATACTATAAATACTCATACAGCGAGACTAGTAGGGCAACTGTATCTATATGTATATACATATACATATACATACATGGAAGAAGTATCTTACTTATCTGTGACCCGCCCACGTATGACCCAATTTTGGCTATACGCGTTGATATCTCTGATGGCAACAAGGACGCCTCCCTTTTGTCGAACAACTGGCGCACTGCCCCGGCTATCGTACACGGCTGCACACACACCATCAGCAGCAGTCATAGCAGCAGCAGTCATAGCAGCAGCAGCGGCACTCGTAGCAGCAGCAGCGACAGTCACAGCAAAAGCAGCAGCAGTAGTCACGGCAGAAGCAGCAGCAATAGCCACAGCAAAAGCACCAGCAGTAGTCACAGCAGAAGCAGCAGGACGCAGCAGCAGAATTTTCAGCCCAAATCATCGGAGCCGCAGCAGCAATCACAGCAACCGCAGGAGCAGGAGGGAAAGCGGCTGCAACGGCAGCAGCCACAGCGGCAGCAGGAAGCCCAGCGGCAGCATCAGGAAGCATAGCGGCAGCAGCGTCAGCCACAGGGAAACAGCAGAGGCGCAGCAGCAGCAGAGCAGCAGACGCGCAACAGCAGCAGTTACAAATTCCGCGCCATACGGACGAAGAACGAAGTGAACAGCAGCACGCTGCCAGCAGCAGCAGTATGCCGCCAGCAGCAGTGGCAGCAAGGCAGCAGGAAGAGCAGCAATCTCGACGAAGCAGCAGCAGGAGAGGCTGCCGGGGCAGGAAGTAGAACAGCTCAGAGTAGCAACAGGCATAAATGCTTCTGCCTTATCTCAGCAACCGCCCAGAGGGGCCTCTGCAGCAAAGAAGACTTATCAAAGAAATTTCCCCGAAAGCAACAGCAGGGTTTCATCTCTCTCTCTCCCCACATCAACAATCGCGCAGTATATTCTCAGCGTAGCAGTACATATATATATATATATATAGATGAATATATACATATATAGATATGAATATATACATATATATATATATTCAGATTTATTACTTTTGCATCGCCTGATCACCTCCCTCTCTGTTTCTCCTTCTGTCCCTCTCCTCTCTCTATCTCTCTCCCTTTCTATTCATATATACATATATGTATATGCGTACACTAATATGTATATATATATATATATATATGTACACATGGATGGGTGTGTTTATATGTAGGGGTGTGAAGAGTCTCTCTGTGACTGCTGCGCGCCCCCCTACAAATATTTCCTTGTCACTGCAGCACTGCCGATCATACAAATATCCACTAATGCACCCTCTCCCATGTATACGCGTATGGTCGAATCCAGTATATATATTCACACCGTAGGCAATGTATATATATATACAGAAAGATATATATGTCTATACATATATGTATATATATATATGTATATATATGTACACATGTAGGCGTAGACGTACATATAAATATAAACACATCTATATGAGTATAATAGTTGTGGATTAGATGAACATATACGTATATACGTTGATGCAGTTCTGTACATACATATACATATATTCAGTGTGGAGCTATATATATATACACGCCTATACAGAGAGATATATATATTTATGTACTCACATATATATATAAACGTACACATGTGTACATATGTAAATATATACATAGAGAGATATATACGTCTATACATATACATACATATACACACATATATATATATGCATGTATAGTCGATGTGTAATAGGAAAACATATATGCTAGGGCATTCATGGAGAAGGACAAAGAGAGAAGAAGTGCTGCTCTGACTTTTACAAGCTGAAGCAGAGAAGCACTGCAGCAGCAGAGAGCCATGATCAACACCGACGTACTTTGTTTCTGTCTCTTCCTCTTCGTCTTCTTCGCGTCACCAGCAGCAGCTGATGCAGCAGCAGGAGCGGCAGCAAGGACGGCAGCAGACGCTTCAGCAGCAGCAGCAGGGGACACAGCAACGGCAGCACCGGGAGACGCAGGGGCAGCAGCCGCGGTCGCAGAGAGAGGCGTGACGCCAGCAGCAGTGGGTGAGGAGCCGACTGGAGCAGGGGACGCAGGGGAAGGACGAGGAGGAGAGGCAGCAGCAGCAGCCTGGGGATGACGCGAAGACGAAGAAGTCGTCGTCGTCGGTTTTCTCTGCTGCCTCAGGCCCTGCAGCAGAAATTCAAAGCAACCGACGACTTTGTGCGCGAGTTCGCTTCTTCTGCCACTTTCTTTGCTGAGAAGGTTTTATACTTCTTTCTCTTCTTCTTCGAAACTCTCTCGACGGAGTGAAGTGTCCGCCCCTTTCCCGGGAGGAGCGGAAAAGTTGTCTCCGATGCAGCGCGTCACTCTACACAAACTCGCTACACGAGCATACGTATCTATACGTATATACATATACACACATATATATAGTGATGTACGTACCCACATTCACACATATACATACATATATATATATATATATCCATACGTGCGGGTAATACATACATATGCGACTACAGAACATGTACACGTACATATATATATATATATATATCTACCTACTGGTCTCTTTCTGTAACTGTTTCTCTCTCTATATATATACACACACAGGCAAACTATATTCGTAGCAGACCGCTTGGCACATACACGCGCCCTTCTATGTCTGTCCATATAAACAGAAGTACGCATCTTCCCATGTCTCTCTTCTTCTTTGCTTTCTCTCTTTATACACTTATTATAAGTACCACAAAACACAAACATATATATATTAGAAGGCAGGTAAGTAGGGAAGACTCCAGATACATAGGCGTACACAAATCTCTGTCTAGTTCTATGCGTGTGAACACGTTTCTTCTTCACGACGTTTAGGAGGTCCATTTGTTTTCCTCAAAAATGAAGAGATTTCTCTATACGACGCCTTTTGCACGCGGTTACGCGAACTCCCCAACATAAGTGCGACAGCCGCAGCAGCAGCAGTCGCAGCAGCAGCAGCAGTCGCAGTAGCAGTAGCAGCAGTCGCAGCAGCAGCAGCAGTCGCAGCAGCAGCAGCAGTCGCAGTAGCAGTAGCAGCAGTCGCAGCAGCAGCAGC
>KL647307.1:2039368-2077792 GCA_000727475.1 Sarcocystis neurona
GCTGCCGCTGCTGTTGCTGCTGCTGCTGTTGCTGCCGCTCCTCCGGTGCTGCGCCTGCTGCTGCTGCTCCTGCTCCTGGTGCTGCTCCTCTTGCTGTTGCTGCCAAAGATGCTGCAGTTGCTGGGCGTGATGCTGCTGCTAGTGTTGCTACCGCTGCCCCCGTGGTTTGTTGCTGTCGCTACTTCTGGTGTCGTTGCTGCTGGTCTCGTATTACTGCTGCTGCTGTGGCTGCTGCCGCTCCTGCATTCCTGGTGAAGCGCCGGGAGCGCCAGCTGCGCCGCGACCGCACAGCGCGGCGAACAGAAGGAGGAAAACCCCCAGCAGCCGACGAAGATACGCAGCAGCAGCAGCACGACGGTAAAAGCCTCCTCGTTGCAGCACTTCGTAGCACTTTGCTACGAAAGAAAATCGCGTTCATAGCGCTTGACGCCCACATATATATATATATATATATACATGAATATATAGACGATATGTGTAGGTAGAGGGATGCACGGCCTACCATATATATATATATATAAATGTATATATTGGGTGTATGCGGGGGGTGGGGATGGGTGGGGACAGTTATATTTACACCAAATGCAGGGATTTGTATACGCCTACAGACTACTTCAGAAAGGATACACTAATCTTCTTTGTCTACACAGGACTATATATATATATATGCGCATAGATATAGTGTAGCAAGAAACACATATTCACAGGCAGCACAGGACAATATAAACACACACACATACACATATATATATAGAGAGAGAGACAGATTGACAGACACATAGACACACAGACATGTATACGGATACGTCCGTACATATATGTACATAGAGACGCGTATAGACATTTATCATATATGTATATATATATATATATGTATATGTGTATGTATGATAAAGCATAGCTGCAGTTTAGCAAGAAACACATCTCCACAGGAGGCACAGTACAATATCCACACATATACATATGCGTACAAATAGATACATAAATGTATGTACACGGTTACGTACGTATATAGATATATATCTATATATATGTAGATGCGTACAGATATTTATCAGTGAGCTGTATGGGTACCTCTAGACGTTGAAGTGTATAAGTTCACGCATAATATATTCATAGGAGAGAGAGAATATCCCTTTGGCTTCAAAGGGGAGGGAGAGAACATCGCTGTGGTTTTGGGTATGTGTGTGCGCGTGTACTTAGTTGCAGGACGGCGAAGTTTTTAAAAGCGAAGGAAGAAGAAGGAGCTACGACCTCGCCTTCAACAGAAAAAAAGGAAGAAGACCTCTAACTTACGTCAGACAGAAAAATGGGATACTGTGTCAGTACGATAAGAGTTTGCACCGGGGAGGCTTCATGCAGCCGAGAGAGAAGAAAGAGAAATACTCCTGCCAACACCGGAGAGAAAGACGGAGAAGTGTGACACTGTGATAAGAGATTTCACGGAAGAACTCTCAGGCAGCCGATAAAGCAGGAGAGAGAAATGCTGGCGACAAGTTTTCTTTTGATGGAGCCATAGGTACACATGCAGCAACGTCCTTTTCCTCATTGGGGTGCGACAGAGCAAGTGATCGAGCCGGTTCCTCCACCATTTGTTGGTGGAGGACGCAGGATATCACAGAACAGCACGTTGAGGAAGGAGAAAAAAAAATCGTAGTTGAAGGGCGCACAGCATGCGCTTCCGCACACGCACTTTTACGTAGACAGAAGAGCTTAGAGGCTCAGTGCGTAGACACTCGGAAGGAGGAGTGTCTACAGTCGGGAACTCGGCAAAAGATGATGTCAGTTAAAAGCTCTCTTCATACACATTCAGCGACAGTATGTAAAGCAAATGCTGGGAATTCGCCTAAAGACGAGGTCTTTGCTTGATCGTCGGCATGCATCGATTTCTGATCGAAGAAATCGTTGAGTCGATGCTGGCGGTGCCGTCGGTGCCTACCACGTGCAGACACGCACACAAGCCACCACGAATGCCCTTTTTTGAACAGAAGCGAACAAAAGACATCTCGCTGGCCACCAGAGTCTTCTTTGTCAAGGAGATCGAATCACAGATGTGTGTGTGTGTGTGTGTGTGTGTGTGTGTGTGCGTGTGTACCTGTGCATGGTGGTCGGTCTGCTAACGTGAAAACGATACGGCAGTTCACTCATCACCAGGAGCCGCAGCAGAAGCAGCAGCAGCTGCAGGCGGCGCTGCTACAGCAGTAACGGTACCAGGTGAAACTGCTGCCGCACAGCAGCTGCAGCAGAAGCGGCACGATGCAAAGCTATAGCAACAGCAGCACCAGGCGGAGGTCCCGCAACAAAACGGCGACAGCAGCAGAAGCAGTGAGAACTATGGAAACAGCAACAACAGTAGAGCCGCTGGAGGAGCAGCAGCCGCTGCAGTAGCAGCAGCGGAAGGAGGAGGAGCAGTAAGAGCAGGGAGAACTGTCGCGGTAGTACCACAGAGACCAGCAACTGGTGCAGAGAGCCGCCCGCCGCAGAGACAGCAGCCACAGCAGCAGCTATAGCACCACCCGTAGCAGCCACAGGAGCTGCAGATCTTCTACCGGCAACTGTGCAAAAGCAACAGTAGCCGTACAGCAGGCGGAGCAACAGCCGCAGCAGCAGTAGCGTCAGCACCGCCCTAGACACAGAAGCAGCAGTAGCAAATGCAGCAGCAGTAGCGACAGCAATAGCAGCAGCAGCAGCGACTGCAGCAGCAAGAGCAACAGCAGGAGTTAGCAGGACTCGCAACAGCAAGAGCGACAGCAGCTGTAGCAGCAACTGCAGCAGCAGTAACATCAACGAGAACAACAGCAACAGTAGCAGCATTCCTAGGTATAAACCCAGAAGGGGGCACTGCGCTGAGCCTTACAACAGCAGTTGGTGCACCACAGGCTACTCCCGAGAACTTGCAACGGCAGCAACGGGAGATGTTGTACCAGCAAATGAAATCGAGAGCGTCAACGGCCCCTCCTCCTCTTTTTTCGCCCTACGAGCAGCAGCAGCGGTCCCCACGAATGGCAGCTGCACAGATTATTTGCACGACAGCAGCAGCAACGCACAAGTGCGACTAAAATGACCCGCAGGATTAGGTGAACAAGCAATACCCAGTACACTGAGCTGTGGCAGCAGTTATGAGTATGAGGAAACCACCAGCACAATAGCAGCGTACATAATTTGCCTCTGCATAAAATAAGGAGGCCTGTGTGGATCTTGACTGCTGCATGTCCATCTGCATATGTGTGTGTGTGTGTGTGCAGTTGCTGCCCGTACAACGTGAATATGCCTGAATGTACAAAGATTTTCTTCCGAGGGGAGAGGGATGTCCGTGTGCATGGGGTGCGGCCATACAGCACAAAAGGGAACGGAAACGTGTAAAACGTGGATGCAGGTAAAATACAAGGGAATGTTTCGAAAGACGCACCTGGAGAAACCGGCACACACTCTAAGCGTATAGCTTGAACTTTCCAAGGACTAATTCCACCCGTTCCCAACACAAAAACCTGACACACGCATGTGGGCATATATATATATATATATATGTGTACGTTTAGAGAGAAGAGTGACCGAAAGACGCACTAACACAGATACACACAACAGTCAGGACGTCACAGCTACATACGCAGACGGAAGAAAAAAGTGCTCTATTTCTTTTCCGCTCCGTCCTATGAGACGCCTGCATAAGATCTCTCTTTATACATACGTGTATTTCACGTGAATAGAGAAGAGGACAGGGGAATGATCTGTAGACAGACAGTGTTGGAAAGCCTCACAAATGTGCAGCAAATGTGGAACTCTGTATCTGTTCTGCTTCGGAGGACTAGTCGATTAAGGAATTTTGCAAGAGGTGAACAAATCAATACTTGTGAAACAAGTCTATGGCTGAGTTCATGGTTGCGAGCATGGCATAGCCGGCATTTCCACACCTCGATCGAAACCTGCCGTGCGTGGTTTCCGCAAAATGCGCGCCACTGGCACTACGGTGGAATACGTCTTCGTCTTCTACAGGCGGTGCACAACCCGAAAACTTTTTCGAAGAATGCAGAGTCTGCAGGTAGAGGTGCCATCTCCACGTGTACGCGGACAAACAAGTCTGCTCTCACACGCCCATAAAAAGGCTGACACTCGGTGTACGTACACGCCAAGCTGCTTACACGCACGGTTTGGAATACATATATATATACATATATATATTTATATATTAGGATAGTGGATAACCACACAAGAAAGAGAGACATGCGTATGGAAGTGCGCACTCTTGTTGTGTCTGAACATAAAGTCACCTTTTTACCGAAGTTTCTTTAGGGTGGACGGAGATGTGTACAGGGAAACAGACAGGTCTGGACAACAGAGCAATGCCTCAGTTCACTTTCTGCGTACATCTGTCGACATCACGCAGTCCACGCAAGCTCCGCCTTCAGAGCGCTCAACGAAGGTAGCGACGCGTATTTCTCAGCGGCCATAGTTTAACAAATATGCGAATGTATCGCGTATGGACACCACGGACGAGTGACTGCTACAGACGTCTTGACAACGCACCAAGCATCTGGACGGCGTAGGAGTGCTGAAACCAGGAAGCATGCCATTTCCACACCCGCTTTGTCCGTGTGGTGTTTTCTCTGCGTAGAATTTGTGTCCCTCCTTCGCCCGCGGGTGTGTGTTTGTCTTTGCGCAAGTCGAGTTTTCCGGGTGCCGTCTCTGTCGGACTGTGTCAGCCTTTGTCTTCATTACATAGCCACATACTTTCTGTGTGATTTTTCAGTTCTTTTCTGTTCGGAGCACAAGAAACGCTTTTGTCACAGCGGTTGTCCACGAGAGACAATGTGGACCTCCTGCACGCCATTGAAAATGAGGGACAGCCTCTCTCAAAGGTTCGCGGCTTCCGCGCAGTGTTCGGGTCGCCCAGAAGAAATCTTATGTCGAGCAGCACGTCGTGGCTGCTTTCGGAAAAGGTGCGATACCTGGAATTTGACCCCGCGCATTTCTGCGTAGAAACATATCTCTGAGAGAGCCGTCAACGTTTACCGCCGCCTCATTCAGGACGCTGCGAAAACGGAACCGTGTCACAAAACTACTCACGTAAAGAGGGTCCTGCCTGATACCTTCACTGCAGCTGAAGAAAGACTACCTGCGAACTGTTCTCTGCAGTTCTCGAGGCTATCTGATCAGACGGTGCCTGTTTATATACATGTTAAATATACAAATATATGCATGCATATAAGGGAAAAAAAATTTGGTGTGAATGTACCCACGCAAACGCAGGTGTACCTTCCACTTCGTGTATTTGCTTCCTACCATGTTTTACTGCGCACAATATATATATATATATGGCTGTATTGGTATGATTGTATACGTATATATGCATATGTACAGATACAATAAAACAGGTATATGAACGTATACCTGCAGGATATGTCTGCGCAGGGATATACCGATGGTAAGCAAGATTCATACCACTGCGGAGAACACGAAGAAGTGTATATTCGTACATACACATACATATGTTAATACGTGCAAGTCCGCTGCAAACATGCACTCGCGAACCGCACACTTAGATTTTTTGTGCAGAACGGCCAGGGGTATCCCACAGCATCGACAGCCACACGCTCAGGCGATCAAAGGGAATGCCGTGAAGACAGCGTCCTCGCGCCATAGGGAATCGAGGAGTGAGACGAAAAAGTAGCTCGCCCTTGGCGTGCAACTCAAAGGCGCGACCTGTGACCCTTGCTTCTCCCCTCATGTGTACGCGAACACAAGTGCTAACCTGTCACAGAACGACTCGTGGTCAGTTTTATTTCCCAGATAAAAAATACAAGTATATATATATATACAGCATAAGCTTCTCTTCGTACTCGACCAGCAATACGAGTTGCGAGGCAGTGCACAAAACACTTGTTCTTGCTTGTGAAGCAGCAACAGTTGCAAAAGCAGCAGACGCAGTTGCAATAGCAGCAGCAGTAGGACAAGCACCAGTAATAAAAGCGCCAGCAGTAAGAGCTGCACACCAGCAACAGACTACTGTCTGTAGCGACAGAGGGCTTAGCGCGCGAGCAGCAGTTGCAGCAGCAACGGGAGCAACAGTGACAGCAGCAGGGGCAGCAGCAAACTGGAACCGCAGCAGCAGTAGCGCAGCAGTAGCACCATCAGCAGGATGTTGAGTTGTCCGCAGACGTGTCGTCGCGAGTCGAACATCCGTTTTGTCGAGTGGCGCAGCAACAGCGGCAAACACCCCGGCAGGAGCGGGTGCCGGCAACAGCACCTCTCCTTCCTTTTTCTCGCAAAAACGGTGGAAGTCTTTTCTCGAAGGAAGTCTCCTGCGTGGATCTTCGTCTGCGTATAGAAAGCGGCAGCTGTCTTTCCGTGTGAAATAGACGTAGGCATGCAGTATGTTTGTTCCGATATATGCAGGCGGCGATACAGACACACGCACATAGGGGAAACGCGCCTGCGTAAATCTACAAGCATACTGACATACACATCCAGACTAGTACCGCTTTGAAATTGATACATATCACTCTGTGTATACACCTGCAAGGACACATATACATGTGTATGTGTAAAGAGCCTGTACACCTCTCTGCATTCTGCATCTGCTTCGTCCGTAGAAAGTGTAGGTTCAAAATTTTTCTTCCGAGGAACAGAAAGAAAAAAATTTATTCGCCGTTTCCTGTACATTTTGCAGGTGCTTCAAATACACAGCGCACCCAAGCAATACGCAGCGCGCGTTCCCAGTATAAACGGCGTTCTCGCTCTGCTGATGTTCCTGTGGCTGCTGCTTCTTGTGTTGCTGCTGTTGTTCCTGTGCCTGCTCGTGTGGCTTTCGCTGCTGCTGCTGCTGCTCACTGTTGGTCCCACGCAGTTGCTTCTGTGTGAGCTGCTGCGGCAGTCGGAGACGAAGCAGCGGCTCCGTCTCCAGCAGGGGTGTTTTTCTGGTGCCGCCGCATCCCCCACCTTGCTACTGCTGCTGCTACTGAGTTTGTGCTGCTGCTATTACTTTTTAGAAGGCTCCTGCTGTTTGAGTAGCTACCCGCTGCTCAGCTGTCTGCTGCTGCCGCGCGGCTCGTGGAGGTCAGCACCAGCAGCTGCTCTTGTGAAGACTCTGCTGTCTCGCTGTATCTCTTTGGAAGAACTGCTGCTGGCATTACTGCTGCTGCTGGCGCTACTGCTACTGCTGGCGTCACTGCCGCTGCTTTTGCTGCGCCTTCTTCGCGCACAGGTGGCTGCAAATGTGCGGCCGGCACCTGCTGCAACTCTCTCTTCTCTGTTGTTGCTGCCGCTGTTGCTCCCCCTCCGCCCGTTTCTCTTCTTCTCCTTCATCTCTTCCTTCTCGAATTGGTGGCCGTGCTTCCTGTGCTGCTGCTCTGCGCGCGCGCACCGCGTGTCTCTGCGTCGGGCATTCTCCTGCAGGATTCTTATGTAGTCCAACTACTGCTGATGTTGCTGCTGCTGCTGCAGCCCCTTCGTCGCTACTGCTTCTCGTATCTCTCTCTCCCGTCCCCGGGGGACTGCTGTTGCACCTCCATCTCATTCTCTCACTTTTTTCTTCTCTTCGGCTAGGAAGACTGCTGCACAGCAGCGACTGCAGCAGGTCTTTGTCAAGGATGCGCTGTCCCCCGCCCTCTCTCCTCACTCTGCGCGGCGCCTCCGCAGGGTCTCAGGCAAAGCAGCACGACAAATACTACACCACACCCGAAAGCCAAATCAACCATGCCCGAGGGCCCACCTTCCTCTTCCTCGCCTCCTCCGCCTCTTCCTGCTCCTTCCGTATGCAACTACTCGACAACAGCCATGAAACTGCTCCTTTTACGAAAACGCCTGTGCAACTGCTGCTCCATGCCTACCGAGCAACGCCTGCAAGAGGGCAGCTGTAGAAACGCTTCGAGTCATGCCCGTATACGCTTCTGCCTCTTCAGCTGCTGCTACTGCTGCTGGCTCGCGTGTCGGCAGCACCGCTGCTACTCGGTAGCTACTGCTGTTAGGCACTCAGATTCCTCTTGCTCCTGCTGCACACCTAATACTGCTGCTACTGTTCTCCTAGACGCAGGTGTACAACCCTAGTCTTCTTACACTGCATGAACCCCTGCGCCACTACGATGGGACTTCCTTCACAACTGCTACTGCCACAACTATCATGCTGGAGAAAGGCCCACACTGGTGAATTTCTCACTTCTTGCTGTGTGAACACGTGCATCGCGAAGTTTGAGATCTTTCTCTCCTGCAAAAAACGACAGGTTCCCCTGCAGCAGCACTCTTCCTGCTCCGTCCTCGCCTCTACAAGCACTGCCCCACGCACGGGAATGCATGCAGTACCTTCGACCCGACCCTCGGTAGTGCCCTTTTTCCTACGATGTCCACTTTCAGGACGGCTACACCACCCCCTGGCTATGGCAACGCTGTCCCTATTCCACGCCTACCTCCCTTCAGCAACAGGGCCCTGTTACTTCCCCTGTGTCTAGGCCAACAGCAGGGACGCTGCTACTTCCCCTGCGTCTACCACCTGCAGCAGACGCAGTCCTATTCCTACTGCGTCCACCTCCTGGGCGACTACCACCTTGCAGCAGGGGCACTGTTGTGACCATATATATGTCGCTAGGCGTACTAAGCGTTCTCCTTCTTCTCTACGTACGTCGAACTCCTACACCACATACTACTGGGTGCTGCTTTGCCGACTGCTACTCGTACTCCTGCAGCAGCACACGCGGAGAACTCCTGCAGCTGCCACTACGACTTCTACGGTGTGGTCGCTACTTCTCCGGAGAGTAGCAATGCGGCAAGCTTCCACCGCCCTTCCTGCTTCTTTACATGGGCATCCTCCTCAAGGAATACCTTAATTCTCACGTGTGGCTATTTGTACGTGCTGCTGGATACACGTAGGAACACGGACGCTTGTACGTATGCGGGATACAGCTACTGCAGTGTTAATATCAATAAACACATCAGCAGCGCCACACACGCCTCGCATCCGCCTGACGACTACGACGCTGTCGCCCGCGCATCTCTTCTATTTTTTCTCCTTCTTCTCTTTTTCATCTCTTTCTTCCTTTTCCTTGCTGGCCCTTCTTCGTCTCTTCTCTCTTTTTCTTCGTCTCTTTCTCCTCTCGTTGTCTTCTTCTCTCTTCTCTTCTTTCGGCTCTCCCACGCATGCAGTAGGGAAACAACATGTCGACGCCGCTATTTCAAAATATGTTCACCAAATCTTCCTGTCACTCAAAAACAGTTACGTTTGCCCTACGGCAGCAGGGCTGCCTTGTACAGGGTGGTTCACCTGCATGCCGAACTGCTGTGTCACCGCGAGAGCACCGTTCAGGGCAGTCGAGAATGACAGCAAGCGCATGCATCTGCTGTTCGTTGGTCCTCCTCTTCTCCTGTTCCCCTTCCTGCTTCTCTTCTGCCCTCCTCTTCCTGCCGCTGCTGTCGCAACAGCGGGCGTCTGCCATGCTGCGGCTGCTGCAGCCTTTTCATTTTCACTTTTGCTGCACCTTATCCTCCTGCTCCTGCTCCTCCCCCTTCTCACCGTCACGACAGCAGATGCTGCTGCTAATGTCTCCTCCCCTTGAGTACACCGCGTCTGTTCTACGTCTGTGCACCTCCGGCCTGCGACCGCTGCAGTAAAACGGTTGCTGTTGCGCCCTTCCGCTGATCGTAGCTGCTGTGGCTCATGGGCGGTTCTTCTGCTGCTGCTCTGGATGCGCGAGCTGCTCGAGCAGGGCTGCTGCAGCTCTGCTGCTGCCTGTGAGGCTCCTGCATGTCCAGGTCGACGCTGCCGGTGCTGCAGCACCTACGCTACGTGATGCCCCTCGCTCTCGACCTGCTTCCTCCGGGTTCTTCTCTGCCACCACCGTGACACCTGCTGCTGTTGCAGCTACGGGTCACGCCGCTGCTGTGTGTCTCTAGCGGCTACTAGCGGGGCTGCTGCTGCTGGTGCTGCGGCCACTGACGCTGTTGCTGCGGCTGCTGCTTGTTGTTCTCGGCCGCCCCGCTGCTGCTGCTGCTCGATTCTGTTAGGAACTGGCCGAGCTTCTCTCCTACGCGGCAAAGCGCCTGCTGCATGCGGGCAGCAGTCCAGCGGGACGGCGTTCTTTTCAACTCATGCAGCAGTTTCTCTCTTCCATCTACGGAGACGTCTCCCGCCTCTGGTTCTTTTCTCTGCAGCTGGTCTGCGTGAAGAGAAAGACAACAATTACCTGCTCCGTCCTGCTCCTGCTGCTTCTGCTGCTTCTGCTGTCGCTCCCTCCACACGCAAAGCTCGTCCCCGTACCCCTCTTCTTCCTGCTGCTGCTCCTGTCGCTGCTGCTCCTGTCGCCCCTTCTCCTTCTGCTGCTTCTCCTGCTGCTGTTGCTTCTCCTTGTCCTGCCTCTCCCTGCTGCTGCTGCTCCTGCTCTCCCCTTGCTGCTGCTGCTGCTGTTCTTGGCCAAGGAAGGGTCGCCCACCGCCACCACACCAGTTCCTCTCCGAACCCATGCGGCTGCCACTGGTGCTCCGTCGCAAGAAGGGAGCTGCCGCTGCTGCTCCTGTTGCTCTCTGCACGGGTCTGCACTCCCGTCTTTCCTTCTGCTGCTTCTCCTTGTCTTCTACCTGCGCCGTCGCTCTCTCCGCTACGAACTCTTGCTGCTGGATCGGGGCGCCGGGAACATGCAAATCGGACGCAGAAACCGCAGCAGTGGCAACTCGCCGACCATCACCGGGTGCTGCAGTAGCATCATCGTCGCACCCAGAGCCACCGGCAGCAGCAATATCGCCAGCAGGAGGAAAGGCGGCCGCAGTAGTGTCGCGAAGCGAGGCAGGCGCACCAGACTCTGTCAAGCATTTTCCTCTCTTCGAAGCTTTGTCTGTGCCAGCAGCAGACCCCCAGTGGCGGAAGGAATAGGGGAAAAAAAAGCCCGACCACTTTCCCGCTGCTGCTGTTGTTGCGTGTGCGCTGCTTTCCCCTCCCGTGCTGCTTCCTGCCGTGGAGACGCTGCTGCCGCTTCTCATCTCTGCTGCCTCCCCTCTGTCGTTCCCTACTGCCGCTGGTGCCCTTTCCGCTGCTGCTGCGGCTGTTGAGGCGCCCGCTCTTGCTGTTGCGTGGTGGTGGTGGTGGTAGTGCCTGCGCTGCTGCTGCTGCTGCACTGGCTCGGCGGCACCTCTGCTCGCGAAGCAGTCGGGAGCTGCTGCGGCGGCCGCCGCGCGCCCTCTGCTGCGATGGTGGCAGCACGCGAAGGACTGACGCTGTCGCTGTTGCATAAGTCGCTTCTTCCTTGCGTTATCTTCTTCATTTTTCCTTCTCTCGGCCGCGACGGGAAGCTCCCTGCTCCTCTCCGCCTCTGCCGTTCCATCGCCGATCATCTCCCTGCAGTAGCAATGGGAAGGAAAGCTCGGGACGTGGTACGCATACAGATAAGCCGCATGTGTGTTGCCATAGATATTGTAGAAATCCCGCACGTGGTCTACTCGGTGGAATTGCTGCTTCTCGTAAAAACGCACTGCCGCTTCGTTGTAGTCAACCACATGCAGGAACAGGGCTCGTACTCGGGGCGCCGGCCCCTGTAGCAGCCGACGCTGCAGCAGCAGGTGCTGCTGCTTCTCCTCTTTCCCTTCCTCCATCTCCTTCTCGTTTTCCTTCTCGTCCTGCTCCTCCCCCCCCTCGCGTTGGAACAGCCGCCACGGCGGGGTCTGCTGCTCCTGGTGCGGCACCTGCTGCTGCCGGCGCTGCTGCTGCAGCTCCTGCTGCTGGAGCTGCACACAAGGGCAAGCGTAGTACGCTAGCGTTCTCTCGACCAGCTGCTGCGCCACGCCTTTCTTACGAAAAGGCTCCGAGACACCCAGTGTCAATACGTATCCGAGGTCGCGAGTTGCTGCGTCGATCTCGACGCGAGGATACGCATGCAGCAGGCCTGGGACGGAAGGAAACGAGACAGATGCTCACACAAGAAAACAGGCTGGGACACGCACATGAAAAGAAAAAAGAGAAGGAAGAGGCGGCACAGAAAACGAGGAGAGGAATTGAGATGTGAGAACACTGGTAAGGTGACGACGCAGCTTATAATCTCCGCAAAACAAGCAGCGACGGCAGGGCAGCATGCACAGCGCCGCACACAGCCGGGAGACGGCGCCCGGACGGTGGAGGCGAGACGCATGGCTCGAAAACCAGTACTCCACAGCAGCATCGCAGACAAAAGTAGGGAGTCCTGCAGCAGCAGCAGGGAGAAAGAAAGTGGCGACAGCACCACCAGGCGGAAATGCAACAGCGGCAAGAGCAGGAGACGCGTCGCCAACAGCGGCAGCCGCAACAGCAGCGGTCACAACAGCAGCAGTCACAACAGCAGCAGCCGCAAAGGCAGCAGCGGCAACAGCAGCAGTCACAACAGCAGCAGTCACAACAGCAGCAGCCGCAACAGCAGCGGTCACAACAGCAGCAGTCACAACAGCAGCAGCCTCAACAGCGGCAGCCGCAGCAGCAGCAACCGCCACAGCCGCAGCCGCAGCAACAGTGGTAGCACGCCCCTTCGGCACGCAGTAGGCATTCTTCTTCACATGCGACACCGCGCTCTCGCCTTTTGTTCTTTTTTTCTTCTCTCTTCCACGGGCTCCTCCAGCTGTATGCAGATATCTGGAGCGTTTGCTGGTGTGCAACACACGCTCCCAACAGTATAACTTCGTCGAGGCACAGCATCACCTACAACAATGACTACAACCGCCCTGTAGCCGTTACTCTGGTCGAGACGCGTCAGCAACAGACTCTTCACTGCTGCTGCTGCTGCTGTTTCCCAGTGCATTCAGCAAGCGCCCCCCCCCCCCCCCCGCTCGAAGAAGGATCTACTGCTGTTGCTTTCCCTCTACCTGCGGTAGGGCGTTCCTCGAAGCTGCTAAAGCTGCTACTCTTCCCCCTAGAGCAAGATCCTTCCTCTGGCCGTGGCTGCTCCTGTGTGCAGCGGTGCTGCTGCACTGCTCTCTCTGCAGCACCCACTTCTTCTCCGTGTCACTTCTGCGCTGCTTCTTCACCTGCTGCAGCCTCTTTCTTTTTCTCGAAAGTGTCGACGGGGTGGCTTACCTGCTGCAACGGAGGGTCGCACTGCCTGCTGCTGCTGCTCTTGCAACGAAAAGAACGACTGCTGCTGCAGCACACACGGATAGCCGTAGGCCTCAGCAGCTGTCAGTCCTGCAGCTGCTGCTGCCGAGGAAGCTGCTGCGCTTGCAGGGGATGCTTGCAAAGCAGGAGAAACGTACGGGTCTCCCTCCCACCACGCGCTGCTGCTGCAGGGGACACTGCTGCTGCTGGGGACGCTGCTGCTACAGGGGACACTGCTATGGCTGGGGGCGCAGCTGCTGCTCTCGAAATGACTGCTGCTTTTTCTGCAGGTGTCCGTTCCCCGGTTGCTGCTGAGGCTCGAATCCCCCCCTCCGCAGTTCCATAAAGGCGCCTGCGAGCAAGGCAACTGCTGCTTGTTTGAACAGCATGCAGCAGCAAGGCCTCGACTGTTTTCTGTTGCAGGCGCCGCTCGCCACCGGCTCTCCCGCGGCTGCTGCTGCTGCTCCCATACGCTATCTTCAGCAGTATAATTTCCCTCTCTGCTGCTGCAGCTCCCCTGTAGGACGCTGCGGCACCTGCTGCTGCTTCTTGGGGCAGACGGCGCTGCTCCTGCTGCTGCTGCTGTCGTCTTCAAGTCTACTTGCTGCTGCACTTCTGCGTCGTCAATGCGCCGGCGCCGTCGCCGATGCAGGTCCCGTCTGTCCTGCTGCTGCTGCAGGGCGCCGCAGCAGGCAGGAGCAGCGCTCGCGGCGGCCCCTTGCCCCTGCAACGCCCCCGTAGGAACAGCACCAGAGTCGTCGATAGCAGCAGCGGCAGTCCCCCGGTCTGCAACAGAAGCAGCAGCACGTGGAAAGCCTCCAGCAGCAGCAGAAGACGCAGCAACAGCAGTAGGCCGGAGCGACGCACTCCCAGCAGGTGGGGTACTCCCAGCAACAGCAGCACACGTTTCGCAGTGTAGGTCGGCTTCCTGGGGAGGGAGGACGAACCCAGCAGCACCACCAGCAGCAGCCGCTGCAGTCGGGTGCAAGAAACTGTCGGGAAAATGGTGACCTGCCGCAGTGCTGCAGCAGCGGGGAGTGCTTCCCGGTTCCCCAGCAACGCGGCTGCAGCAATCTTCTTTCTCCTCTGCTGCAGGAGACGCAGAAGAGAAGAAGGAGCCGGTGCTACTGCAGCTGTCTCGTCTCCTGCGCTCTGGGGCTCCTTCTTCAGTAGAGAAGACTGTATCAGTCCGCCCTCTGCTGCTGCTGCTGCGTCGCCGCCCCACCTTTCCACTGCTTTCGCTTCTGCTGTTCTCTCCGCTGCTTGTCTCTGCCGTTCGACTGCAAGCGCCGTCAAAAAATGAGCTGCTGCAGCCGCCGTCTTCTCCACGTTCACCAACAGCCGCTGCTGGCCCTGCTCCTTCGTCAACTGCTCCAGCTGCAGCTGCAGCTCCTTCGGCGGCACCTCCTCCGCCTTCCGTTGCGAACTCTGCTGGTACATCTCGCGGCTGCTGTCGCTGCTCTTTGAGCGTTTCGCCGCTGGCCAGGCTCTGGGGACTCCTCAAGACAGAAAATTCTTCTTCTTCTTCTACTTTTTCATGAAGGTTGGGGCTCCTGTTGTAGCTGCTGCAGCCTCTGCTCTCTCCCCATTCCTGCTGCTGCTGCACGCGGCTGCAACTGCTATGCGCCACCCCCCCTGCCCCAGGACGTCGTGCTGCTGCAGCAGCTACGTCTCTTCCCCTGCCTGCCGGTGCTGCGGCCCCGAACGCCGCTGCTGCTGCTGCTCTTCGCACCTGCGATAAACAACAGGAAGGATATCTCGCACCCCCTACGGGTCTGACGGATGGATGGCCGCAGCAAAACGCAGCGGCTACAACATGCTGAGGTACATCTGCTGCAGGATACAGCAGCTCCTTCCCTGAAAAAGACTGCTGCTGCTGCGTCACTGCCCCGAGTGGCTGCCGCTGCTGCTGTGAGGACGGTGCGCACTGCTGTTGCGACTGCTGCTGCTGACCGGACTGCAGGACGCAGAGGCACTCCGCCTCTCTTTCTTCTTCCTCCTCGGCAGCAGCAGCAGCAAGAGAGGAAGGCTCGTCTGCCTCGGTCCACCCGGCAGCAGCGGCGAAGGCAGCGGCAGCAGCAGCAGCCAGCGGGCGTCGCAGTCGGTCAAAGAACCTACCGATGCTCTGCTGCTCCCTACGCGAACACCAACTGCGCACGGCTCCTGCCTCATGGCATCGAATATGGTTCACTTTCTGGGACACGGTTATAACGCCTATAATCAATTCTTCTTCTTCGTCTTCCTGTGCCTTCTCCTCCTCTCCTTCTTCCTCTCTCCGCCGGATTTCATCACCTCTGCTGCTGCTGCTGCAGCACGCGTTGTTCTTCACGCGCATGCTGACACTTTCTTGATACGTAGCGTCTGGCAGCCCGTATCCTTCTCCTGCTGCCTCCTCCGGTTGCTGCTCGTGCTGCTTCCCCTTTTCTTTCTCTTCTCCCTTTGCTCGCCATTCTGCTTCTTCGTTCTGGTGCTCTTCTGCTCGGCTGAACTCTTCTTCATGTGCGGCTGCGCGTGCTGCTTCTTCCGCCTCCTCCGCTTCTTCGTAACAGCGCGGGCCTACAGATATCCCCCCGTCCACACACACATGAAAGGGCAGCTGCTGCTGCTCATCGTCGCAAGGATACGCGAAGCGTTGCTGCTGCTGCATCTCCTGCAGGGACCACTGCGGCGCCTCCCGCGCTAGCTGCTGCTCTTGTACCTCCTGCTGCTGCCTGACCTCCTCTTGCTCACCGCGTAGCAGCTGCTTCTGCCGCTGCTGCAGCGCCTGCTGCCACTCTCGCTCAGGAGGCCGCTCTCTCCATGACGCTCGCTGCGGCGACGCGTCTGCTGCACCTGCTGCCAGGTGCGTGCCTGCTGCTGCTGTCGCTGCAGGCGGGCGGCCAAATTCTTCGACACCAGGCTCTTCTCGTTTACCGACCGCCAGAGTACCGGCGCGTGCCGCACCGGGCGCAGGAATAGCAGCAAGTCCCCGCGGAGTAGCACCCCACCCGGGCTCGAGCGCCTTCGCAGCAGCGAAGCGGTCACGTAGCGTGTCGCCGCTGCAGTGCAAAGCAGCAGCGGCCGAAGGAACAGCAGCACGTTGCTGGCCAGCAGTGGCAGCAGGAGAGGGAGTCGCAGGAGATGCGGCAGCAGGGAGACGAGAAGGAAGCGCAGCAGTCCGTGACGAAGCAGCACGGGGAGGAGACGGAGCGGTGCAGCCGGTGGCAGCCGCAGCAGTAGGAATAAAGGGGAGGCTGAGAAGATGGCGCTTGGCGACTGTCGCAAGGAGAGAAAAGCAGGAGCCGCTGCACACTGTGTTATAGAACGTCTGCTCATAGCTGAAGGGGAACAGCTCCTCATGCAGCTGCCGCAGGGCAACGTAATCTGCTGCCGCTGCTGGCCGGAAGCACAGCGCCTCCTGCGGCAGCTGCGACACGTCCCTCCCTTGAACAAGGCGATGCACCGAGGCGCGCAGCAGCGGGCGTGGGTGTCTGCTGCTCGGTGGCAGCGCAGACGAAGATGACTCTGCGGCTGTCGCACCGCCAAGGGAAGGCGCAGCAGCGGCGGACGGAGGAGGAGGAGGAGGGGCAGCAGCAGGTGCACGAGCGCAGTCGGAAGCACCAGCAGCGGCAGAACAGGAAGCTGCCCCTGGAAGCGGCGGTGCGGCGGCGGGAGACGCAGACGGAAAAGGAGTAGGGGGCGGAGGAACAGGCGAAGACAACGGAGAAGAGGAAGCAGCAGCAGCGGGGAAGACAGCCGCACACGCAGCACGCAGATATGCAGCAGCGGCAGCGGGGAGCGAAGACGCAGCAGCAGGCTGAGAAGTAGCAGAAGAGGCAGGCACAGGGGAGGAAAGAGGAGGGACAGGCGGAGCAGCAGCCGCAGCAACGGGAAGCGAGGAAGCAGGAGAAATAACAGGGCGGGGAAGAGCAGAAGCAGCAGGAGGAGAAGCGCCAGCATCCGAAAACACTGTTGAATGTGTGGCGCACCGAGCAGACGGACACCGCACAGCAGCAGCGGCAGCAGGAGAGACGGCAGCAGAAGCAGCGACAGGAGAGTCGGGTGTAACAGCAGGGAAGAAGGGAGCAGCAGTAGCAGGAGAGAGGTGGGCAGCAGCAGAAGGGAAAGGGATGGCAGCGGGAGGAGGCGAGGCAGGTGCAGCAGCCCGAGAGGGGGGAGCAGCAAAAGCAGCAGCAGGGAAGAATTTAGCAGGAGCCACCGCTGGAGACACGGGAGTATCAACAGAAGCATGGGACACAGGAGCGGCAGCAGCAACGCGTGGAAAGAAGCCGCTGTCTCGTCCTGCAGCAGCAAGTGTACGAGGCCCAGGGCCACCCCACGGCGGAGACGAGACCGCGCTTTTTGTGTCACGGGCGGTCGCGTCTACGTGCCCCACTAACGGCTCTCCCTGTCCTGAGAGCCCCGCTACAGCAGACAGAGGCATGTCAACTGGTGCGGTTTCCACCCCTTGCTTCCCCAGGAAAAGGTCGCATTCAGCTGCTGTTTCCTCTGCTTCTTCTTCTGGTATCGTTCCGCTGGCTCTTGCCGCTGCCGCCCCTGCTGCTCTTGCTGCCTCTCCCCGTCTTCTGCTTCCCGCTTCCCACGCGCCTGGACGCCCCCATCCAGCTGCTTCACCGTGCGAAGTACTTGGTCCTGCTGCGCTCGCTGCCGAAGCAAAGAAAGAAGGAAACGGGCACGCAGAGGCGGGAGGCTGCTGCAGCGGATAGCCCACGCGAAACAGCTCTGGCCACTCCTCAGAAAGATGGGGAGAAGTCGGCCTCCGCACGGGTATCTCTCCTCTTGCTGCTCCTGGCGCCACTCCACCTGCTCCTGCTGGCTCGGCTAATTCAACTGCTGGTGTTGGCGTTCCACCCCGTGCTGCTGTTGGTGCTCCACCACCTGCTGCTGCAGCTGCTACTGCACCTGCTGCTGCTGCTCCTGCTGCTGCTGCTCCTGCTGCTGCTGCTCCTGCTGCTGCTGCTCCTGCTGCTGCTGCTCCTGCTGCTGCTGCTCCTGCTGCTGTTGCTCCTGCACCTGAATCCAGGCCTGTTGGCGTTGCTGCTGCTGCATCTGCAAGAGGGTATGCCGCCGCTGCCGTAGATGCTGTTACTGCTGTAGACATTCCTGCTGCGAATGTTGCTGCTCCAGATGTTGCTGCTGCAGATGTTGCTGCTGCAGATGTTGCTGCTGCAGATGTTGCTGCTGCAGATGTTGCTGCTGCAGATGTTGCTGCTTGCGCTATCACTGACGAACTCGCTGCGTTCTTTGCTGTTGCCTGCGAGAGTCCTACAGGAGCAGCAGGACTCGCCGCTGGAACTGGGGCCGCAAAGGCGGCGGCCTCCGGTGAGGCGGAGCCACACGCAGGACCAGCGTCAGCAGCAGCAGCTAAAACAGCAACATTCGAGCAGAGAGGAGAGGAAAAGGAAGAAGAAGAAGAAAGCAGAGGAGTTGACTTCTGCATGGCTGTTGCTGTTGCTGCCGAGGGGTCTGGGCGAGGCAGGTGCAGAACTGAATTTCTGCTTCACACAAGAGAGAAGGAGTGGCTGCTGCAAATGCGCAGAGTGCTGCTGTTGCAGGAGAACAAACACTTGCCGCTGCTGTTCTTGCGGAACCCGAAGCAGAAGAGACAGCAGCAATGCAGTGCAACAAAGAAACAAAGAGGAAGTGGAGGCGCTGCAGCAGGTCGAAGAAACGAAGCAACAGCGTCAGAGTCGCCCGTCGCGAAGAGCACCCCCGTCCTCCTCCACGTCATATTCTACAAGCCAACACACAGCAGCAGAATACGGAAAGAAAGTGAAGAAGAAGACATGCTCGGCGGCCTGTTGCTGTTGCTGCAGAGCGCCGCGGGGGGTGAGAATCAAAGAGGTCGACAACGAGGAAGACGTGGACGACGACAAAGGCCAAGACGGGGCAACGCCAGACTGCTGCTGCTGCCAGAGTGTGCCGGCTGGCGATGCTGCTGCAGTTCAAAGCCCCGTGCGCCCGGTACTGCTGCTCTTCCTGCTCCACCACTGCAGTTGCTGGCGACGCTGACGGAAGGAGTTACGGCAGCAGCAGCAGCAGCGTCTGCCTTGCAGGTGCAGGGCGCATGGTGCAATGCGAAGCGAAGGCCAACAACGCCGTGGGCTACCGCAGCATGTGCGCAGCAGATGGGGAGAGCAGCAACATTTACAGACGATTTTGACGTGAAGGGAAGGGCGACGAGCCTGCAGCCCAGCCTCTCCACCGCAGGAGCGACGCAGAGAAGCAGCAGGAACAGCAGTCGCGTGGCGTTAGTCGTCCTAGAGTGTTTCTACCGACTGCTCGCAAGCAGCTGCAGCCACGTCTGTGTGTGCGAGCACGCCGCAGCCCCACACAAGGCGCAACGAGGAGGAGTTTTTTTCCACGCGCTGAGACTCGTGGCGGCAGGCGTCACGCTCGACGAAGCAGCAGCTCCTCCGTCCCAGTGCAAGCCACCCCCCGTCCGTCGCAGGTGCCGGGGAGATGCTACGCAGCAGCAGCTGTGCGTGGAGACGGAGCCGCAGCCACGTGTCTTCTTCTCTGCACGCAGCACCGATACCTCTGTAGAGAAACCCCCGTGCTTCTACACAGCAGCAGCCACGTCTGAGAGAAGCGGCAGCCGTCTACACACGGCGAAGCTCGTGAGCCAATGTCTCCGTCTGCGGCGAGCAGGCGCTCCCACGGCCGCAGCCACGGCGACGCAGAGAGACGCAGACGCAGCACCGAGACGCAGGAGAAGCAGCTGCTGTCCCCCTTCGTTGAGGTCCAAGCATGGGGTGGTGTGGATTTCTGCCCGTGCCCGCACGTACTTGGCAACAATCGCTACTTTTCTGCACACTGCCAGCTCCGTCAGCAATACCGTTGCGGCTGCTGCTGCTCTTCCTCAGCACGAGTGAAGAAGCTTCACGTTTAGCACTTCCTGTTTCGGCAGCTGCTGCTGGGTGGCGTATATAGGGAAGCACGTGATAATTACTGAGACGAGTAGACGCGCACATTCAGCGAGGAAGAGCCTCTGCAGCCGTGCTGCTCCGGCCGCCGCTGCTGCTGCGCGTAAGAGGTGGTTCCGTTGCTCTCGCTGGATCAGGGAGAACTGCCCGCTGCTACTGCTACAGTACATGAAATGCCCCTGCTGCTGCTGTTGGAGCCCGTCATACAACGGTTCTGCTGTGTTCGCTTTTGCGCTGCTGCTGCTGCTACTGCTGTTGCGGCAGCGGAGCCTGCGGCAAGCGCTCTAGGGGCTGCTAGAAGTGGTCCTCGGTAGCTTGAGGTGCTGCGTTCCCATTTGTCATGCTGCTTCTTACGCTGCTACCCGTTGAATGCGAGTTACGCTCCTACGCGTTGAATGCGAGTTGCCACTGGTGTCACTGCGGCGCTTATCCTGCGTAGTTGCTCTTTTTGGGGCCACTCTCGGTCCTGCCGCTCCTCTACTACTTCAGCAGCTAGGCTCCTCGTCCTCCTGCTGCTGCAGTAGCTGCTGCTCGACCTGCTGCTGCTGGTGTCGCGCCGGGAGTTTGTCGCTCCCAGGTTAAGCCGCAGTGAGGGGACTTCACCGCCACTAAAGGAGCCTGAGCGCTCCTGCACGACGCATTATGGATGCAGGACCAACTAAATGTCCAGAAAAGGAAGCAGATGATGAGCGAAAGGAGAGAGTGATCGTGAGGAAAGGATTAAATGGGAGAAAGAAGCAAAGGAGAGACCATGAACTCCAACAGGCACGACTAGAGGGGAACGGCCGTAAAGGGGGGATATAGGAAAGAGATAGAGCACAAGTGAGCCATTAAATAATTATAAACGGCAGGGAAGCCGCGCCAGAGAGGAAAGGAGATATACGACGTTGTTGGCGTTGGTGTCGCTTTTCAACCGACGATCCACGCGCACGAAAGGGGGTCCTCATCTGCGATAGCTGACGAAGCATCATCGTTGCTTTCACCGGTTTAGAATCTTGTCTTGACGCGCATGTCGGATACCACCTCGTTGTGAAGCGAGTAATTTTCTCTTGATGACACCCGATCAAGACAGTTCAGGACACGGATTTAGAATCTGGTCTTCACACGCATGTGGGATACCACCTCGTTGCGAAGAGAGCAATTTCTCTTGATGAGAACAAAATAAGGCTGTTCAGCACGCGCTGTGAAAGTGACAGCGTTAGCGTTGCCAGCTACGTCAAGGCCTGCAGACATAATCGTGGAAGACTCTCCACGACGTAGTAAATGATAATTGGTGTCTATCTCCCTCCACGTGTACACATAATTTTAGGAGGTCCTCCAAGAGGAGGTGAAGGGTCTGCAAATTTTCCACCTCCTTACACTTTACTCTTCGTTGAGTCCCCTTGCGCATAATGCAGAGAGGAGAGAACGTTTGACCATTAGGGTCACCCGGAGACGAAGAAGGAGACATGTATGCACAAATGAGTACACATTCACAAAGGTAACTAAAACTTTACAAACATGCGACTGTCAGGGCGAGCTTTCGATAGATGCGCGAAGTAGGGATGTGATGCGCATGCGGACCGGATGCAGGCAGAGGAGGCAGCGCTCAGCTGGCCTCCCTCCTTGCTCCACGCCCCTGCGTTAGGTGTGCTGCAGAGATGCAGAGCCTACTACCTCCAAATCAGTAGCGAAGGCTACGGGAAGAAGTTTAGACGCAGCTGCTATATCAGATCAAAGGACACAACCTATACCAGGTCAAAGTACACAACCCTTCGTTGACCCTCCTCCGGGGAATAGCTTCGAGATCTATCTGGTACCTCGTGTGCCGTTCCTACACCACCGCAGATGCGGTAGACAAATTTTACGACTGGTTCTAGTTCTTACGCAGTGTATATATATGGATATGAATGCACATGAGCAGCGTCTCTTTCCTTTCCGTTGAGGGTGCAGGAGGTCCACTTGTGCTCTTTGTATACCGTGCACACATGCGTATGTTCTGTGGAACGCATACACACATGCGTGAATGCGTTCGTGACTAGTCAAGCCTCTCTCGGAAGCTACTACGAGCTGGTTCAGTAACATCCTCGCGGCGTAGGTCGCTGCTGTTATTTGCCAGCGAGGCTCCCCGCGTCACTGTGGTAGTGGTTCAGGTGCTTCTTTGCTTGCCTCTGTAGCAGTAGCAGAAAGTACGCAGGAAACCCGGACTCTACCACGAAGGAAAGCAGTGCTACTGAGCATTATAAGGAGAACTTATGCAGGCTGTATGGTAACGCACAATTACATTATTGGCTGCAGTTCTAGGGGCCGAAATTTTCCAAAATGACAGCAAATATTAAGTTGACCGTAACACCACCTCTATACATAAATACACCGAATTACACCGGAGGATCGAGTATACAGACAGTGAAATAAATATTAAGTAGAAGGTAAAAGCACCTCCACAAATGAAATATGCCGGAGAGTGTGTCTGGAGACAGTGATGGTGTACGGGTGACGGTGTGTGGGAGCTGAAGGTACACATTCCTGCAGTATCTTCTACCTAGGCCACAATGGGAGGTGAGCTAGTTTTCTGGGAAGATTGGCGACAGCGGTAACAACAGACAGTTCCCCAGACGACGGACGATATCGAAAGAAGGAGAGTGCAATTTTTTAAAGAAAGTGCGCTGGAGCGAAAAGAACATCAGTATTACAACCCCAAAGGCGACGTCGAGCGAACTGGAAGAACATGCTTACATGGGAAATGGAGGACATCGAAATGTTCTAGGAAGTGGGGATTCAAATCGTAGAAAAGGAACATTTCTGCGTAGTATAGAATTTGGCAGGCTGCTGCTGTGTAAGACGACAAAGGAACTCTTGCGAGGCGATTGTAGGGAAAGAAAGGGATAATTTTCAAAGACTGCATCTCCTGGTAGGAAAAGGCATACAGCAAACCAGAGAACGTTTGGTAGGTAGCAGAGTGCATCTCTGAACTCCCACGTGGAAGACGAGATCCTACACAGCGCATACCAAAGAGTAAGCAGGACAGTTGAGACCATGCAGAAGTAGATTACGCACTCGAACGCAGGGGACACTGGGAACGTTTCCCCGGGAGAAATTCACCTCAACTAGGCCTATCTTTTGTGACGCGGAAGAATGAACCGACCGGGAAATTTGTTTTGCAATGAAGCGCTTATTCTTTTCTCTGATACACGCGCTGGGCACCGACGAATGAGAGAAAGAGGTCGGATAAAATGACGAGGATTTGTGTGCAAATAAGGTGGCATTTCTGCGTATATATGTATGAATATATATATATATATATAGGTGCGTGTGCGATACGTTTAAAATTTTTTCGTTTCACTCGTGTGCACATACACTTGTACAGGCGGTATCTCGTGTTTGTACAAGTTGGTGGTGTGCGTACAGCTAGGCCTTCTTTGAGGAGGGACGTGTGATGAGTTGAGTAAAACACGATTTTGTCCCCAGGAAACATTAGTAAAGAAATTCACGTGTTCTCATGAGCCACAGCGGCTGTCGAAGGTCTGACCTTCTTGAGGTACATAGTCGTGTTTTCTTTATTGACGCGTTCAACGGAACAGATTGGTCCGATCGTGCGGTGCAACATTCACATTTATTTTAGAGTAGCAGGTTCTTGTGTTCGCCTGTGGATAAGAGCGTGGTCGGTATAGATCACTCTTCTTTCTGCAGGGGGTTGCAAGGTGGTCAATTATCAGTCCGACGTTTATCGCACTGCAGTTGTGTGGTGCCAAGTGCAGGTGCTGCGGATGCTGCCGCATTTTGAACTACAGAGGGAGGTAGTATTTTAACCGGTGTAGCACCTATGAATTCTTCTCCGCTCTACTAATTCCATATCTGACAGGCACCAGAAAATTCGCGAGATTCCACCACGTGGGCGGCGACGTATGCGGGCACACATGTGAACCTTTGATAATTCGTGTCTTACGGTGTGGGGGACAGATAAGCAGTGGGAAAATCAGTGGCACTGCGACTGGTGCGATACGGATGAAACACTCGATTTAAAGTGCCGCACAAAGTAGCGCAGTTTGGTGTTCTACACTGCGGCACCTCGTGTGCTTATATAAGACTTTCATATCTGTTACATAAGTCACTCGAGAAGAGCTACAGCTGGCGAGGTTCAGAGGAGCAGATGTTTTAATTTACCTTCGTGGAACAAGTACTGGCACCAGGAAGGTCAGTCGTAGCACGTAGAGCTTATGTAGGCTGAGGACGTGCTCTGGACTGGCTAATTGCCCACTTATCGTTTAGTTGTGAATAGATTAGCAGGCAGAATCGATTTTGAGGTCCAGGGCGCAGACACGCCGACCTACCGACTAGGTAAGTTAAAGTTTACCTGCACGCCCTTGTACGCGTATGCTAGGGGTGGGGGGGAAAAATCATCTGTATTTGACAGCGACCGTGTAAGTTCGGCAGCAATTTATCCCGAGCTATCCATTATAGTCAGCACGTATCTGGTGGTCAGCTCATGTATAGTTACGTATTATCTGTGCCTGTTGGAATACTGGATTGCTACGGAGCTCGGAAAGTGCGATCGGAAGTCAAGTGTCGACAGCCGTTAACAAAGTTAGCACTACCGACAATACAGAAGAGGAATTTCCAACGGTGTATCTGCGTCGCGTTCTGTACCTGTGCAGCACCCTCATCACCTGCTGAGGAATCATTATCAGGGGTAGCAGCAGCAGCAGAATTAGCGTGAGCAAAAGATGGACCCCTAAGCAGTAGCGGTGGGGTTGAGATATCCAAAGAACCACACACGCAGTAGTATTAACAATAGCACCTGCCGTACGATCAGGCATGTGTCATCTAAAAATCGCGAAACGACGCAACAGTGACAGCGAGCTACGCCGATAGAACAGCGGAGTCTGCAGACCCCCCTCCCGCTTCTGCCGGGGAATACATATTTAGCTAAAGCAACAGGCGACGCACTTTGCCTCCAGCATAGTGCCGGTGGTAGCACCAGCGAAGAGGCACGAAGACAACGCATTGCCGAGTGTGCACCTTGTGACCCTAGAGGTGGCAGTGTCGGCAGTTTTTGTAACAGCGGCTGCGTGAGCGTACACGAGCCGTCGAGGTTTTAGCCTGTTGCTTACGGAAGGCCTGCCTCAATGCGACGGAAACTTACAATGACAGCTTGCTAGGATATTTGAAAGCCACGGGTGGTAGGGTTCTCCCCGGAGAGCTTGCTACCGTCATCAGCGCCACGGCTTTCAATGGCCAGAACTTAGCTCAGTGAACGCACTGCTTGCGGAGGCGGCAGCGTAGTGAAGGAAGGATAGTATGTTTTATGCAACAGAACCAGTAGGAGTTGCCCCGCACAAAAATGCCAAGGTAGTGTCTGCCGCAGTAGCGGAGGCTTCTGGCACTGTGCCCCACAGCAGCAGCCGCAGGTGGAGAAACGCTTGTGATACCACGGTGTCGTCCGTGGCAGCGGTGTGGAAAACAGGACGACGCTTTCGAGAGGCACTAGCGTGGTCCGCAATGTGGAAGGGAGGATACAGCGTAACGAGCACGGAAGCACTGTCAGCAACAACAGGAAGGAAAATGGAGGTGGTCTAGCACGTGCAGCACTCCCAGAGGCTACAGACCCGTTCTGCAGAAACGGAGTCGACAACAGGGAAGTACAAGTGAGGAAGAAGGGCACGTCATAAAGCGGTAGTTGACATTAGCCGCAGCAGGAGCAGCGTGGACAGAAGTTAGACAAAGGGCCGTAACCAGCAACCGAAGGGCTCAGATGGACACCCACCCACGCAGAGGTGGTCGCCAGCGTTGTCGCAGAGACTGATGAAATCCGTTACAGGACTTACTTTCCAGTTGCATGGACACAGCATGACACTGGCAGCAGCAACAGCTGCAAAATATCTGCCTAGAGAGTTGTTGAAGAAAAATATGTGACTGCGGCAGTAGCAACTCTTCTAACTAGTGCCGCGGTAGAGAGACACATTGTTTAACTTTATATTATGGAAAGGAGGACAGTGGCCGTTTATGACGTCCGCAAGGGACCGGAAGCGGCATGAATACAGGGAAGGGAACAGCAACGGGGCGAGCGACCTAGCGCACTCTCCTTACGCATGTACACACCCGTGGATCCTTTCCAAAAACACGCAACAATTAAGGATGTGTGCACTTTCCAAACTATATATATAAATATATTCACATCGTTAAGGACACTGCGATGATAGATTTATGCAGGGCCACCACGATGTACGTGATCGCATACGAAGAAGTGCGCACACAGTCAGCTGATGTGGTTGCTGTTTCTACGGGTCCCTCATGGATAATGTTAGTAAGCACGTATGTATCTTTCGACCGAACTTTTTATCTAAATGTGCGTATATATGCAGATGTGATAAACGTTCCTCTACACAGTCGTACATATGTAGAAATCCACGCACGTCTTCGTATTTCATTCAATGTAGAAATTCGCACACGTCTTCGTATTTCATTCACGTACGTATACGTTTTGCACTCAAGGTGTATGTGTACACCCTACATACGTCATTCATGTAACCTACATATATATATATATATATATGTACAGTCAACGGCTGACCTGGATAGATGGTGTGGGCCACTAGAAATATTCCATTGTTCGTGGAGTGATCGTTTATTTTTGTACGTAAACATATTCGTGTAGACATATGCCAGTCCATACAATTATGGAGATGTATGCACGTAGGCATTCGTACAAGATATGGAACAGATACATTTAAATGCACGGATACAGTTACGGTGTCTATAGGTATTTCGGGGCCGCTCTTCGCGAGGCACTACCGTATATGAAGCGTGAGCACAAGAGGACCATACCAGAAGCTTGCAGAAGTTGCTCGCGCGTCTCTGGCGTTCTGCACCTTTCGAAACTGCTTCTTCCCTGTTCTCTATCAGCATGTCCGCCCAAATGCTTCTTGGACCCGGTCGTGTCGCCTTTTGTTCTTCCCTTTTGAGAAGATCTTCCTGCTGTCACGCCGTTGCGTGTGTGCTGGTGATGCAGTGCCGTTGCCTGTGGACCGGTTGCTATTACAGCTACTGTTGCTGGTCTAGCTGTTGCAGGTATGTGGTCGCCCCAGCGACAGACCGTTGAAAAGCAGTCACCCAAGCTGCTGGTCACCTGCCTGTCGCTGCTGCTAGTTCTGGCCCTAATGCTGTCGTGCCTGCTGCTGTTGTCGCTGCTGCTGTTGTCGCTCTCCCGCAGGCGGAAAAACACGGTGGAAGATGTTGTTCGCCGCACACCTGCTAGCCGCATTGTACACGCTGCACACAGTTCCGCCGCTGCTTCCCCGCTCTTGCTGTTGCGTCCGTGGCGGAACGTCTTTGCGCCGGAAGATCTTTCGCGGCTGCTGCAGATTCCGGTAGTCTTCCGCCTTCTCGCTTCTCTGTGTGTCGCTGCGTGGGCTGCTCTATATTCGAGAGGCGCAGGAACAACTGGAAGCTGGAGAACTGTAGCAGCAGCATCTCTGACAGCGGCTCCCCTGTGTCGCCGTGGCGCCCCGGTCGGGTCCGCTCGGTAGGTGGTGTGCGGTGTGCCGCTGCTGCTCCTCCAGCAGCAGCGGCAGTCGCAGACGCTACTGGTGTGCTGCTGCTCTGGCGTGATGACGGCTAGTGCTGCTGCTCGCCTGCTCAAGAGCGATGATGATACACAGCACACGCCTCCGTCTTCTTCCGGCCTTCTTCCTCTGCGTGGGGCTCCTGCTGATCCGCTGTCGCGCGAGGAGAGCTAGCTGGAAAGGTGACGTGAGCGAAGCAAGTTCACGAGATCCAGCGCAACAGCAGCAGCAACAGCAAAGTAGCAACACAGAGAGGTACAGGTGGTGATATGCCGTTGAGGGTGGCACTCCTCCG
The DNA here is from genome assembly GCA_000727475.1 of Sarcocystis neurona. Taxonomy (NCBI): domain Eukaryota; phylum Apicomplexa; class Conoidasida; order Eucoccidiorida; family Sarcocystidae; genus Sarcocystis; species Sarcocystis neurona. The sequence continues at coordinate 2,067,164 of KL647307.1, forward strand.
GCGGCGGGCTCCTCGGTTTCATCAGAATGTTACTTCGTGGGACTCTTTTTATGATTCGTCTTTGTCGCATCTCCGAAAAAATTTAACGACACCCTGCGTACTCGCACACTGCAAGTCGTTTATCTGCGTTGTTTCTCCTTCTGGCTTCACGTATTTCTCGCTGTGACAGCAATCCCAGAACGCTATGATTATTTTTTTCAGCGTATCGCTTCTCGTCTCCTTGAGGCTGCATTGCGATCGCCACGGGATACTTCGGATGTCACCGCGTCACCACCCATACGTGTAGTGGCACGAGCATCAATAGTAACGGCAGTCGCCCCAGAAGCAGTTTCAACAGTAACAGGTGAGCAATCGCAGCGATTGTCTCCATGTGCTTCACAATTTCCTTTGCGTCTTTCGATCCTCGCGACGTTCACCTAAGGTCTCGTCACTTCCGTATCTCTTCCCATGTGGCCCTTTCATTCCCCCTCGCTACCCCTATATCTACCGCATTCTGCACTGTTTAAGTCATACTGGCTTCGTGGACGTATATCCTTTTCGTTTGGTTCTCAGACGTGAGAGAGAAAAAAAGGTAATGCTTGCGGCAAAACTGTTGCTGAGCGTTACGCCTCGGGAAGCCGAATCCACTGCTGGAGCGGATACAAATACCGTGCTCAGAGAAACACGTGTGTGTGTCTGTCAACGAAAGAGCCTATTTACCTCTCCGCGTGTGTTCACATTTGCACAACTGCATCTGTATATCTCTTTTTTATTGAATGTTCCCGTGATGTAATGAATCCACATGGCGGTAGACTTGTTTGGATCTGTCTTAACACTATGAAGCAGATGGGATGGAGACACGTGCATCCAAACGCACGTACCCACCGCGTCGGAATCTACTAGAAAACTTCCCTCATATGCCTGCCGCAGCCCAACCAACAGCTGATAATAAAGGGAAAATACTTATTATACGCATGCGTCTACAGATCTGTGCCATGCCGCATCGACTTGTCTGCACAGGTGTGCGTCTATAGTCGTGTATATATATATATATTTATATATATATATACATGTATATCTCTGTGTATGTATGTATACAAATATACGTACGCACACATAGAGAGGGATATACATACACTTGTGTACCTGTCGTTTCAGTGAAGGAAGAACTCAGTGTACACATCTGTTTCAATATGCGTGTATCTATAGCTCCGTCATCACCGGAGAGATGCAGGTCCTTGAATATACGTATAGGCGTGTATGCACGTGTCTGCGTGCGACTCCCTCCATACGTATGTAACTAAGCGTGTACCTGAGTCGCGGCGAATAGAACGATGCAGAACAACTGGCCCTGTCAAGGATGAGAAAATTTCGTTTCGGCCGCAACAGCAACTTCGCCGCGCAGCACACAGAGGCAGCAGCATTTATCCAAAGGGTGGACCTGTTCTACGTACTAGTTGTCGATATATGTAAAAATAGATACTTACATATCTGTTGTGTGCGCCCGTACTCCTAGAAAGGCGCGATTCATTATGCATACTCATGTATACGTATGTACACATATTTAGAGATAGAGCGAGAGATAGGGCGAAAGATATTCATGCGTCCACGTCCTTGTATACTGCTGGTATCTGGAGTACGTACATGTGTATAAGGGTGTACATGTGTAGACGCCACTCTGTGTGTGCGTGTCCTGCGCCTCGGCCTGGTGTTACCACCAGCCAGTAGCGCAGCAGCGGCAGGAGCAGCGGCGGCCAGGGGGGGACTCAGACTTCGTTTTGAGGAGGAACAGCTCGCCTATTTTTTGAACGCGGAAGACAATGCCAGCGCAAGAAGCACAGAGGCGGGACTTTTGGATGGGTTCTCGTGTTTTACGGGAAAGTATAGGAGGTGGATGCGTTCCTGTACTTCCATCTTATGGATACACGCGTTTGTGTGTGTACTTATCTATCTTCTGCTTGCAGGTTTGTTTATAAAGAAGAGGTGGACGCTACCAAGGGGCAGGGGAGAGAAATCTGCTTCCCTGTGACACTTCAGGACCCAAGTGTCAAAAGTAGGAGGCAGAGAAAACGCCAGGCTCTCTATCAGTCTCACTGAGGTACGTCACCTCCGTCAGAGTCCAGCTTCCTGCTTCGTCCCTTTAATTACACCAGAAAGGATCCACGTGCAGCTCCCTACGTCTGGCTACATACAGCAGACCTATCAGTTCTCAGTCTATGTACGCGCATTTATCGTTGTATGTAGCGTACAGATATGTTCCGGCGTACGCACATACACTTCCGGTGACAACACTGGTGGGTCCCTGCAAGAAAAAGAAGAATGCGACTGAGTTTACGCCTAGCCACGCCTGCTCGTCAGCGGCTCGTCTGCTGAAAACACGTGGCCACTAGCGCCGTCGTGCGGAAGGGAACGATGGCGTCCATGGGAGAAGAGCACTCTTTATCGGGTGTGATCTGTGCGGGCGGCGCACAACCGCAGCAGCTGCGGTCCTCGTGTACGTATCTTAAATTTTTTCTGTTCCTTTGCAGTGGATTTCTTCGAGTGTTGTCCTTCACCGTGTCCCTGTGTCCTTCGCACTCTCTTTTGCACCGTCATACAAGTGGAGAGATGGCGGCAGAGAGGCAGAGAGCAGATGGGGGACAGACAGAGGAGGACAGGACAGTAATTTACGGGGTGCCCGAGAGAGAGAGACGGGCAAAAGCCGCACTGAGGAGAAGAGAACGGGCGAGAAAGAGGAAGTTGGAGACTGAGCGCAAATAGAATAAAATTGGTGGAAGAGTTAAGAAGACGAAAGAGACACCGGAAGAGGATGGGGAACGGCAAACGCGAGAGGAAGAGGAAAAAGAAGCGCATAGAGAAAGAAATTCAGAGACACGGGAAGGTGAGGGAGGCGAAGAAACAGGGAGGAAGAAGAGCTAGAGGGACGGCGAAGAAGAGTGGAAAACGAAGAAGAAAGTGCAGAGAGAAGGGCAGAAAAACGAGAAAAAGGAGGGAAGACGGAAGCGCGGAAGTGGAAGCAAGAGATAAAGGGAAAGGAAGGGAGAAAGCGAAAGGGGAGGAGGAGGCACCAGCAGGTAAGGCAGGAGAAAGACAGTCAGGAAACGAGAGAGAAGGACAGGAGGTGGGGAACGGGAAGTTGACACGAGGACGAAGGGGAAGGACGGGAAGAGGAGAAGAACGAAGATAGTTTTTCTGGTGTCTGGTAAGAATTGTTTCCTTGTAGTGGGAAGAGGCAGAATGACACCAAAGAGAAGAAGAAAAAGAGAACTGAAAAGAGAGAGATTGTGGATGAAATAGAAACCTAAGAGATAAGGGAGAGGGGAAGAATGAATGAGAGACTCCTGGAAGGACAGAGAGGAAACGCGAAGGGAAGAGTCAACGAAGAGATGCAGAGAAGAGGAGAAGAGGGAAGGTGAGAGAGAGAAAGAGATTCAAAGACGAGGAAGAAAGTGAAGGAGTATGTGTACCGAGAAAGAGAAAGACGCGTGGAGAAAAGAAGACGGAAGAAAAGCGGAGAACAAATGCACGTTACGAAGAAGCCGAGGAAACACCAAGGGAAGGGGAAGACGGAAGGAAAGAAAGAGAGACACGGAGAGAAGAAGAGAGAATCCGTATGCCAAGAGAGGGAGACCGGAGAAACCGAGCGAGAGACAGAGAGTAAGAAGAACAGTGATGAACCTCAGGCAGGAAGGAAAGGAGAGGGAAGAGAGAAAGGTCGGAAAGTGCGAGAGACGGAGACAGGGAGAGGGAAGAATAAAGAGCCACTGGTAGGCAGAGAATGAGACAGAACAGAGGAGGGTCGAAGAAACCGGGATAGGGACACAGAGAGAGAAGGAAGAGCATCCGACGCAGGTAGGAAAGGATAGAGAAGAGGGGGAGATCGGGAAAGGCGAGAGAGGGAGAGACACAGAGGGAGAAGCACAGTGAACCCGAAGCAGGTAGATAATCAGGGAGGAGAGTGGAAAGTGAAAAGTGGGAAGGGAGGGGAAGCGGGAGCGGTGAAAGAGGTGGCCAGCTGCTGCGTTTTTCTCCACCCTCTTTCAGGTAGTGGGCGTGGTGCAGCTGACCCGCTACCGCTGGCGATACGTGGGACTGCGCAGTTCAGTGCCGCCAGCAGTAATGGCAACACTCGGGAAAGGAGAGAGTAGCACGCGTGTTTTCCTTCCGTCGCACTTCCTTTCGTTTCCATTTGTGTCTCGGTCTCTCCCTTTTCCCCGCACCATTCCTCTTGTTTTCCCCCTTTTGAGGTATTCTTCGAGTTCAGGCGTCGTTTTGCAGTGGTGCTTTCTTCTTCTTCAGGGACTGTGTGCGTTGCATTTTCTTCGTCTTCCTCAGTAGCCGATGCCTCCTCCTGTTTCTTCGTCTCCTTATTCTGTAACAGGGGTTCTTTTTTGCTGCTGCATTTTCTACTTCTACCTCCTCTTCTTGCTCAGCAACAGTTGACTGTGTTCGCTTTGATCGCTTCAGGGCGTCCAGCGGCTCGCCGGCAGTCTGTGCGCGGTATATTTTCTTTTCTCTCTGTCTTCTCGCTCTATTTTTATTTTCCTTCTATCCGACTTTCCTCTTCTCTTTTCCGCCTTTCTTCTTCTCTCGTTTTTCTGCTGCTGAAGACTGTGGGGTGCCAAAGAACTCTGCTACTGCGACTCCCTTTCCTTGGTTTCTCCCGCAGTCGAGTGAGCGTGAAGAAGCTTCTCGTTCGGTGACAGCAGCTCCAGATTAAAGAGAAGGGATCAGCGGGTGGAAAAAAGAACAAGAAGCAGCTGGAGAATTGAGCAAGGAGGACGGAAAACAGGAAAAAGCCACGGAAAAAGACAGAAGAAGAAGAAAAGACGGCGAGAAGGGAGAAGAAGAAGAAGGCGAGGAAGAACAAGGAGAGAAAAAGCAGGGGGAGAAGAGCAGTAGAATAGAAAAGAAACACTTCCAGAGTAAAGAAGAAGAAGAAGAAGCGGAAGGCAAGAAGAAACACCTCTCCAGGAAGAAGTGCTGCTGCCTTCAAGGAGATTTCTCTGTCTGTTTTTCTCCTGCGGCGTACCGGTAGCTTCGCAATGGCAGAATCTAGTTCTTCGTCTTCGTTTTCACGAGAAGAAATTCCGCTGCCGCAATTCCCTGCTGCTACAGCAACAGCAGGCACAAGCAGTGGCCTGACCACTCCAGGGCGACAGCAGCGGCAGGGTGGTGAAGCGGAGGATGAGACAGAGACGCTTGCTGCTACGCAGTCGCCGTCGCCTCTGCAGCAAATGCAGCAGCCGTTCGTGTCTCGACGGGTGTATGAAGAACGGGTGTATGTGCAGCCGAAGACACTCGTTGAAGAGCAGATCGTCGAGGTTCCTCGAGTCGAGTATCGAGACTGCGTTGTAGAAACACCTCAGACCGTTTTTTTAGAAAAAGTGCGAGCAGTGCCACGCGTCCAGGTGCAGCATCGCCTCATCCACGTTCCCAAACCCGTTATGAAAGATGTTGCCGTTGAGGTGCCTCACATTCAATGGCAAGAAAAAATAGTCGAGATTCCTACGCCGATTTACCAGGTGAGACTGCCTTTTGCATTTTGTGGAGTGAGACAAAACTTGTCTCCGCATATATATCGAGACGACAGGATTTCTTGAATTGGCATGTAAGTTGCACAAGCGTGGACACGTTGGAAGACAGATGAAGAGACAGCGCACATGGTCGCCTCTTTTTCTTCATCTTGTGTAGTGAAGAACCTTGGGCACCAACACATAGTGAGACGGCAGACTATATATATATATATATTTATATATAGTATCGGTTACATACACGTGTATATGTTGGGAGACACGGATGGACGCCGCACATTGTCTCTTATATAGGTGTATAAAGAGAGAGACAGCAACTTACATGTACCTCTAGGTGTAGCTCTTTACGGCGCTTCGTGACTACACAGACGTCGCACATTCTAGATGAATCTTTACGTACATATTTACATTCGCTGGCAAGCGCAGTTGCATGCATGTACGTATATGTTTACATACAAGGAGTGGAAGACTACATAAAACTTTCAGGAGGAATTTCTGTGGACTCCGCAGGATCCACGTATGCATGTGCGTATATATACGCACAATCACGTATACGTTAGAGGAGCTGCAGGGCAAGGAATATAAACAGACATACAGACACATGCGTATGTGCATATATACTTGTGTTCATCCGTTTGCTCACACACACAAACGGAAATGTGTATGACAGAGACGAAGCCGAGGACACACAACGTGTGTATACGTGTGGAGACAGACAGAGGTAGACGGGGACGGAGAAGGAGGGGATCCGGCCATACATATTTTATGTCGTCACATAAGTATAGGTTTGTTCTCGTTCGTCCATGCCCCTGCAATAGAAGAACCGATGAAGATATTATCTGAGAAGGTTGCAACTGCCGAACACATGTCGCGGTAACATGCGTCTACGCCTTATTTGGAGAAGGAAACTCTGGTTGAATTCAACCCACGGGGGAGCCAGCAACTGGTGCTGTGCAAGCCGCTACGTCTTTCTCTCTCCCTCCATACGTATTTTCTCAGTCATAGACAGGAAGGGTCCTCTCTCTGCACATGAACGTTCTGGCTTTTCCTGTTCTCTTCTTGGCTCTGTAGGAGAAAGTAATTCCCGTTCCCAAGCCAGTGATACAGGAACAGGTGGTCTATGTGCCGCGTCCAGTGATCGAAGAGAAAACGGTTGAAGTGCCTCGCGTGGTCTACCGGCCGCTCCCAATCGAGAAAGTTGTCGAAGTGCCGGAGTATCGCTACGTCTACAAGGACGAGCAACGTCCTCCACAGCAGGTCTATGTGGTGCCGCCTCCCCCTTCATCCCCGACTGTACCTCTGGTACCTCTCACACGGCGATGCGTCTACGTTGCTAGCGCTGCTGTGTTACCGCTGTTGCTGCTGCCATCTGCGCTGCCGCTGGGGGTGCAGGTCCTGTTGTGCGGCTGGGCCGCGTTCGTGTCGCTGCTATTGCTGCAGCAGCGGTGTGGAGCCACGCAGGTGGTGGTTTGTGGGAAGAGAGCGGCACCGGGGTGACCACTGCGGCTGTTGCTCCTGTTGCTGTTCCCGCTGCGGCTATCACGCTCTGCTTGCTGGCACTTTTGCTGGGACGGCACCGGGATGAGCGCTACATTCGGCCTGCTGCCAGCCGGTTCACCGCCACGTGACGTGCTTTTGCAGTCGGTGCTTCAGCCGCTGTTTCCAAGGCCCGCCTACTGCTGCATTTCTATTGCTAAAAATGACAGCAGGAGGGCGCTGCTGCTGCTCTCAGCATCGTCGTAGTCGTTGCATTCCTGCTACTGCGGTGTTACGCGAGTGCTGCTCAGTTGCTGTCGCCAGATCCAGGCGCAACCCTGCTGCTGAGGCTGGCATCTCTCGCCAACGACACTAGTGTGCTGCTACTGCTACTCTTTCGCTGCTGGCCGGTTGCTACTACTGCTGGGCTGCTGCTGCTGGTGCACCGACGCCACAGCACTGGCGGTGCCGCGGTGCTGCTGTCGCTCGTACAGCTCCACCAGGGCTTCATTGCTGCTGCTGCTGCTACTACTGCTGCCACTGCTAGGGCACGGAGTGGCCGCGCCGCTACCGCTGCTGCTGCTGCTGCTCCTCCCACCTGTGGGGCCCTCCGGTGCGGCTCTTCTGCAGATGAATGAACACCCTGCCCCTCCCGCTGTTGTTACATGTGCGTGTACTGCAGCGCTCCCGTCACACGTCGTGTGCCTGCGGCACCGCCGGTGATGACGTCTCTGCAGTCGTGCTGCCGCGCCTGTCAGGACGACTGTATTGTTGCGGCTGTCGTCTGTCTGCGTATGTTGCTGCGGCCGCTGCTGCTGCTGCACTGCTGCAGCTGTTGTTGCGTCTGTGCATGATGCTGGTTTTGTCTTCGCTGCAGTGCTAGAGTTGCTGCTGCTTTTTTTTGCGTTTCTGCGGTGCCGCTGCTGCTACCTTGTGTGCGCTGCACTGCTGCCGTTCTGGTGCTGGTGCTGCTCTTGTGTCAGTTGTGGTGCTGACGCTGCCTTTTTTCAAGTGCCTCTGCCGTCGCTGGGACACGTTCTTGTGGCTCTGTGCTGCTGTTGCTACTTTCCGGGTCGTTGTTGCATCGTTCCTGCTGCTGCTCTTGGCGACTTCTGTCGTGCACACTGCTGCTGCTGCTTTTGTGGGTGTTGGGGCGCGAATGCCTGCAGCTGCCTCTGCACGTAGCTCGCGACGATAGCAGCAGGAGGCGGAAACAAAAGACGTGCTGTTTTGGTCTTGTCCGCGTTAACGAGGGCGCCGACACTCCAAGATTTTTTTCTCCCCCGCACCAGCAAGTAAGTACCATGCGTTTTCGTCCATATGTCTCCACGCCTACGTGTATATGCCCACCTATACACACATTTGTACATATGCACCTTTTTACATCCTTGAAGAAACCTGCACTTACGCTATACATACATGTATGTATATCTGTGCATACGCGTCCATACCTTTACAGACATATTTATACGTACATGTATGGGGTGTACGTGCGTGTATATGCGTATACGTATATTTGATATATATATATATATGCATTTATGTATACGTACGTGTAGATGTATACGCATACAGTTATAAGTGTATGTGTTCTGTGGCTCTTTCTCGAATATGTGTACGTGCTTGTACACGCTTGCGTGATCGTACTGTACACATGATGGTGCCAGCGTGAGGAATATTCAGAACATTATTTTGTCTTTGTTTTTCCCACTCGGACTTGTAGCTGAAGCGTGTCGCTCTGTCTTGTCTTTCTCCGCCATCCCGAGTATAGACGTACACGTGTGTGTACATTATATCTTTGTGTCTGGCCCTCTCTGTCTCTGTCAATGTATCCTTGTGTATGCGTGAAACAGTCCGGCGCGTGAATGGTCCTAGGTGTGCGTGTGTGGTTCAGCCTCCCTCTTCCCACAAAACAGGCGGATGTGCGGCGACAGCTGACGGCACATGTGTTCGCGGTTGTGAATATATTAGGCTGCGACTTTGTAAACGTGTGTCTACGTGTGTGAGTGGGTGTGCGCGTGGTGATGCAAGTGCTGTGTTTTCTGTGGGTGTGGTGGTGCGACAGGGGACGCGCGGTGTACGTACACCGGAGTCGCCGTGGCCAGTGTCCCGTGGGCGAGAGGACGTCACCAGAAGTCGGATGCGACTGAAGACTGCGCCTACGCTGCAGCCGATTAACTTGAACGTAGTGGTGAAGAAAGGGCAGCAGCACAGAAGAGGCGGCAGATGGGCGGCGGCAACCGACAGCGGCAGCCGAGGCAGAGACGCCAAGCCTGCACCATTCCTGAACCTCTTCGAGTGCTGCTCTTTTCCTCTCAGTTCGGTGAGGCGTCGTTTTGCCGTGCTGCCGCTACCCAGACGCTTCACCCCTGCTGCCTTGTGTTGGTGTGTCCGGCCGTACTTCTGCTGTGTCACAGCATTTGACACCGGAGAGCTTCCGAGAGCTGCCGGCGAAATTGTCTGACGCCCTGTTTCAGTGTGTTCAAAAGATAACAAGACATGGGAGTGATCCTATGGTTTTCACAAAATGCGTTTGTGGATTTATGAGCGGTGGTTTCTTGCTATTCTTTGTCTGAAGACACGTCTCCGTACGTATACGTGTATACCGGGTGACGCACAGAGAGGTATAGACAAGAAGAGACAGGTAAACGTCCAGATAGAGATCCACGTGTGCCTCAGTGTGTGTATACGTGTGTACGTGTTTGTATGTGTTTTCACGCGTATATTTGTATGTGTTTTCATGTGATGCACCTACGCGGCGAGAGAGAGACATGCATGGAGAGATAGGGAAATGAGCAGTTAGACACGCATATGTATAAAAAGTATATAGTTCTGTGTATTTCCTCACGTATCCACATTTGTACCTATAATGTATAGAGAGGGGGAGAGTGAGAGAGTTAGGTGATGAGGGAGAGAAAAGTTTAGGCGGATACTGAGTGAGGTTCTGTGGATGGTTTCAGGTAGAATCGCCTCGCACACCGAGTACGCGGTCAGGCAGCGTATCTCCTCGTGTACGCTACGTGTACTATCCGCCGGTGGGGGATAAGATCGGCGCGGCTGTTCCGCCAGCAGGAAGGGCTACTGTTCCTGTCGCTGCTTCTTCTCCATCAACTCCGCGTTTTTATTCGCGACCCGGACCAGCAGTGCAGCAGACCGCACGCGTACGCTACGCGTCTGCCCCTCCCCCGCCGTGTTACTACTACATGCCCGCTGCAGCTGCGGGGGCAGCAGCGACAGTAGCAGGACCCACGTCACCGAGAGGAGACGTCACATGGGACACCTCCGGGAATGATGTAGCGCAGGCGTTCGCTCAGTACGCAGAGCAGCAGCTCCCCGCGCCGGAGCCTCTTATCCAGACGCGGCTGGGGATAATGCGTTTCGTTGACTTCGAAGCTCTGAATAACGCCAATGCCTTGTATGCCCCTACACCACCGTCGTTCGTGCTGCCAGAGGGTGTGGGGCAGCAGCTGGTGCAGCAGCAGCTGGAGGCCGGGAAGGGGGAGGAGAAGGAGTCGCCTGCTGCAGCGACGTCGCGTTCGCAGGAGTGGCCGTCGCTGCGGGTTGCGCAGCAGATGTACCGAGAGGCCGAAGCAGAGCGGCGGCAGGCAGCAGGAGGAAGCGAGGGGTTAGGAGAGCAGGA
>KL647307.1:2078336-2124170 GCA_000727475.1 Sarcocystis neurona
AAAAAAGACGGCAGCAAGAGTTGCTGGCCCGGCGGGCCCAACACAGGAGTACTGGCCTGACGCGCAGCAGCTGGAGCAGCAGCGCCGACAGATAATGTTGCAGCACTGGCGTTGGGAGCAAGAGAAAATTGAACAAGAGAGACAGCGCTTACAAGAAGCAACAAAAATCCGGGAGCAGCAGATCTGGCGGCTGCAGCAGCAGCAGCGACAGGTGCAGCAGCAGTTGCTAGAGCAGCAGCGAGCTTTCGAAGCTGAACAACTAAAGCTCCAGGCCGAGCAGCAGCGTTTAAGAGAGACTATCCGCAGACGTCAGTACGAGAACCTGGCCGCTGCTCTGCAACGTGCTCCGGTGGTAAGACTGCGTCCTTGACGGAACGCTGAGAAAAAAACACGTCCGTCGGCTGCTGCTGTCTCAGGGAAAAGTGCTGCAGCAGCACGGGCAAAACGAGCAGCAGCAGCCGCAGGAGCACGATGCGGTGCAGGGGAGAAGCATTCAGCAGGCGGGAGAGCCGCACAAGCAGCCGGTTGATCGAGCGTATCCGTAGCATTCTTTTGAGATTTTAACCAGTCAGAAGGAAGAACTCCCGATGCATATTGGTGGTGGTGCTTTGGGTATTGTTATATTTGTGCTTAGAGAGGTGCATTTTAGTCATGTAGTCGTAGGAGTTACCTAATGTACAGGTAGCGTGCGAACAAGTGTGTACCTAAACCTGTATATATACATGTGTAAACATATATAAGTACATAAGTGTGAATGCAGATATATATATATGTACACATGTGTAAATGTATATATATACATAAGTGTGACTGTCGATATGGAGCGTAAACCCTTCTTGTAGTGGGGACAGCGTGAAAGATAGAGAACTGCAGGGGTTGGTACCTCTTCATATGGGTGCGTCTCTAGATGTATTATTGAGGACAAAGAAATATATATATATATATGTACGATTCTGTATATGTACGTCTTCTCTCTTATACGCGTCTAGCTAATACAAGTAAATATATATATATATATATGCGGGGGCGATAACAGGTAGCGTTCGGTGCCTCCTACAGTGTGACACGCAGGCACAGTTTTCGAGGACGTTTTGAGGATGTTCGCTGCTGTTGTCTGCGCTGTGTTTGCTACAGCCGATAACGTGTTTCTTCACTGATGCGTAGCGGGTGTTTCCGTCCTGCGTTCACGCTGCTTGGACGAGGCGAAGCGTTTGTGTCCTACGGGGTTTGCCGCTCTGCAGTACATAGTACTACTTCTGTTGTCGCTGCTGCCGTCGCTGCCGCCGCGGTTGCTGCTCCGGGGGGGTTGCGGTCTCCTTGGCTGCCGGCGTGACAGCTGCTGCAAGTGCTGTTGATGCCATTGCTGACGCTGCTGGGGATTACCTGGCACTGGTGTTAGGACTGCGCGTGAAGCTACTGTCCCTGCGCCGCTGCAGTTGCTGCCGCGCCTGATTTCTGCATGCGTCTGCCGCGTTTCCGTCGCTCTTACTCACAAGCAGCGGCTGTTATCGCTTGTGTAGCTGCTGCTGTGGAAGTGTTTCGTGCAGCAATCCCAACAGTTCGTCGCCGGGACACGGAGGAAAACCGTCATGCCGGGTGCCTTCGCAACTATTCCACCTGCATGGTGCGAAAGAATTCCACTCGCTTCATAATTCACCATTTTCGTAGGTGCACGCGGGTACATATGTCTCCCGCTGCAATTGTATCTATTTGGGAGAGTGGCCAGTGTTTACTCATGACACGCAGCTGTAGGGAAGACATGTATCTCTTTCTTTCTCATTCTGTCTTTCTCTCTTTGTCCGCTAGGATTGAGCTGAACTTCGATAGTAGGCGTAGGCGCGCCCCTCCTCCGGTGTGTAGGTTTCCGCATATATGTGTGCGTGGGGCGTCTAGACGCTGGACGAGACGTAGTTCACACCTAAAGAGACTCTGTATGCATTAAAACTCTCTATAGGACGTGTACGCGTATGTGTATATATACGTACATATATATGTAGGCGAAATTTTCTGTTGAAGAGTGAAACGCCTGTACACTAAATTACTGGGGAGAGCTCTTGACGTGGCATTCATCCCTTGAAATCCACACGCAGTAGACGTGTTGGTGCGCCAAGGCAGTACGTGAAAAGAGCACTCAGCTCGAGGCGCGCGCGTGTATGGGTTGTGTATCTACAGTAAGCTGGGTAGTGATGTCCTCTGTGTGCGTGACATGTGTTCTTCATCCCTATTTCTGGGAAGGAGTCTACGTATGTGCTGTGCAGCCATTTTCGCAGTAGAGTTGTGCGGTGTGTGTCTGTCCCCAGTATTTCCTGCGTATTCGGTTTCTGACGCCACGAGAATAAGGAAGATGTCTTTAGTCTGTGCGGTGTCTGTACACCAGCGAGAACACTTAATATGCGGTGTCTGCACACCAACGACGAGACTCTGCGTTCCGTACCGCTCCGTACGATGTTTGCACTGTGATAGTGGGTCGTTCCAGTTTGGAGGGGCCCCTCTTGAGCAGCCTGAAGATTTCCCCTTATTTCTCGCGAGTCGACATCACTTCCGCGAGTGTGTGTGCGTGGTGTCTGATACATGAAGTGTAACAAAAGTTTTGTCTCCGTATCTGTGCGAGGTGATCCGGCGCAAACGTTGCGGCGTCTCCTCCGCAGATGAGACTTGTTTGCAGCAAGTAAAAATCTCTGGTGGTGGAGTGCGTTCGCCCGCCAGACTCTGTGCAACTGGCAGGCTTCGTGAAGCGCGTGCGTGAGCTGACCATGCTAATTAGCAGTGATGTTTTTCCACCTGCTGTGTTGCTTCCCACGGCAGTAGTCGGTGGTACCTTTTTCCTCACATCAGAAGGTGTGTAAGCGGGCGTAACGACGGCTGACTGGACCAGTCATGAGCGTCTGTGTCCGCGTGTTAAAGAGCTCGGAAAGACGTGGAAGGAGGCGGTGTGGGGGCGTCAGTGTCGAGGTTCTGAAGTGAGGACCTTTTGAGTGTCTGTACAGGTGCAGACGTCTCTATGGGGTGTCCAGACACCAAGTCTCACGAAATTGGCGTCTGTTGACGTGTTGAATAGTCTGCGAAGGGAAGGGGTGCACAACTGCGACAGGCGCATTTCTAACGCGCGTGTACTAGACGACGCCGCTGCCGTTTCTCTGATTTGCAATGCCCGTCTCTCGAAGTGTCGGCCGCGCTTGATAAATTATCTTTCGTCGAGTTTCTACATCACCCCATCAAGGCTGCATCTGCTTTTCGACGTCCCAGTTCGGCTTCGTGTCTCTGGCTTTGTGTAAAATGATACGTGTGCACGAGCAGGACCGTGCATCCCCGTGTATGTGAGCTTACGCATATGTATCCGTGTATATCCATTCATGCGCAAATCTGTAGGTGCACCACATAAGTAAATTGATCTCTCAATCGGAAAAGTAGTCATGAAGTACCTAAACGCGTAGACGTAGTCTAGTATTGAAGTAACGGGACACGTAGATTTTTCACTTGCGTGTGGTTACTGTTTTTCCGTATTCCGGGTAGCTTTCCACTGGGGCTTCCACAGCCTACCAAGTACGGGCTTAACAAAACACGTACGCGCTGCCGTGCGTGGCCTCTGCGGCAGAGTATTCTCCTCCTGCCGCGGGCTGCCTCCTCGTGAGATGTCCACCTGTCGGAGCTCCTGGTTCTCCTGGGTGTCCTCCTCCTGCCGCGGCTCCACCTTGTGCTGCCGCTCCATCTGTTCCTGCTGCTGGTTCTTCTGCTGTCCGTGCTGCCACTCCTCCTGGTGTTCCTGCTCGCGCTTCTCGTGCTGCCGCACCTAATGGGGAGAAGATTTCTTCTAAACGAAGTTTTCAGTGAATTGCGGGTCGCGGTGGTGTACCCGTAGTTGCGGCTGCTTCGTCTCCACGCCGGTGTTACTGCCTTCTGTCAATATCTACTCCTGCTACGCCTCGCCTCTGATGTTCTTGTGGGCGTGTTGCTGGACGTATCAGTAACAGAGCTAGTACCATTTGTCAAGCGCATCACCGTTTTTACCGCCTCTCGTGATTCTTGCTGCAGTTACTGGTTCTGTTGCCTCTGCTGCTGCTGCTGCTGCCTTCCCTGCTCTTGCTGTTCCTGCTGCTGCCGCACTTCGTGCTGCTCCCGTTAGTGCTGATGCTGTGCTGCCATTTCCGATGTAGGACTTGACACTCATGTTGCGCGTGTGTGGTTGCTGCTGCGCTGTTGCTGCTGCTGCTTCTTGGTCTGCGACGCCTCTCTCTAGGGCCTTCCCCGTATACAGCTCTCCACGTCCTGCGGGCTTGCCCGCAGCCGGCAGTCACGTGGTGGCAGCAGCAGCACCGGCGCGGCCTTCCGCACCGATTTCGTTTAGGTACGCACGGCCAGCCGCTGAGACAGGAGCTCGCGTTGTCTACTCACCAGCTGCCTTCCTTCCCAGAGCGGTTCCTGCTGCTCCGCCGTCTCCTTTGCGGCCTGCTGTCGTTGCTGCTCCGATGCATGCTGCTGCAGCTGTGGCCGGCCCTCGTCCTGCCGTGGCTTTACGTGCTGCTGCTGCTGCTGCCGTTCCTTTCCCTGCTGCAGCAGCAACTCCTCAACCCGCGGGGCTCTACAGGATGTACGTAGTGCCGCATATAGGACAGCCGCTGTCTAGCAGTAGCGGCAGCGCAAGAGCAGCAGCTGCCGCAGTGGCAAAAAATTCCGGCGCGCCTAGCGATAAACCGGTGCCACTGATCCCGATCGATGTATCCGCCCTGCGTGCGATTCCTGCAGAGCCTGACGACTTGGTAGGCCCTGCAGCAGCAGAAGCAACAGCAGCAGCAGGACCAGCAGCACGAGGACGAACAGGAGGAGGAGAAGCAGCTGGAGGAGCAAGCGAGCTGCCAGAAGCAGCAGCAGAACTTTCGCCTGAAGCCTACAGAAGAGAAGTAGCCAGGCAGGCGCAGGAGGCTGTGCAATCGGCCTATCTTGCTGGTGTCTGCGTGTACAGAAGTGTCCGGGATGTCGTGCGCAAAGAGATCGACGCAGCGCTCGCTCAGGAAGTTGATTGAGGAAGCAGCGAAGAGCGGCGTACTGGGCTGCAGCAAAAGTTGCAGCACTAGCAACAGTAACAGAGGGAAATTACAACCCAGCAGAGGAGGGTTGCAAATAGCAGCAGGAGCAGCAGCAGGCAGCACAAGCACACATGGGAGCTGCGGCTACAGACGAAAGTCGCAGCAGCCGAAGATGAAGTCGCAGTAGTTGTGGTGGAGATGCAACAGCAGAAAAAGAAGAGGTGCAAAACGACTGATAAAGGTAGGCAGAGAGACACACTAGCACAGGGAGCTGCAGCGGGGAGCTGCGCAAGCCGAGGAGAGATGCTCATGTACATTCAAGTCCATGAAGGTGGCTACATCCCCATATGCTTTTTTGCATGCAGACGTATACACGACTATACACGTAGACACACGTGTGTACATATATACGTGTGCGTACTATCAGGCCATGGAGGCCAACGTTATCAGACGTCACGCAGCAGGAGAGCAGATACCCTTTTGCACATCGGCTGCAGCTGGAAGAGCCACTACTAGCGCATATCATATATGCACACGTGTGTGTGTGTACATATCTGCGTACGCGGGTGTTCATTGCAGACGCAGATATTTTCTAGGCTGGTGGTTTGTCCATACGTAAACAGAGGCCTGTTTCAGTACGGGTGGCCGCAAAAACACGTTGACGAGGAGCAGCAGGAGAAACAACTCGCTGCAGGCGGCGGATCCCTATCAGCACGATAGCTGACATGTCGAACATACATTGGCGCGTGGGCTGTCCTGTATCCGACATGTGTCTGTCTCTCTCTCTCTACATATATATATATATATTTGTATACGCGCGTGCCTGTTCGTCTTTCTGCCGCTCTCTGGTTGTGGTACGCGTATAGATACGAAAAGACGCGTGTGCGTGTCTCAAAGTGTGTAGTTTTGAGTCTGCGTGTGTTCGCTTCATAAGTGCCGCTGTGCACATTTATATCTATATATATATATAAATATTTATATATGAGTTTATGTGGGTGGTGCGACAATTTTACGCCCCCAAATATATATATATATACGTGTTTCCGTTCCCTGCTATAGTTCTTGTATCGGTGCAGTCAGCGAGTTTCGCCGACGTGCCGCTTGTATAAATCCGCGGTGCAGTAAGGTTTCTTGTCAGAAGTGGTAGCTGTTGTTGCGACGCTAGCATTCGTTTTTTGACTGTACGCACACCCCGTGGCAGTCTCGTGGGAAAACAGGACTACAGCTAGACTTAGAGAGATACTTTTGATAATCATTTGAGTGCCATCGACTGAGCCGCGAATATCAGGTATCGCATGCTGCAGGGCAGCTGTGGGAGGGAGGGCGAGCTCACAGGCAGGTAATCTTCGAGAAGAACCGAAGAAACAGCAGCAGCGAAACAACAGAAGAAGCGACACCAGCGGCAGCAGAAGGCAGAACAAACAACAGCAGAAGCAACTGGTGCCTCCTGCCGATCGGCTCGCGCTTCCGACGCTAGTGGTGCTGGGGCCACGACTGTTGT
Source organism: Sarcocystis neurona (assembly GCA_000727475.1). Taxonomy (NCBI): domain Eukaryota; phylum Apicomplexa; class Conoidasida; order Eucoccidiorida; family Sarcocystidae; genus Sarcocystis; species Sarcocystis neurona. The sequence goes on from KL647307.1 coordinate 2,084,862, forward strand.
CGCTGCTGCTGGGTCCGGAGGGCTACTCCTGCGGATGCTCCTCCTAGTGCGGCTGCTGCGGCTACTTCTGTTGCTGCCCTTGGTGCTGCTGCGGCTGCTCTCTCTTGCGGCTAGTGGCGAGGTGGTGGAGCCAGCGTGTCTGCTCTGGCAGACTTCGTATGCGACAGACGGAGACCCGCGCCTGACTCACGGCATGCGACGAACAATCATCGTATCGGGTCACTGCAGGCTTAGTTAGTGGTATGCATGCAAGAGGACACGGGAGTAAAATCTGCAGCAGCCGCGGCGACTAGCCCACTGAGAATGGCAGCTGATCACGACCAAGCTTCGGGCGAATTGAAGAAGAATTACCGCCCAAGTAGGGGTGTTTGTGCAGATATACATGTGTACAAATACATTACGTATATACTTGTGTATACATCTCTGTGTTTGTGTCTTAGTCATATATATACATATATGTGTATACATATGGAGATGCAGACTTGGAGAATGAGTGTTGGACGGGTGGATTAGGAATACATTATTCTTGGTTTATACGTCCCATTTCAGCAAAAAACAGAAGTCAGCAAAGGTTCCTGTTGTCACCGAGGAGGACGAGGCAGCAGCTGTTAGGCTCACGCTCCGTCAAAGAAACCCGAACTACACGCAGAGAGTAGCTGAGACGAAATACCGTTTCTTGCCTAGGCCGCTGTTGTGCTTGGTGGGGCTGCCGTGTGGGTGTTCAGTAAAAAGGAAGAAAAAGTGGTGATGAAAAATAGGAGAGCTAATGTGCTGCTAGTGGTAGGTGTCGTGCCCGTAGAGCACGAATCATACACCACTACTCCAGGGTTGTGAGAAATGGAATAGTGAGGACAGAAAAGTGAAAAGGATGGCATATTCCGACAAAGAAGCGTAATAAAGATGATGTGGTAACACGGAGAATATCGCAGAAGATAGCGACCTGACTAGTGAAACTGCCAGGGAAGTCTTAGTAAAAAGGATTAAAAGATAGTGCTAGATAACGTGGTGCGAGTTCACGAAATCGCAGACAGGGTTTGACGAAAGCAACAGATACAAAACAGAAAGAATTCCGACTGTTTTAATGAGGGTGGCACTAGTGGCAGACAAGAGGAAACACTACTCACATCAGAGTGGATTGTATTTAGTGGAGAAGGACTCACAGTTCAAACAGAAAATAATAGCAGGTAGGGACCTAGGCATACAGCAGTGTAAGAAAGAGAAAAACTAGTAGGAAAGGCAGGGACCGCTGACAGTCATATTGGGAGGAATGGGAGTATCCTCATCAGAAGTGACATTAGCAGTCTTAATGCAAAAGATATCCACCAGAGGGGAAATGAGGGAAGCAGTGCATGAGACGAAGATGTTTTGCTGAAGAAGAAAGATCGATCGCGACGATCCGACATTCGATCTGCCGAACCAGGTTGCCGTGGCGAGACCGAGGAAGCGCATATATTTACATGCACGTATGACAGAATTCGTGTGTAGCGCAGGAATTCAGCGGAACGACGGTATATGATACTTTTGTAGAGCTGCTGCAGAACCAACACGTTTGTGCTTTTTTTGTTTGAATAGTGTGCTAGATGATGGGGGGCGTCAGGGAGATGCCAGCAAGGGATGCGAAGAGGAAATAGTGACGTAAGGTGCAGCGCTTTGTGTCGTAGTTGTCTATTGTTCTACTGTCCTTTGTTCTACTGCTAGGCAGTGGCAGTAGAATGTGTTCCGGTTGCATATGAATCGCAGCCGGTTGGAGAAACTAACACGAGACTTCCGCCAGGGTTAACAGCAGCTGCGTTGGAGCAGCTGTAAAGAAAACAGAAGAGCACAAACCTAAAAAAGATTGTGGTGAAAAAGAGAGGAACGTCGTCTTCACGTCCAGACCTTCGTGACTACGAAATAAATAGCGAGCGCACGAGCACAGCAGGCGTGGAGAGAGACGCGCAGGGCGTTTTCCTGCATTAGCGGAGCCGTCTTGTACGTCGGAATGGTCTCTGCGCACGCGACACCTTCCGCAGGTGTCAGGCATTCGACCAGCCTACAAATGGAGGCGGCTTATGTCAGCAAAAGCGCCCGGCTGGAAGCGAGTCCATAAGCGTGCGTATGGCAGCTGTGAAGAGGCAACGAAATTCTTGAATCGCAACATTTGAGTGTGGAAGGAACGACTACTCAATTTCGCGAAGCCGTGAAGGAGCTATATACGCCTCTTTACTTATGGAACACGTGTGTGTCTATGGAGATCCGCATTTGCAAGGTGAACCATGCCTACAGGCGCCGAAAGTGAGGCAGACAACTCGTTTCTTGCGTGCCTGCACCTTCCAGTCTCCATCTAGCAGCATCTTTGTACAGACAGAGTTTGTCTTTGTTTTTTAACTAGTTGTTCCATACTTTCGAGTGTTGTGCACGTGTGGTGCAGTGAACCGTGAGATGTTGTTGTTGCCCGGCGCACCGGGATACGCTGAAGTACCACTTTTTTTTATAAACCTTGGTGGGATACTTGGAGCCGAGGCGCTGCAATGGATTCTCACTCGAAAATTATTTCTTTTCTGCTTGTCTACGTGCAGCGCACACACGCATGTGTGGAATTATGCACTTGTAAGCACCTACAGTACATTCCACACGCAAGCACGTACATTCGTATACGTAGGCGTACAAGTGCACGTACACGTGTAGGCACGTAAACGTACCTTTCGACTCGCTTCTGTGCACTGTTCACACGCGACTCGCGTGCGGGACATTCAGCAAAACATAGAGTTGTACGTGTGAGACATGCTTCACATGAGACACACAACCGACCGGCACGTGCGTTTTGTCATACGAGCATGGAACATATAATCTGTTGATTTGTATATATATGGGTACACACCCATACTGGAAATCTACTGTAACTACAGATCTGTAGACACACACATGCGTGCACAGGTATGCACATATATATATATATATATATATATATATGTATATATATATATATGTATATATGTGCAGAGGTAGCATTTCTGCAGAGTAACCGGGTGCGTCAAATCACACTCGAGTCTCCACTCAGCACGCAGTGCAGCACAGGACTTGGTACACCACCTCGTGCCGGGGATACGTGCGAGTTGAACACTTCACGATAATACACCCGGTAGCTTCCCATCTTCATAAACACGTAGAACTCTATTTGACTTCTCCATGTAAAGCCCGTCTATGAGTGATACCACATAGGTTTATTAGGATTCTGCAATGAACTCTACTGCCTATATCTGTAAGAGCACGTACATGAATGTATACATTCATATAGACACAAGTGTACATCTTACTGGTACACAGCTCAGAAGTTGAGTATAACAACTGGAAAAAAACATACGACACATCTCAAGTGCACTAACCGTGTGGGTCTCCATCGTCTACGTGTCTTCGCGTTGGATTCACGGCTAGGTTGCCGCAACTGCCCTTGTCCGTGCTGCAGCATTCCCGACTTCTAATACCTGTTTGCAGAAGCAGTCCCTGGCATTACTGGCTGGCAGTTTTTGTAGCCTGTCTTCTGGTGGCCTGCAAATAGGTATGCTAGCACGCTCCCGTACGCCGATTTTCTTTTGAAGGGAAGAATTTGAAGTTTGTCCCCGGTGTCATTTATTTTTCAGTGGAACACAATCTGGTTCTCGTTCTGATGCTAGCCTCCGCAGTATGGTATACTTGCAGATGCGACAGTTCGCGAAAAATAAGTTCTATGTCGTTTAAGAGTAAACCTGTAGCGCGGCGGTGGTAGGAACAGTTTTCACAAGAGAACAGCGCGTAGTTGCAGCCTCTTCATTGCGCCCGTGGTAAAATGGCTAGTATGGTGGAGGGCTACGATTAGAAGCACATCTGCAAATTTCACTCTTAATGAGACGCTTGTGGCAACGGTAGTCCCCAAGAACTTCTTGCGCCTGTACACTCGGTCTTGTAACCTCCGTCGACAAAAGCTACGGAGGGGGAATCGTCCTGCGGCGTGGCTTTCTCTCGACGATGCGTGCCAAATGAAATGAGCTTACTCCGAGCGGTTGCGTCGGCGTGCGCTGTGCTTCTATTTCTTCATAGACACTTACAGGGGAACGAGAGCAAACGCGCCCAATCCCCACTTAACACGTGTATATAGGTACCCACCTACAGTTGCATTCGTATATGCGCAAGTTCGTAAAGATGCGGGTGTGTATACGTTCTGGCTACGTCGTATTTTGGGTCCCTTTTGCGTGTTGCACATCGGAGAGAGAGACATGCTTGCTCGAATTCGATTCGACGCGCAGGCACTCGTGCGGTTGTTGGAACCAGTTCGCACTTCAGCATTAGCTTTATATTCTCAGTTCCGCAGAGGGTTCGGCACGCACTTACACACCAGTATACAACACCTGTGGACCGCTTCTGTCTACTATGTGCGCAACAGATTGTTTGCGCTTTGAGAATCTTGAAGCAAAGCAACTGCTCTAGGTCCATCCCATATTTCCTCTCTGCACGTGACGGGTTAATACTGTTGTGCCGCATGCACTACCATTGCTGCGGTGGCACATCGGATGCATATGACATGCTTTTTCGCACAATGGGGTCGCTTCTGCTGATTCTGACATACGTTCGAAATGATCGCTGTCACCGCTGAGGCTGGGGAAAACGGCTGCGGCTGCGGCGCTCGCTGCTTCTTGTTCTGGCAGGCTTGCTGACCTCTCAGTCCCGCTCATGAGGTGGACGACACTAGTGCAGCGGATGCAGTTGCTGCGGCTCCGCGAAGGCCTGAAGTGGTAGAGGGGCCAAGGCAGCACTGCAGCAAGGAAGTCCCGAGTCATTGCGGTGCACTGAGTAATGTGAAAACCCCGTGTTACAGCGCCACAGCTTGTTGTGGTGCAGAAACATTAACCTCGCCAACAGTTGCGCGCTGTCTGCGTTTGGCCCATGTAAGAGACTCCCACTTTGTGTGCACAAGTAAGTTTCCATACAAGTAGTTACCTACTGAATTTTTTCACCTGGATCTCCAGTTGTACAAGGGTACAAATGTGAACTCTTGTAGAGACCGAGTACTGGTGCGTCGGGGACCACTAACGGCACCGTTAAGAGGAGAACTCACTTCTTTTCAGAGAAGACCCAATTATATGCAGACAACCGTGAATAGATACGTGTGTTTCTGGTTGCATATGTGTTTACAACACACACGGTGCAGATCTACACTATTCAGAAATTTTCAAACAGTTCCCCTTAGCACCCGTCACCAGCTTATTTTCCCGCAGGAGGACTCGTTCCGTCATTCAGCGACACTTCACTCCCGGTGTCCAATCCTGCTGTGAGTACATGTCTGTTGCTTCTGCTTAGATACAAAAGCACTACCTGTTAATACAATATATATGACACAGACGCGGATACAATAGATAGAAAGATCTTTTCAGTCGCGGGAACTTTACTGTACCTTCTACGTTTTTGGAACCACGAACATAAGAAAGACTATAACTGTGCCTAGGTGCTGGCACTCTAGTGAAGACGTGGCGTGGCCTGGCTACGTCCGTCTAGAGTCCTCGTCTTCATTCTGGGGGCGGTGTACCTTTACCGAGGCAACCTCTGCACAGCCTTCTTCCCTTCACCTCTGTTTCCTCCCACAGTAGTTTGTTCGCTTCTCAGACGCAACCTGTCGCTTTCTTAAACCCTGCTGCTCGCATTTCCTTCTTCTCGATTTCTTTCGCAGCGGCTCCTGCTGCCTGGACTCTCCCGCTACTGCCTTCGTTGCTACTCAAGCAGCCACCCCGGCCTGCTCTTGCTGCTGCTGCGTCAGTAACAGCGGCACTCCTGTTGCTGTAGTTTGTACGCAGGGTGGATCCGCTGGGAGAGCAGGACGTGTAAATATCTCTTTTTGTCCCCCTGGTGACAGTACTGGAGGTGTTGCTTCCAGTAGAGCTGCTCCTTAACAAAACGACTGCTTTTCATGCTGTAGCCTTCCTATTTTTTTTCTTCCGACAGCCTCTAGGTCGTCCTGATAATCCCCCGCTGCAGCACTCTTCATTGCTGCTGTACCGTTCTTCAGTGCTGTCGCAGCTCCCTTCACTGCTGCTGCAGCTGCCTAGGTACTGTTGCTGCTGTCTGCTGCAAATGCTTCAAGACCTATCATAAGAGTACTGCTGCAGTCGTGCGGCAGCTGCCTCTGCGTTATGCAACTCAGGGTTATGTTGGCAGCCCGTAGATAGTCACGTCACTATGATTCTATGTACACCCCATCTGTGTCGGTGACCCCGCACACGCACAAGCAGATGCCCTTTCTACTCTTGCAGGTGGTATGAATACCGCTGCAGTTGGCTGCAGCGCCGCTGCAACTACGTTCACTGCTTCAGCTGATCCCATTCTCGCTGCTGCAGCCTCAGCTGCAGAACCGCTGCAGTACTGGGCCAGCGGCTGCGTCCCTTTCCTTTAGAACTCTGTAACATCCTCCTAGTCCTGTTTTTGCTGCCGCGACTGTTGTGCAATAGAGAGAGGCCCCAGGAAGCAGCCGGTGCTGCTGTGTGCAGTTGCTGCCGCTTTGATTGCAGCTTCCTGTGCGGCTGCTCTCCTGCAGCATGCACCGCTAGAGGTAGGTGTGCCTGCCGTTGCAACTACTCTGACTCGCTCCTAAGAGGCGGTCATGGAGAAGCTAACCTTTCTAGCTCATGAGAGGTGGTCCTTCTCTCACCTGCCCTCGTTGCTGCAGGACCCGTACTGTTATTGCTGCTTCATTCGTCAGTCGTGGCTACTGCTGCTTCTGCATGTGGGGGCGCTGTCGCTGCTGCTGGTGTTGGTATTAGCCTTGCTACGAGTGCTATATGTTGTGCCCGTACTGCTGTTGTCGTTTTCTGTATCGCTGCGCTCGTTAAGTGCGTCGTTGCTGCCTCGATTGCTGCTTTTCTTGTTGCAACTCGAAGAGCCGTTGCTGTCGTTGTTGCTGCCCCTAGGGGCAGTGGTAGGTGTGCCGGTGCTATAGCTTCTTTCCCTGTAGCCGCTGGTGCTGCTACTGCTGCTGCTGCGGTTGGTGCTACTGCTGCTGCTGGAGTTACGTGCTCTACTGTTGTTGTCCCTGACTTGGCCGTTGCTTGTGCTGCAGTTGCTGTTGAGACTTCTGCGTCTTCGGCTGATTAGCTTCACCACCCCACTGCGGCTGCTGCGCAAGCAGCGCCAGGCCGCGTCTTCTCGCACTTTAACGGCAGCTTCAACAAGCCACTTTCCCCCTGCGGCTGTCTCTTTGTTGCTGGAGGATAAGAGCAGTGCTCTAGAAGAGGCCCTCATCACGGCGCGCAGAAGCAGGCTGCGGCGTCCTGCAGTCCCGCAGGTGCAGCGACACCTGCTGTTGCTGTTCCTGCTGTTACAGCCTAGGCGCTCGCTCGCCTCAACTACGGAACTGGCGGACGCAACAGAGTCTTTGCTGTCTCTCCTTCCCCTGCAGTTATAGCTATATGCCTCGCAAAACACCGGATTACTACTGCAACGCGGAAAAGAAGAGGATTGCTGCAGTATGCATGGCAACGGGCGAAGGGCTTTTCCTCCGTCTCCTTCCAGCGCTGCTGCCCCGCGCAAGCAGCAGCGGGACTGGTTGCTATTGAGGCCGGTGTGTCCGCCGGTGGGCTGCATGCCTGCTATAGCAGTCGGACGCAGCAGTGTTTCAGCATGAGCTGATGACTGCTCCGTCCCCACAAGATGCTGCTGCCGCGGTTGCAGCTGCAGCTGCGATTCTTTCAGCTGCTGGAGCTCTTCCCAGTACAAGCCGTTGACACCTCGAGTAGCGGTAGCAAACGGGGTGCTGGTGTCTTGCTGCAGGTGACTGCAGCCGGGAGGGCTGTCGCTAGTGCTGCAAACACTGCAGCGCGTGCTGCTACTGCTGCTGCTGCCCCCACACAAGTCCAGGAGGCAGCCGCTGCTGCAGCACATGGTGCTACTTCCGCTGCTTCGGCTACTGCTTCTCCACCAAGCGACTGCAGGAATGTTATTGCTGTTGCGCTGACTGTTGCTGCAGTTAGTGCTGCTGCCACTGCAGCTGTTTGAACTGCTAGCCGGTGCCAGGCCGCACAAGCATGGAGCTCTTGATGTGCCTGGCGTGACATCCTCTCCTCCTCCTACTCTGCTGCTGGTGTTTCCCATGTTGCAGCTGCTCTTGCTCTTTTGCAGGCTACTACTGATGCTGCACACAGTAGGGCAGCTCATGCGTTTGTAGTGGACGCAGCAGCTGGTACTGCACACGCTTGGCGCATCGCCTGTGCTTCTGCGACGGCTGTTTTGTTTCTTCAGATTCCTACACCAACGCTCGCCGCAACTACAATCCGTGCGGCTGCAGCTGCAGCCCTCCCCGCTGCTCCTTCTGGAACTAACACGCTCACTCTTGCTGATAATATCGCAGATGCTGCTACACAGGGCACTGCCTGCGCACGAGTTGCTCCTCCTAATGAAACCTGCTTTGCTGGGGCACCAGTTGATGCTGCTGGGATTACGGTGCTCACCACACACGCTGCTGCAGATGGTTCTGCCTCTATCTTTGACGCACCTCACATCGATGTTGTTGCTATTGCCTCTGCTGTTCTCGCGGTTGCACCCTACATCGATGGAGCACCTGGTGCTGTTGCCGGTGCAACAATCGGCAGCAATGGAGTGGCGTCTAAAAGCTAGTGCTGTTTTGTGGCTGGGTGGAAGTAGGAACAACGTATTGTTTTGTTGTCGCATTGTGTCTCTGTCGTTGCCGCAGGTGCAGATGAAATGCCTACGACTGCCGCCGCTATTTCCTCGCAGGACTTCGCATGAGTTTAATGGGAGGCAGCTCGGACTCCAGTGGTTGCTGACGCTGCTACGTCGGTGCGTTGCCCCTGCAACATTGCATGCACAGCTGTTGCTGCTACCTGTAAGACTCCTTCGTTTGTGAATGCTTTCGGGAGACTCCAGCCCGCATGTGTCACTGCTGCTGCTCCCTGCGAGCTGTGTAGATCCCACACTACTGCAGCAGCGCACAGCGCGCAGTGGAAGCAGCAACCTGCTGCCGCAGCAGGCCAGAGGACATGCAGGTGGTACTGGGACGGCGTGACAGAAATCCGTGCTGTCGTTGCTGCAGCAGCAGCAGCATCCAAATTTGTTCTGTAGCTGGACTCTTGCTAAATCTTCAGATGCGTGCCTTTCAACACTAGAGGCAACAGCAGGGAAGGCTGCTGCTCCTGTTTCTTCACTTAGTGCAGAGAAGAAACCTGGAGGATGCAACAGCACAGCTCTGTTTCTGCGAGTACGTTCTGCTGCAGCAGCAGAAGCAGATCTACATTTTCGTAGTCCTCTCTCGTGCTGTGAATGTAGAGAGAACAGTTTGTCAGCAGCAGGGGTTGCCGGGCAACGGCAGCTGCTGCTGCAGTGCGTCGAACCGTATCGGCAGGCTCCAGCGACGCCCCTGCTGCTGCCGCCTCCTCCGCATATAACAGCAGTCACATGCGGTGCCGGTTGCTCGCGCTGTTGCTGCCCTTCTGCGAGTACTGCTGTAGTTTGTGCCCCTTGCGGCTGCCGCGCTTGCTGCACTGCTGTTGCTGCTGAAATACTGCTCTTGCTGCTGCACACGCCTATACCGCTTTCGACTAGGCGTGTAGAGCATTCTGCGTGCAGCTCCACTTTGGCGGCGTCTGTTGCGGGTGCTTGTGTTGCTGCTCCTACCGAACATTGCTTTGTTTCCACAACGGACCGGGGTGAACGTCTGTTCGAAGCAGCGCCCATGGCAAGCTGCACTATTTCTTCTCCAGGCAAACGAGCGATTGCATCATCATGCAGCACCGCTGCAGGTGTCGCTTCGTGGTGGATTTTGTCGCCACGATCGTGTGGTTGACAAAACGTAACAGCATCAGCTGTGGGAGATTCAGGGTAGCTATCTTCAACTAAGACCGCAACGGCAGGTCGCTCAGCAACAGCAACATGACGACAAGCAGCAGACCGCCCAGCAGCAGGAGCATCATCGGCAACAGCAGTTTGGGTGTGCGCAGCAGCAGCAGCCGTTGGTAGCGCCCCTTGACTGCAGCAAGCGACAGTCTCCCTTGCAGCAGCAGCAGCTGCAGCAGGCACTTCTGCCTCGCGGCTTCCAGCCGCTGCTAAGCTTGAAGCAGGAGTCGCATAAGACGACGTAACAGAATTACGCCTTTCCTTCACGGCTGATGAGCGGCCGATCTCTGCGTTATTTGCTTCAGGTACTGAGCGTACCAGAGCAGCACCTGCCTGCTCAGCAGGAGCTGCAGCACAAGACGTTGGAGCCAAAGCAGCTGCTGCAGCCGACCCCCCTGCAGGAGCCGAGGTCCCAGCCGCAGGGGCTGCAGCTGCGACGACAGTTGCAGCAGCAGCACGTGCAACAGACACCACAGCAGCAGTGAAAGGGGTGGCAGGAGATGCAGGAACAGCAGCAGCTGTCGAAGCAGCAGATGCAAGGGGAGTAGCAGCAGCTGCACCTGCAACAAAGAGAGTACAGCGTCGGCCTTCGGGCGAGCTTACAGACAGTCGTAAAGGAAGTTTACTGTTTTCAAAGGAAGGCGCTGGTAAATGTTGTGACTCCTCTACTACTAATGTAGCAATTTCTGTCGTGGATGTCTTCTTTTGAGCGCAGCTGCCTTGATGGTTTTTAAGTGTACAAGGAGTGCTCCCGTGTAGCCTGCAGCAATTGCTATCCCCTATCTGAGCAGCAGGCAAGTGCTTTCCGCTGGCACGGCGTTCCTCTGGAAATGCTGTGGAACACGGTACATCCGGTGCTGCTGCAAGAGCGTGATCTGCAGAGGAGACTGCCGCTTTTAGCGGCGAAGATATGTTTGCAGTTGCTCCAGTGCTACTGCTGTCGCGGCCGCTTCTGTGGTGTACATCGTCCTTCTCTTCGTATCCTTGTTGCATTGCAACTGCGTTGCAGTGGCTCGACAGCGGGGCACCGGAAGTAGGAAACACACGCTGTTGCGGTTTTTCTGTTTGCTGCAGCGGTAGTTCGCTTGCAGGAAGCGCTGCCTGGGTGTGCGCGTTTGGTGCTGCTGCTGCAGGTGCCGGCTCTCTGCTGCTACAGACGGATTCTAGAGGTCGAATAGTGGCAGCCGAGACAGCAGCGCCACCCTCAGCAGCAGCAGTAAAGCTTGCCCCTGCAGGAGGTATACCAGAGTGAGGGGGTGCGGCATTAGAGGATGAGGCAGCAGAAAGTACGGTGTCAGAAGGCGCCGTAGCAGGTGCTGCAGCCGCTGCACGGTGAAGCCGATTCCGTCTCGCAGAAGAGTTAACAGCAGCAGGAGAGGCAGTGGTGAGAAGAGCTGGGACGTCAGCAGCGGAAAGAGAGAGAGCCGAAGCAGCAGGCGTGTAGGCTGGAGAAACAACAGCGGTGACAACACTGGGGCAGGTGACAGAGGTCGCTGGGAGAGATACAGGAGCAGGAGGCGCGGGAGCTGCAGTAGCAGTAGCTGCAGAAGCAGCGAAGTCAGCAGCAAGTGCAAGGTGAACACCAGCGTTCGCGGCAGCACACGAAGGGGTAACTGCAGCCGTGGCAACAGCAGAGTGGACAGCGGAAGGAGGGGCACCAGCAGCATTGGCAATAGTAAACGCAGCAGACTTTGGGGCAGCAGCGGCCTTGGAAGCAACCAGCTGAGCAGCAGCAGGAGCAGCAGCATTCATGAGAAGGAAGTCGAGATGTTGTTCGAGTGCACCGAGGGCATCTGTCGATGTGGATATCCATTCCTCTATGGTCACGCAGGTATCGCTCAGCAGCAGAATCTGCTCTGCACTTCCAAGCTGCTGCAGAGCTGCAGTCACACATTCGGCAAGAGACCAACAGAGGAGAACGCGGAGGCATTTCTGAGGACAGGCAGCAGCAGCGGGAACGGTGCTTCGCAGCTGGTCGCGGCACACCTGCATTTGGTGATCAGGTGCAAAAAAGTACTGGAGTGAAAGTGTTTTTATGTGCCAGACGACGCTACAATTATATGCGCAGGGAGGATCTGAGCTACTACACAAACCTACGCCTGACAACTGCTTCTAAATGTGTAAATCTCCGTCCATATATATATATATATATATATATATAAGTACATATACAGACATACATGTGTGTATACATGTATGTATGTGTTCGTATGTGTATTTCGTTAGGAGAATCCCAGCAGAAGAAGCGCGTGCGCGACGCATCCACCCTAGCCTGACTCAGTCTTCGGGAGAACAGCAGCAGGGGCGCAGACAGCTCCCCGGACGGCGTTTCCTCATTTGTTGCTAATTCCGTCCACGGGAAGAAAGAAGAAGCAGCCGCTCCCACAGCAGGCAGCAGGGACGTAGTCGAAAGCTTCGTCCAGTCCGCGAGAACGGGCAGGCAGCAGTACGAGCCGCGGCAGCAGCGGAGGGGCAACGTATCCCATATATCACACTGGCGCTGCAGGCCCTCGCAGTACTAGGAACAGCAGCAGGAGCACCGGGCGACGGCGGCACGACAGATGCATAGCTACAGTCAGAAGCAACCGGAATAGCAGTAGCAGCAGCGCAGTACTTCCGCGAGATCCTCTGATGTGTAGTTATCTACGTGTGCATGCGTCTTCACCCTTTGTTTCACCCTCATATATGCATACATGTGCGTATGTTTACATATGTACATATATGTGTGTGTGTTGACAAATCTGCGTGTCCCTCTCTGTTTCCGTTGATATTTCTCTTTTTTGTCGCCACAGCGGCAGCAGGACTGGGGCACATGAGTGCAACAGCAGCAGCAGAGCGAACATAGCCCGTGGGACGCTTATACTTCGCTGCAGCAGCAGGGGAGGGGAGTGCGGCAGCATTAGCGCAAACAAACGGTGTGATCAGCAAAGCTGCAGCAGCAGGAGTGACTGCAGTAGCAGCAGCGACAGCAGGGGACGTGTTGCACAGGAGAAGCAGCAGGGGAAATGCCAGGCGCGTGGCTTCAGAAGATCAGCAGCAGCAGCAGCCGCCCCAATACACCAGGCGCGCGGCGACAGAAGCAGCAGGAGCCACTGCAGTAGCGTCCCGTCACCCTACGCCTACAAACGCATGTGCTCACAAGTCTCTTCTTCTATATATACCTGCAAGAATTTTCCCCCTTCCCCATTTTCAAACGCTGTCCCTTCATCTTATTTCCCTGTGTGTGTCCCATCTACACGAATATCGATAAAGCTTCTGCACGCTAGGGTCTACCCTGAATTTAACAGTGAGAAATTTACTCTCTCAGGTGTTAATACTGATAGAGATAATCTACTGGCACAGGCGTGCAGTCCCCCAGCTGCGACTCCGAGAAGGCGGCCAGAGGAGACAGAAGAGCTGAAGTCGCGAGCTCTCCAGCACTCGGCAATAAAGCAGCAGCAGACGGAGAGTTCGTGTGCATGAAGGGGCAGAGCCCAGAGCAGCAACAGCAGCAGCAGAGAGGGGGGGAGGGCTTCGGCAGCCGCAGCAGGAGGGGAGGGGTGCAGCAGCAGCAGCAGCTTCGGAGGGTCTCAGGAGAGCGCTGTACAGGCGGCGAGGCAACGTGTCTGTACCTTGTAGAACATTTTTTGCCGAAGAAGAGGAAGAGGAAGAGGAGAGGGCGAAAAGGTGCTGCGCGCGCCAACAGCGAAGTTTACGTGCGCACAGGAAGTCCAAGAAGAAGGCTGCGGCCTCCCAGTCGCCCCGCAGGTGCAACCCCTCGCCCAGAGCCGTCACGAAGGCGGCTTCTCTGCAGCAGCGACAGCGACACGGGCAGCAGCCTCACGCGCGCGCGCGCGCCCGAGGGACGGCAGTCCGCACGGCAGCAACCGCAGCAGGAGAAGCAGTAACAGCCCAGGACAGCCTCACAGCAGCAAGGCGGGGGTCGCAACAAACTTCGCCGGGGAAGGTCGGCAAACGACCGACAGCGAGAGCGACAACGAAGGGAGGCGAAGGGGCAGGAGAAGAAGACAAGAACATCCACAGGGAGACGGCGTGCGGGCAAAGTAGAGAGACACGCTGATGGGGGTAAACGAAGAAAAAGATGGAGGTAGCACATGTGCAGAGACACGAACAAGGAGATATAAGGAACAGCACATTTGTGTGTGCAGCAAGAAGACGGAGAACGGCAGCGAACGACAAAAAAGAAAGAAAGACTGGTGGTGAAAACGCGCATGTAGAGAAGGCAAATTGACGGAGAATACAACACACACATGTTCACAAGCAGGAATTGGAAGAAGAGATGGGGAGACGGGCATCTCAACCAAGAAATGTATATATACACGTGTGTATATATATGTATATACTTGTGGCATATGTGAGCCCACTGTGGGAGAACTACCGAACAAGGCGGGTTGCAGTCACAGCCTCACCAATCGCGAAGATTTATGATGGCGCAGTGGCGCCGTCGAAAGCTGGGAGCCCTTCTCTGACACTGCCTGACCCACCCACCTGCCTGCTCACACATATCCTTCTATATAAATACATGAAGGTATACATACATATATGCATATACGTATATATATATATATATATATATATATGTATATGTGTGCACAAGGGTGTACGTGGCTGAGTATTTCCACGTATGTTAGAAGTAAGGTATGCACGTCGGTATAGGTAGCAGTGTATTTGTACGTATACATGTATATACGTATATACATACCTATATATATATATATATGTATATGTGTATGTATACATATATGGATGTATATACAAGTATACGGATAAGTGCGTGGAAAAGGAGTCTGCGTATTTGTAGAGGTGCACGTACGTCAGTTTGCGTTCGGCAATTCGCGCGTGAGTTGCTGCAGAGCAAACGCGTGCGGAAGAGCCGCAGAAGCAGCTCGTGCCGCTGCTGCTGCTACTGCGTTGCGCTTCTGGCTGGTCCCTCACGACGGAAACCTCTGGAACCTTTTCCCATTCCTCAGTTTCATATATTTCTTTGATTCGTTTGCCCGACGAGCATCTACATGCGTTTGCACATACCGGAAATTACATATACTTGGTCTCCGCGTCTATCTGTATATGCATATGTATATATGCATATATATATGCATATGGCTATTTATGTGTGTATATACATATATGTGTAAACATGTGTGCGTGCGCTCATATATATATGAATGTGTATTTGTATACGTAGACATATATAAATGTACATATCTCCATATGTCTCTCTCTCTCCATATAAATACTTATGTGTGTATTAATACACATGAGTGTACATATGTATCAACCCGTGCAAATGTTGTTATGTGAAGGTAGGCCTTCCCATCCACCAGCACATACCTAAAAGAGAGAAACCCGTGCAATAGGTGGCCGGGTGTATCACGCGTCATATGGAGCCTGCAGGAAGCGGAAGCTAACCTCCCACCAACACTACTAGCATATACATGTAAGTCTGCACAGGTCAATGCTGGAAAAAACACGAAGTCCCCCTACTAAAGTCCAAATGCCTGTGGCCCTTTCTATCGACTCTGCACCTGGTCTAGGGACAGCAATTTCCTTCCGTACCTCGCAACTTGTTCCTTTAGGAGGGAAAGTTGGCGGTACAGCTCTTTTCTTGCCCTTTCCTGCCATTGCTCTCGACGACGCTGCAGCGACCGCTGCAGAGACCCTCGGCTTCTCTGCTGCAGCCGCCGTTGCTGCTTCGTCGCCTCCTCGTCCCCGTTCTCCTCTCGCTGCTGCTGTTTTCCGTCCTGCGTCTGCTGCTCCTGCTGGCGAGTCTGCCCCTGCCGACTTCGCGGCTTCCGCTGCTGCTGCCTTCCGCCCTGCTGGCGCTGCTGCCGGGAGTGTCGAACAACGGGCTGAAGCGCCGCTTGTTGCTGTTTCTGTCGCGGCAGTTGCTGACGCTGCTTCCACGCCTCCTTCTGCGGCCCTCTTCCGTTTTGCTCTTCTTCCCGCACTACTACTGGGAGTGTCAGAGAGACTGCTTCCTCGGTCTTCTGTGTCTTAGTGCCTTCGCTTCCTCCTTCAAACCCGCCGTGTTGCTCCTGCCGTCCTGCCTCTTCCTTGTGCAGCTGCTGCTGCTGCTTAGGTTGCTTCTGGAGCTGCTGCTGCTGCAGCTGCTGCTCTACAGCGTCTTGCTGCTGATGCAGTAGCACAGAGGCCTGCTGCCGCGGGGCCTCTTGCTGCGGTGCCTGCTGTCGAAGAGCTGCAGCAGCACTGCTGCCCGGCCTCATCTGTTC
The DNA here is from genome assembly GCA_000727475.1 of Sarcocystis neurona. Lineage (NCBI taxonomy): Eukaryota > Apicomplexa > Conoidasida > Eucoccidiorida > Sarcocystidae > Sarcocystis > Sarcocystis neurona. The sequence continues at coordinate 2,100,944 of KL647307.1, forward strand.
GTCTTCATAGCTGCTGCTGCGGCCGAGACTCGAGGATAAAAAATTGCTTCCGTTGGTGCGACTGCGGGGCGCCCTTGCACTGCTGGCTTCGCAGCTCCTGCTGTTCTCACTTACGCAAACTTTGTTGATGCTGCAGCAGTTCAGCAGCTTCCTGCTGCTTCTGCGTAAGCGAGAATTGCGGCTTCTGCTTCTCGTACATGCGTCTGTGCCATGAGCAATATGAAATGGTTCACTGCGTTCCTTGCTGCTCTTCACTTGACTGCTGCTGTTGCTCTCCTGCTCCCCACTGCTGCTGCTGCTGTTACTGCTGTTGCTGTCGCTCCTGCTGCTTCCCTCTGCCTCCCTGCTGTCACTCGACTTCCGCCTCTGGCTGCCGCTGTCGCTGCGTCTTTTTCTCCTGCTTCTCCTGCTGCTGTTATCTATCTGGCTGCTTCTGCTGCCCTCTGCAGTTCTGCCGGTTGCTGCTTGGCAAGTGCAACCGCTGCCGCTCTTTCCTTCACGCCTGCTGCTGCTGCTGTCCCTGCTGCGACTTGTCTGATCGCGGTCGCGTCTCTGCCTGTTTCTGCCGCTGGCCATGCCACTACTGTCTGTTCTCCGTCCCTGCAGACTGCTGGGGCTGCTGCTGCTGCCACTCATGCCCCTCCTCTTGCTGCCGTCTCTCTCCGCGGGCTTGGTGCTCCTGCTGCTGCTGCTGTCAAGACTGCTGGTGGCCAAAACGTCGCTTCCCCTTCTCTGGCTGCAGGCACCTCTTCTCTTTTCTTTTTCTACTTCCTCCAAGTGGCTTCTCTCCATCTCAGAACCTTGTTTCTCCTGGGGACTCGCTCCTCGAAGCTGGCTTTCGCTGCTGCTCCAGCCCTCCATTCTGCTGCCTTGCTGCTGTGCCTTGCTGCTGCTGGAGCTGCGCAAAAGGACCTTCGGTTTATCGAGAGAGCCGCAGGCAGCGGAAGTATGCTGCTCTCGGTCAAATGCAGCAGCCCGAGAGAACGCCGCGCTGGACGGCTGCTGTTGCCGCTGTTGCGTTTGTTTCTGCCCTGGGTAGCAAGGCTGCTGCTGATTTCCCGCTTGGTGCTCGCCCGTCGCATTTTGCTGCTGCTTTCCCAAGGGATGCTGCTCATCACTCCCACTATGCGGCTGCTGCTGGATTTGCTGGTGCAGGGGCTGCTGCCGCTGTCTGCAAGGCGGTCGCCGCGGCGGCAGTTCCTGCTGCTGCGGCTGCGGCCCGGAACTTCGCTGCCCTTCTTTTGCACAGTTGCACTGGAGCAGCAAAAGAATGAGCTGCAGCACCTGACCAATCGAAGACGAGAAAAATTGTGAGCATCTGGTGTACGTACACTCCCACGCGTTGTTGACAAGACACACAGGCCGCTGAAGCGGCACCCTCTCTTCTTCCTGCTGCGTCTGCATCTCTCCCACGCGGTTTACTCTCTGCCGCTGTTGCTGCTGCTGCGTACATGTGGACGCAGTCCTCTCCTCCTGCTGCGGGTGCTTCGCCTGCCTGTCTAATAGTTCCTTTTCCCCCTGCTGGCGCTGCTGCTGTTGCTTCTCCTCGACCACCTGCTGCTTAGACTCTGTTTCTTCTCCTCTTTGACATGGTTTTCCTCTTTCTTCTGCGTTTTCCTTGTCCTTCGCAATTTCTGCTGCTGCTGCTACAGAAGCCACAGGGGCGCAGCAAGTCATGCCAGTCGTAGAGTAAGATCTGCAGGCGCCTGCGGTGATGGCCTTGCTGCTGCAGCAGCAGCACGGGGTCCTTCTGCTGGCACAAATTCTGCTGCTGCTGTTTTTTCTCTCTTCCCGTCCCCCTTCAAGAGTGTCGCGAAGGAGTATTTGCTCCTCAGAACGAACTGCTGTGCTTTTTTTCCCGTGCCGAACAGCAGCAGCAGACGACGAAGGGGCACCACCAGGGGTAACAACAAGACTCGCAGGACCAGCAGCAACAGAAGACAACGAGGAGCTCGGAGCTACCGCCGCAGCAGCGGAAGAAGCAGCATGCCGTCCTGCGGCGACAGACATGCAGGACTCAGGGACCAAGGAAGACGTAGCAACAGCAGCACCAGCAGCATGGGGGGAACTTTGTGTCTGCTCACCAGAGACAGAGACAGCAGCAGCGGAATGAGCAGCAGCAGCGGACTGAGCGGCTGCAGCGGAGTGAACAGCAGCAGAGTGAGCAGCAGCAGCGGAGTGAGCAGCAGCAGACCCCGAAGTTGAGAGAGGAACAGCAAAGTAGTGCGTCGGATCGATAGCTGGAAGGGGCGCCAACGCAGAAGGAGAAACAGCAGTAGCAGTTGAAGAAGTAGCGGCTGGCGTAGAAGCAGTGGTACTAAAATTAGCAGCAGCTGTCGAAGCAGCGGTGGCTGCAGCAGCAGCACCCGCGCTGGCAACAGCAACAGTGACGGCCGCTGCCTCTGCAGGAGAGCCTGCAGCAGCCGCATGCTGGTCACCAGCCCTAGCAGCGGGACAGAGAGAAACATTTCCACCAGCTGCCACAACTGGCGAACCAGCAGCGCATGCAGAGCCACAAGGGGGAACTATCATCTGCTTAGTCCGCGTGCCCGGCAGGCCCGAAAGTGAAGGACGAGGGGGAGCAGAAGGAGCGGCAGCAGCAAAGACAGGAAGGACCGTAGGAGCCGACTGCCGCCGTCGACGCTGCATGCGTCTGTACACGTAGGGGAAGTTCCCCCGAGCTGGAAATTTGTTTCTCACTTCTTTGTGACGTTGTCCTCCTCCTGGTGCCTCTTCTTCTTCTTCCTTGAGAGCGGTTGCTGGTGTTGATGCTCCGTCTCTGGCTGCTGCAGCTGCCAGTTCCGCAGCAGCAGTCGAGGCAGCAGCAGCAGCAGCACGAGGAGGAGACGGTTTCGACTCGGCCCGTTGCTGCCGCAGCGTCGCAGCAACGTTCTGCAGAACGCGTAGTGCCTCTTCACCTGCAGCAACCGGAAGCCGTGCGCATGCGTCGCTACAGTGTCAGCGAGTCCTCGGGAGTGCGGAGAGGCGACGGGCTGCCTATGTTGCAGCGTAGAAGACCAAACGAAGGAATTACTTCCTGCATGCGACGCTGCAAGAGACTGCTTCTGCTTCAACCCACGCACACACATATATGTAGGAAGTAATCTATACACGGCCGTACTAGCTGATAAGCGACTCTGTTTATCAGTATGTATGTGTAACTACGTATATCAAGCGTAGTAGGAGCAGGCGTACATATGTGTTTTGTTTATTTTGAAGAAAGGCGCTTGTTGCTGTGATGCTGTGAGAGCCTCTCTTCTTGCACGTATAGAGAACGCTGATGCGGCGTGCTAGTCGGCTTGTGCCCCGGACCGGTGCGCATCTCGTGAAGAAACATGGTGTCGACAGCAGCGGCAGAGACAGCAGCAACGGAGACACCAGTAACGGCGATAGCAACCGCAGCGGTAGCAGCAGGAGCAGGTGGCAGGGAGGCTCAGGAGGGCAGCAACGGCGACAGCAACGACGGTGATAGCAGCAGGAGGGATAGCACCAGGAGCGATAGCACCAGCAGCGATAGCACCAGGAGCGATAGTACTAGGAGCGATAGCAGCAGGGGCAAGTGGCAGGGAGGTTCAGGACAGGCAGCAGCAATTGACGTAGGGAGAATGTGCAGCAGCGGGAAGTCCGAGAAGAAAGCTGGTGGGATTTGCTGCAGTGAGACAGAGCAACCGTAGCCCTAGGAGAGCCACGAGGCTTGTGCGTTCTTCGTGCGCCGCACAGCGAGGAGCAGCAGCAGCAGCAGCAGATTTGTTCGGGCATGCAAGACGTAGACAACCCGTGTGCGGCGGGCTGATAGCGACGGACACAGACGTCCAACGCTTCTTTTGTCGCTTGTAGGAGGAGAAACGAGATGTGTGGAGAACACACGAAATGAAAGGCTCCCGGCACTTTCATAGAGACTGTCAAGCCAAGGTCTTGCTGTGGCTTGACACTGCCGTCGGGTGGCTTTGCTGCAGCTGCTGCGGGACAACGAGGCGAGAAGGAAGCAGCGGCGCGACCGGCAGGCAGAGAAGAAGAGCAGGTACAGAGCAGCTGGCCGCTGTTCTGCAGTCTGGGAAGAAACAAGTGGAGCAGCAGGCTACAATAACGCGTAGTCAGCGAAGGGGAACGTAGCAGCAGCAGCAACCTACTACGTCAGACGTTATCTACAAGCGTGCAGCGCTGCTGCAGTGAAGCGTGTGCGACTCCTGCTGCTGCTGCTGTTTCTGCTGCTATGAACTTGACGTCTTCTAAGTCAGAGGCCTTGCAGATATTCACGCAGAAAGACGAAGCCGGGAAGGAAACACGTGCCCTACGTAGATGCAAAAAGGCAGCAGTTTCTTACAGCACTGTTTAAAGGGAAGTGACAACGAGAAGGCAGCGACCTTATTTTGCTGCTGCTTCTTGAACCCGCAGGTGGTGTATGCAGCATCTTCCCACAGCTCCAGACTGCTGCTCCTGCTTCCGCAGTCTTCCCTGCTCCTGCTGCTGGAGTCTTCCCTGCTGTTGCTGCTGCGGCGCCTCCTGCTGCAGCAGTGGGACACCTCCGTGGGGCTGTTGCAGCTGCCGCGTCTAGACCTCAGACCTCGGCTGTCGCTGCTGCCCTCGGTAAGGCTGTCTCTGCTACGTTGGCTGCTACTCCGGGAGGCTCTGTCGCTTCTTGCACTCGTGGTGCGCTGGCACGCCCTGGTGTGGCTACACGGACTGAGAATGCTGCTGCCGCTGCCGCTTGACCTGCCGCTGCGACGCTTGCTGCTGCTGCTGCTTCTCTTGATGGGGCTGTCGCCCCCGCAGCTGCTGCTGTCGCTCCCGTCTTTTTCTTCAGCCACAGGTCGCTGCTGTGTGCGGTTGTCGTGAAGCGAATAGGTCTCCCCACACGATCGCGGAAGAGCAACAGATATAGCAGCAGCAGGGGCGTCCCATGGATCAACGCCGGGACTGTGAGCGAGAGCCTGCGGCGCGGCAGCGGGGGGAGGCGGTGGCGTCTCTGACAGCGCTGCGCTGCCAGCAGCAACAGGTTCGGCAGGAGGGGCCCACGCAGAAGCAGCAGCCGCTGCTGCAACAGCAGGGGCCTGCGCACACTCGTGAACTGCTGGAGAAGCAGCAAGAGGAAAGACAGTCGCGACTTTGTCTGCCCTGCTAAAGCCGCTTGAGGACGAAGCAGCAAAGGAATTCCCTGCCTGCTGTAGAAGCAGGGAGTCTCTTCCTGCTGCTTCTGTTTCTTCCGCCGAACGATGTGTGAAGCAGGAGGAGTGGACGGAGAGCGCAGGAACACGAGCAGCAGCAACGTGAGGCTGCAGCACCAACACTGCAGCAGCCAGAGCCGCATCTGTAGCTACCTCACTTTCTTCGAGTAAACTGCTGCTGAAACTGGACTGCTCCGATCGGCTCCTGGCCCCACAACCAAGACAGCAGCACCAACAGCGGCGCCACAAGGAGCAGCAGCAACAGCAGCAGCAACAGCAGCAGCAACAGCAGCAGCAACAGCACCAGCAGCAACAGCGCCAGCAGCAACAGCACCAGCAGCAGGACATTTGGTAGCTGTTTTCACTTCATGCTTCCAGTGAGGGTTGTTGTACACGCAAAGAAAGAAAAAGACTCCGACGGCAGAAGGTAGTCAGCTACTGAGCAGGGCGCGCGCAGCGCATGTGTGGCTACACACATATCCATCTATATACATGTATCTGTCTATCCATAGAAAAAGAGCGCGGCAGCGCATGAGAGAGAGGGGACAGACGAAGAGAGAGACAGAGAGAGGAAACGAACGAGCAAGTCAAAGAAAAAGGAGGAAAGCAGAAGGTGGATAGGCAAACAGTAACACCGAAAAAAGTGAGCAGCAAGCAAAGACTATGTGCGTGTATTCATACTTGTGCATGCGCAGCGAGAGCAAAAAGACGCGCGTCTGTCCTCTCCACATGCAGATGCCATCAAAACTAAATGCGCCACATATATATATTTGAATATATACACGTGGGTCCAAAGGTATATATATATATATATATACGTAGCTCTGCGTATATATATATATACAGAGAGAGAGATATGTTAACATATATGTACACACATAAATATATGTGTATGATTGTGCGCACGTGGGTCAGAATATATATCCAGATATATATGAATATGTGTTTAAAGAGAGAGGAAGAATGCGGGTGGTGATGCATGCAAAAGGCCCTCTATTTCTTCATATATGTGAAAGTGGCTAAAGAGGTCCGTGGATACTCGTGTATACAAGTGGAGGTAAAGCAAAACACCAAATATATGTGGACACGAATATACACATGAAGGCTTATATATATGTATAGTCTTGGAGTATGTATTTGCAGACCTTCATCTCTGTACGCGTGCATGCATCTATATGTATATATATACATATATGTATATATATGCATATAGAGGCGAAACATGTGTACGCATATTTGAATGGAGATGAATAGATAGATATATATAGATAGATAGGTAGAAGGATATATATATATATATACGTAGATAGATACAGGTAGATAGATATAGATAAATAAATAGATATAGACAGATAAGATACTACAGATATATATAGATAGATAAAATATAGAGATACATAAATGTAGATGGATATATACACACAGATAGATATAGATAGATATATATATAGAGAGATATATATATATACAGATATAGATAGACAGATATATATATAGAGAGAGAGAGAGAGAGACAGAAGGAGATATATATATATATATAAATATAGATATAGATAGATATATATAGGCAGATAAATATAGATAGGTAGACATAAATAGATATATATGTATACGTATATAGATAGATATATATGGATATATATGTGTGTACATATAGATAGGTATTTGTAGGTAGACAAATATAGATAGACAGACAGATACAGATAGACATATATATATATGTATGTACAGGTATATAAATATACGTAGATAGATATACATAGATAGATAGATAGAAATGCTGGCGTATCGGGGAAAAGATAGGGGGCCCTCTCCTGGGTCTGGTTGTTTATGCGTGACGTGGAAGCAGCCGTCTCCAAATATTTGAACATCTCTCTGAATACAAATTTTTGTTGTTCATATGTCGCTTTTTTTACAACCGGAGATGCTTCGTGGAGGGGTGGGTTCCGCAGCGTCGGCTGTATGTACACCGGAAGCCTCAGCAGCAGCAGCACAGAGAGAAGGGTCGAGAAAGTGAGAGTAGCAGCAGCAGTTGTCCACGGAGAGAAGCAGCCGAAGCAGGCGTCCTTCCTTTTCAGCTCCAGCAGCCGCTCTCCGCATGCAGAAACGAACGGCTTGGCAGTAACAGCAGCAGCAGCACTTTTGTAGTTTCGCCGGGTTGCTGCTATTGGAGAGAACTCCGGTGGCGCAGGTCACGGGAAGGTATCTCTTTCGACGAAGAATTACCTGCATAGGGCAAGTCTCTCAAGTTGCAGCCGGTGCACGAGGCGCTGGAGTAGCAACGCAGCGTGCCGCCGCTCTTCTTCTTCATAGCAGCAGCGACCCGAAGAACTGCTGTAGCTGTATCTCTTTGCTGCTGCGATCCGTGAGGAAAACCGATCGCTTCCCCGTCCTCCTCCTGCTGCCGCTGCTGCGGTCTCTTCTTCGATCCTGCGCCGGCCGTCGCCTGTTTTTCTGCTGCCGCAGCGCGCATTGGTTCGTTGCTGCTGCCCCGCTGAACCGTCAGCAGCACCGCGGAACGAGCAGGTGCAGTAATGTGTGGGGTCGGCAGCCGAGCAGCAGTCTTCTTCGCCCCCTCCGCCTCTTCTTGTGAGTTCCTCGGTCGTTTCCTTTTTGTCTTTTTCTCTTTCCTTGCTGGCCAGCATCTCACCTGACCCTCCAGCGATACTCGACAGCTCTGCTTGCATGCAGATGCCACCAGGCGGCAAAAGCGAGGAGCTCACAGGAGGCAGCAGCTCTTCTACTAACTTGGCTGCTCTGTAGGGCACCATCAACGCAGCCACAGACGAGTAGGGCCTGCTCCAGCAGCAGCAAAACCCCACACCACAAGCAATAACAGCTACCTCTCTCAGTAAAGAAGTATATGTATGAAGAAACCAGTACAGATGCACCGCAGAGCGCAACATCCCGGGACACACGCGGAGAAAGTTCATCACGCACCAGCAGCGATGGCAGCAGCAGCAGCGATGGCATCAGCAGCAGCGATGCTATCAGCAGCAGCGATGACATCAGCAGCAGCAGCGATGGCACCAGCAGCATCGATGGCATCAGCAGCAGCCATAGCAGCAGCAGGAGCGATAGTAGCAGCAGTAGCAGCTACAGAAACTGGAGCAGCGACAACAGCAGAGGCAGTGACAGCAGCAGCAGCACCAACAGCAGAGGCAGTGACAGCAGCAGCAGCACCAACAGCAGCAGCAGCACCGACGGCAGCAGCAGGACCAGCAGCAGCAGCGACAACAGCAGGAGCAGGGACACTAGCAAGAGCAGCGACCGCAGGTGAGAAGCGGACGCAGAAGACGGTGCTTGAGGCTTACAATCGAGTCCATAGCTCTCACGCTGTAACACACAAATATATCTGCTGCCGTATGTACATATATATGTACGTTGTATATACACGCACTATATATATATTGCTGTCCGTATGTAAATAAGTGCGTTTCAACGGGAGGTGGGTAGTAGCCGCAGGTGCGAATTTGCGAGCGAAGCAGCAAGTCCTGCAGCAGGAAGAAGTGGAGCTCTTTCTGGCGGGAGCTGCAGCAGCAGCAGGGCGCTCATCTCTCCAAGGGGCAGGGACAGTTTCAGTAGCTAGTAGCAGCAGCAGAAAGAGACTGCAGCAAAGACTGCACACTACAGCGGGGCGGGTAGAAGTCGCGAATGCGACAAGCTGTCCTGCAGTCCCTCAAGAACTTGTTATTATTCTCTGCTTGACCCGAACTCTGTGCTGCCGTTTTTCTGGCGCTGTTTCCGCTTTTGCAAGACTCAGTATTGCTGCTACTGGCGCACCAGCAGGGAGGAAGACCCAGCAGTGCCTTACGATAATTCGAGCGCCGAGTGTCTTCTCCGCTGCGGCCGCTCCCCCCGCCCGTTTTGGCTCGCGCATGCAGCTACTGCAGCAGCACACACCCCACAGCAGCAGCAGGAGGGACGCGCTCCAGCAGCGAGATGCCGCAAGAGAGGCAGCAGCATTTGCCGTCGACGCAGATACAGAGACTCGAGAAGCAGAGAGTTGCCCCACAGCAGCAGCAGCACAAATGGCAGCAGCCCAGACCTCCGCGCACACGACAGGCGCAGCAGCAGCAGCAGCCCCGCATCCCACCGCACCCGGAGGAGCAGCTGGCACCTATTGTTCTACCGCATGACGGCAACGGCAGCAGCTTCTCCATCAGGGCCACGCGTCTTTACAAGAACAAAGCAACCTCTCCTGCCTCAGCAGCAGCAGCAGCAACAGTGACCGCCTGGCCAGTGCCCCGAGAGAGAAGCACGGCCCCCATGGGCAGGGAGACCCCGACGGACGGTGGCAGCTGCAGCGACGGCAGCAGAGGAGTCGCCGCATATGCGGCACCTGCAAGAATACTCCCCCGGCTCGTCATTGAAGGGAAGTGGAACACAGCAGCAGGTGCTGCGGCCCCGCAGAAGAACTGCTGCATTTTAAAAAAGATGCATAAGGCGCCCAGCGCAACCCCTCCTGCAACAGCAGCGCCCGCATTTGTCCGTCTCCCTGTCTTGTAGAAAAAGCCGCGCAACGGGAGCTGCAGCAGCACAGTTGTCAGTAGCTGTGGTGAACACCTACGAATACAGAGAAGTTCATGTATACATATATATATATATATATGTATATTTACATAGGGTATGTGTGTGTTGTGTGGTTATATATAGAAGAAGCATACGTGTGCTCGTGCGTAAATAGGTATCTGCAGCTGGGGCACTTACATGCGTCCGGCTCGTCAGACGAATGGGCTCGTAAGAAACTTCCCAGCTGTTGCAGGCCTCCGACCTGGTACAGAGTATCCTGCGCCAGACCACCTACCGGGCAAAACGGGAAGAGGAGATGATGCTGCTGCGGCGCCTGCGAAATCGGATGCTGCTGCTGCCACTGGTGTTGATGACGAGGTGGCTCCTGATGCTGCTGCTGCTGCTGCAGGAAGTAACCCGCTCCCTCACTGCAGCGAGGAAGCCGCAGTGCCGCAGCAGCAGCATAGTTTTTGACAGCTTGAAAAGTAGTGGCGTCCGTCCTGGGGCTGACCGCTGCAGCAGCAGAGCCGGAAGGAGAAGAGGAAAGGGGAGGGAAGGTGCAAGGCAATTCAGGCTGCCGCATCAAGCGGCTGCAGCGGCTCTTTGTGGCAGTGCGACTGCTGGCACTGCTGCCGCCGCAGACTACGGTACTGCTGCAGGTGTGGGTGCCTGCCTTGCTGGGACTGCCGCTGCTCTCGGTGCTGCTGACAATTTCTTCGGCGCAGCTGCAGCAGTCCGCGCTCCAACGCCTGCTGCTTGTTTGCAGTTCGCCGCTGCTGCTGCTGCGCTCGTGGCCGAGACAGCAGCTGCTGCTGCGGCGGCACCTGCAAGCGTGGCTGCAGCTGAGGTTGGGGTGGCATCCCGGCTCTGCAGCAGCGGAAGGACTGCCGAGTGGAGAGGAGCTTCTCCCCAGAGAATTCCCCCTTCCTGCAGCAGCTGTGGGAGGCCCTCCTTCTCCGCAACGCGCAGCCGCAGCAGCAACAGCAGGGAAGAATGAAGTAGTGCGCCCAGTCCCAGCAGCAGCAGAGGAAGCGGAGAGCGGTGCAGGAGCAGCACCAGCAGCAGGAAGCAAAACCCGCCCCGGCGCAGACGAAGCTGCAGCAGCAACAGGGGTAGACGGAGGGGCAGCCGAAAGACTGCATGCGGACTCAGAAGAGGTTGCAGCACCAGAAGCAGCTCGGACACCTCCAGCAACATGTGAGCAGTTCAGCGGTGGGAAAGGCGAGGCTGTTTTTGACAGACGGTTTCTGCATCCGCGGGGGGCAGCGGCAGCCCCAGAAGGCTCTTGCAGATGCAGGAATGTTGCAGCAGCAGGCGCACCGCACCAGCAGCTTGAGTAGCAACCTGAGCAAGCAGAAGCGCCAGCAGTAGTACACACAAGTGGCTGGCCACAACCATGTAAGGAGTGAGCACTGCAGCAGCCGCAGCATTTATTTGAGGAGACGCGGATGGTATTGCAGCACCAACAGCATTTCTTCAAGGAGACGCGGATGACATTGCAATAGCACCAGCGTTTATTCGAGGAGACGCACAGGGAACCGCAGCAGCAGCAGCAGGAGCTTTTCCTTGAGGAGGTGGCATCGGCAGCGGAGCTTGTCGCCAGAAGCAGCAGAAGCAGTGCTTGCGGAACCATGCGGCGCAGTGTATCGCAGCAGCAAAATCTGCTGCGCCGAGGCAGCGATAGAAGAGACAGCAGCAGTGGAATGCAGGGAAGCAGCAGTTTGACTCTCAGCGTAGCAAGCAGCAGAAAAAACAGCAGAAACGGAAGGCAGAGAAGCAGCTGGTCGACTCCAAGCGGAGGAACGTAGCCTCACCAGCAGGAAAAGCTGCGTCAGCGGCAGTAGCAACCGTTCTAGTGGAGGCTCCAGCGGCGACCGCACTTCTTTCAGCGGGCGACCCAGCACCAGGGGCAGCTGCAGCAGCAGGCAAAGCTGCCGCAGCACGTTGATCAATCGTAAGTGTTGCAGCAGTAAGTGTCGCTGCAGCAGCTGCCGTGTCACCACTCCTGGTGCTCGTACCACCTGACGGCTTGGGGGGACTCGCAGCAGAAGCCGCTCTCCGGGCAGCAGCGCTTTCCGCAACATTTGAAGCCACAGATAGCACGTCCCGCTCTGTTGGAGCAGCAGAAGGGGCACTACTAGCGAGACTAGCAACAGGTGCAGCAACAACGTTAGCAGCACCCGCAGCAACAAGAGAACCACCAGCAGCAGAAGCAGCAGCGACAAGAGTAGCGCCACCAGGAGGAGCAGCAGGGGCAGGCAAAGCAGCCACAAGAGCATCAGCAACAACAGGGACAGCAGCAGCAACAGGAGCAGCAGCAATAGCAGCAGCTACAGGTGCAGCAGCATCAACTGGAGCAGAAGTAGCAGCAGCGCAGGCATCTCCCTGGGTTTTCTCTGTGAGGACGGGGCAAAGAACGAGTTGCTGCAGCGGCTGCTTGGCTTGCTGTCTTGTGTTCGTACGAGACGCAGGAGCAGGCGTAGGTTGAAGTGGCGTGGGGCTGCCGCAGACCGAGAATGCGGAAGGCAGCAGCAACGGGCCGGACGCTTCATTTTCTTCAGGCTTCTGTTGCTTCACGGGCAAGTCCCCGCGACGCTTTAGGTCCTTTTGAGGCGTGGAGGAGGCTGCAGCACCTAATGCGTTGTCACTAACTGCTTCTGAGCCACAAGAGACACCAGCAGCAAACCCTGTGGCAGTAGCTGGTCGTGTTGCTGTCTCCGTACCGACTATCATGGCTGTTGTCTCTGAAGCAGAGGGCGTCAGCGCCAGAGGAGCCACTGCAGGTGTCTCCCAACAGCACTGCAGACTGCTGCTGGCTAAAGACTGCAGTGGTCGTTGCTGCTTCGCTGATGTTGCTGCCGGGGTGCCAGCTTCAACATCCTCCTCACAGCATGGGAAAATATCTTCCCCCGCGGCTGCAGCTGCAGCAGCAGCAGGAATGCAGACGGAGGGGGCACACAAATGACGCACAGCAGAAGACTGTGAGACAGACACAACGGGAGACGCGGAGACGGAAAGAGTAGTGGGCGAGGAAATACGAAAAATAGTAGGCGGCGAGACAGGAGCTACAGCAGGCGGGGAGATAGGGACGGCAGTAGGCAAGGAGACAGGAGCAGCAATAGGTTGGGAGACAGGGACAGCAGCAGGCTGGGAGACAGCAGCAGAACCATGCGAGACCGCAGGCGTGGGATACGAGACCGCGGCAGCAGCAGCAGTAGAGACGGACTGCGCAAGAAGATGAAGCGCAGCAGCTTGGGAGGCAGCCGGGAACGTGGTGACGGTAGCGGCGGCAGCAGCCGGATTTGCTGCGGCGGCGTGTGGGTCAGCAGCAGAAGCTGGCTTCAAGAGATCAGTAGAGGAAACGGCAGCAGCGCCAGGCAGGGGAGGGGCTGCAGCAGCGTCTACGTATGCAGAAGAAAGGCGGGATGGCGCAGTGTCGGCTGCAGCGGTCGCAGAAGAACGAGCGACAGCAGGACCCGGCGCAATCGAAGTAGCTGGAAGAGTCGTAGTAGACGGCCGAAAAGCGACTCTCGGGCCGCGAGGGGAGAGCGGGAAGGAAGTGAGAAATTCACTGCAGCAACCGTTGCTACGGCTGTTTAGAGAGACGTGTGTCAGCAAAGCAGCAGTTTGACAGCGGCAGCGCGCTGCTCGTGGGGTCAGGACGGAAGCCACAGCCGCAGCAGCAGCAGCGGGGCACCGATCTCCAGCAGCGACAGACGAGACTGAAGTAGGGAAGGAAGCAGCACTAGTAGCAACAGAACTGGCATTAGTACCAAGAACAGCAGCGTTGACAGCAGTAGCCGCAGCAGGAAAGGCAGTTGAACAGATACCCGTAGCAGCAGCACGCACGGCAGCACCTTGCCGCGCCGCTGCAACCGCCGTCCGTGGAGTTCCTGTTGCTGCTGAGTTTTCTGCTGCTGTTGCTGCTGCTCGTTCTGCCTCTTGGGTCACTGCGTCTTTCCCTGGGGTAGCTACTACGCCGCCCGATTCTTGGAAAGGACCTAGGGCACTGCTGCTGCTGCGGCTGTATGAGGTAGCTTGTGGCTGCCTTGCTAGCCCAGCAGACAGGGAAAGTGCCAGTGGCGGACTGGGGGCCGGATGGGGAGGAGGAGCAGCAGCAGCAGTTGCTGCGGGTGAAGCAGCAGGACTAGCAAGATAAGGAGAAATTTCAGCAACAGCGCCAGGGAAAGCAGCAAGGAAGCAAGAGACTTGGGACGCAACTGCTGTATGGGTGACGGTGGCAGCAGGAACACTAACGCCTGCCGACGGCCCCGCTGTTGCTGCAGAGCAGCAGTCAGCAGCAGCATGCGGTGCTACATAGGCGAAGCGGTAGACACCGGTAGCAGCAGACACGCGTTCAAGCAGGGAATCAGCAGCAGCGGCAAGTGCCTGAGGACGAGGAGCACTGCTGTGAGCAGCAGATTGCGTCTGAGGAAGAAGAGCAGCGGATGGTGTATGCGGAAGAACAGCAGCAGCTCCCGCGGAAGAGGACAAGTAGCTGCAGCAAAACCGACTCCCCCTGCCATGACGAACGTCGATACGAGAAAGCAGCTTCTGCTGGTGAGATCCACCAGTGGCTGCTGCTTGCAACGATGTCTTGGCAGCAGCACCGTCAAGAGGCTGTGCGACGGTAGCTGCAGCCTCATCGGGAGGCAGTCTGGAGGAAGCAGGTACTGTTGCAGTGTAGAGGGCCCGCGCAGCGACACCAGTAGCAGGAAGGAATACTGCATCCGCAGTAGCAGCAGGAGTAGCAGCGGGGACTTCCCCAGGGCCGACTTCAGCAACAGGGTCAACAAACGGCGTTGCAACAGCAGCAGCACCGGGAGTTCGATGATATGGCTGTGCGGGCAGAGCAGCAACAGCTGCTTCTTGCAGAGGAAGCGTCGCAACAGCAGCAGCAGCTGCGGCCGGCGAAGGCGAGGCACCGCAGTGGGGGGGAGTGGTAGCTTGTGTACTGGGGCTCGCAGATGCATGTCGTACGAATGTCGTGCGTCCTGCAGCAGCAAGGCAGCAGACAGTCGGAGAGCAAGCAGCAGACATCGGCGCGCCTGCGCCTGCTGCCGTTGGTGCAGGTGCTGCCGCTCGTTGGTGCTGTTGCTGCGAGACGCAGACATCCTCGCCGAGGGGCAGCAGACGCGCTGCTCGGTGAGCAGGCAGGCCTGCAGCGGCTGCAGCCCCAGGGACTTCGGCAGCAGCACGAGCGGGGGTGAAAGAGGCAGTGGACGCCGTCGGCGGGGTACGAGCTGCGGTTGCAGCAAAAGTAAGAGCAGCAGCGGGAAGGAGAGGACGACTTGCAGCAGTGATAGCGGCGGGTGATTCATGCGATGCAGCTGCTCCTGCAAAGGCAGAAGAAGCAGGAATTGCTGCGGTGGCTGCAGCAGGCGTCACGGCCGCCGGGGCCATTGCGGCTGCAGAAGCAGCAGTAGCAGGGGGACGTGTGGTGCCCGTAGCAGCAACAGCAGCAGCGTCGGAAGGTGGAGAAGCTGCGAACGGAGAGAAGGGGTCTGTGGCTGCGTTGAAGCTCAGAGCAGCAACCGAGGAGAGAGAGGTAAGCGCCTCTGTTGCCCCAGTCGAAGTGGCTGCTGTGGCCGTGGAGGCAGAAACAGCAGAAGCAGCTGTTTCTCCTGGGGACCCGCTGCACATGCTTCTCGACGCAGCCACCTTGGGCTCTAGACGACGCTGTCGCGTGGGCTGCTCCTCCTCCTCTTCCGCTTGGTCCTCGACGAGCTGCTGCTGGTGCTGAAGATCCGCCTGGTGCCTGTCCTGCTCGGGCCGCTGCAGCTGCGTCTCAACCACTCGGCTGCCGAAGGCGACGGGCAGCTTCAAGTGCCGGCCGTGAGGCGGAGAGCAGCACGGGAAGGAAGAGCCACCGGAGGCAGGATTAGCAGCAAGCCACGAGGAAGAATTCCCACAAGAAAAAACTGCTGCTGCAGCACAGGCGAGTGGACACGCCGGGGGAGAATCTTTAGCTGCTGCTGCTGCTGAGGCCTCCCACTGAGCTGCACGGCCAGGCAGAGGGTCCCTAGGGCAAACCTCTGCTGCATTTGGTGTTCCTTCTACTGCGTCTGCTTGATTCCCGGTCCTCCAGTCGCCAAGGAGCAAGCTGCTGCTGCTACCTGCTGACGCGTCGCTGCCACCTGCTGGGACACTGCTGCTGCCTGCTGAGACACAGCTGCCGCTGGTGGAGGGGAGGCTGCGGCTGGTGGTGACTGGCCGTTCGTTGCTGCAGTGTCTCTTGCAGCCAGCGCTGCTTGGTAAAGGCAAACACCTGCGTACACAATGATGTTCACTCTTGCAGCAAGCCTCGCATGCGTCTTCTGCAGCAGGGCTCAAGAGGTTGCGGTGGCGGAGAGCCAGCTTTCTGCTGCTGCTTTCTCCCCAGATGTCTTCTGTAGCTGCTTCTTCTGCAAGTGGCTGCGGACTGCCTTCTAAAATGTGGACCGGCGGAGAAAGCTGAGCAGCTGCTGCTTCGTCTGGTTCTCTCGATGGGTTCCTCTGCTCTGCTCCTACTGCTGCAGCTCTCACCCTTGCTGCTGCAGCTGCTGCCGCTGCGGGCTCGGGCTCCCCGGCGGCTCGTAACGCAGGAAGAGCGGCAACACGGGCAGTTGCACTGCAGGTCGCTGCAGCCCGCGATGCGCCAGCGCGTCGCAACGCAACTGCTGCGTCAGGCTTCTCCGTAACGGCCGCAGATGCTGCTGCTCCTTCAGCAGCTGGGAGTTCTCGCGCAGGTGCGGCAAGAGCAGCAACTTCGACTGCCTCTCCTAGTGCTGCTACTGCTGCTTGTGTATGTGGTGCGTGTCTTGCCACTGCTGCCGCAGACTCTTTGATGCCTCCTGCTTGTTCGGTTGCGTCGTTCCTTGAAATGTTCTCGTGTCTCGTCTCCCCTCTTGCCGGTCCTGACGCCGCTGCATTTGTCAAAATTGCGTTATCGTCTGCATCAAGTGCTGCTGCTGCTGTTGCTGCTGCTGCTGTTCTTTCTGCTGCTGATGGTGTTCCTGCTGCTGATGATGTTCCTGCTGCTGGTGGTGTTCCTGCTGCTGCTGGTGTTCCTGCTGCTGTCGGTGTTCCCGCCGCCGCTGGTGTTCCTGCTGCTGCAGTTGTTCCTGGTGCTGATGGTGGTCCTGCTGCTGATGGTGTTCTTGCTGCTTGTGTTCCTGCCGCAGCACTCCCTTTTCCTGTTGCAAGGCTCCCTTTTACATTTGCGACACATTCTTCTGCCGCCGCAGACGGCAGGTTTTCTTCTGCTGCAGCAGGTGTATCCACTGCAGCCCACGGCTGGTACCCAGCTGCGTCCTGACATGCCGTTGCTTCCTTCGCTGCTGCTTCTTGGCTCTTGCAACAGCAATGAATCCCCGCGCTTCGCACGACGAAGCCGTCTGTAGCCAGCTTCGCACGTGCCGCCGGCAGGCAGGGGGGCCTTCGAAGTGTTGCTGCCGAGAAAAGCAGTTTGCCCTCCTCTGTTGTTCTTGCTTTCTCTTGTTCCTCCGGCGAAGCCCGTGCTTCCGGTATAGTCTTTCTCTGTTCCGGTGGAACCCCTTCCTCTGCTGAAGGTAGTACAGAGATGGCTTCCTTTCTTCTGCTGTTGCGGCCGTTGTTGCTGCTGTCGCTGCTGTTGCAGCTGCTGTCGTTGTTGCTGCTGCTTCTGCCGTCGCTACTGCTGTCGGTGCGGCTAGTCTTCTCGTTGCTGCCGCTGTTGCTGCCGCCGTTGCTGCTGCTGCTGCTGCCGTGCAGGCCGGTCGCACTGCTAGTTTTGTTGCTCCGACTATTGCTGCTGCAGATGAGAGGGCAGGCGGTGGTTCTGCTGTTGTCGCTTGAGCCACTGCTCCAAGCGACGCTGCTTCCGGGGCTCGGCGCTCTGCTGGGGAAGCCCGTTTTCCTGTTGCTGCTGGCTGCACTGCTGCTGGCTGCACTGCTGCTGGCTGCACTGCTGCTGGCTGCACTGCTGCTGGCTGCGCTGCTGCTGGCTGCACTGCTGCTGGCTGCACTGCTGCTGGCTGCACTGCTGCTGGCTGCACTGCTGCTGGCTGCACTGCTGCTGGCTGCGCTGCTGCTGGCTGCGCTGCTGCTGGCTGCGCTGCTGCTGGCTGCACTGCTACTGGCTGCACTGCTGCTGGCTGCACTGCTGCTGGCCGCACTGCTGCTGGATGCACTGCTGCTGGCCGCACTGCTGCTGGTGCTATCGCCGAGTGAGAGACAGCCGCATGCCTGACAGATGACTGGCACAAGAGTGATACTCGCCACAGAGCGCCTCGAGTCTTGCTGCTGCAACAACCCTTCAGCCTCTTGGAGCAACTGCTGCCGCTGCGGATCCTGCGGCTGCCTCGGCTGCTCTTGTGCCTGTCGCTGCCCGGCCAGCAGCCTATGCCCCTGCAAAGGCAATTTTGGCTTCTCTCGGAGATCCCTGCATTTGTCTTGCTGCTGCGGGCATTCTCGGGCACCCAGCTGCTCGCTGCTGCTCACCTGCTGCTCCCGCTGCGTTCTTCGGTATTGCAGCCGCCGTTGGGGTCTCCCCCTGCGCTGTCGCTGCTGCGTAATCTTGCCATGTCCTTGTTGCTGCAGCCGCATATGAGAGGGGGACGTGGCCTGCTCATACTCGCCAACAACGTGCTGCTGCTGCAAGTCTTGGCACTGTCGCTGCTGCGGCTGGGGCCTCGTAGGCACCTCCTGGGGCTGCTGTAGCTGCTGTTGCTGCTCCGGTTGCTGCGGAGGTGGCTGCTGCTGCTGTTTTATCGACGCAGAATCCTCTTCTCGCCTACAAAGACAAGAGGAGGCAGGGAGAGACAGCGAGGCAGTCTGCTGCTCACCGTCCATGCCTTTTTCTGCGGTTGCTTCAGAAGGAGAAGCAAAGGAGCCACAGGGCGATCCTGCAGCAGCAGAGGTGCCCTGAGCAGCACTTGCTGAGAGGCCAGCAACAGGTGCATGCGAAGAAGACCCGGCAGCGCTTGAAGGAGACGGCAGGGAAGAGAAAAAGAGAGACGCGGAGGAAAAGGAGGAAGAACACGAAGAAGAAACCAAAGAAAGAGAAAGGGAAGCAAACTTCAGAGGAGAGGAGGGCGACAAAGCATGCCTATCTGCTGCATTCTCACAGGGGAGTGCTGCTGCTGATCCTGCTGGTGCTGTTCCTCCAGCGGTTTCTGCTGTTTCTTCAGTCTCTACTGGGATGCAGGCGGCGGGTGTCCCTGCTGCCGCAGCTCCTGTTGCTGCCACTGCTTCTTCCTCAGCTCTTGCGGTTCGTAGGTCTGACGCTGTGACTGAGGCTGCTGCTCCTGCTGCAGCGTTTCCTGCTGTTCTCTCCCCTACAGTCGATAGAGCCCCTCTCTCTGCTAGAGCCCTGTTTGCTGCAGACCCATCCGTTGCAGTCTCCTCTGCTGCAGTCCCCTCGGCTGCAGGACGCATACTTGTTTCTCCGGCGAGCCGCGGGGACGGCGTCCTCGCCCTTTTCTTCCCTTCCCCTGCTGCTGCTGGCACGTGTTCCGCAATGTGGTTCCATCTGCTGCTGTGTGCTTCCCTTGTGTTGCTGCTGCTGCTGCAGCGACTCCTGCCGCCCCCAGTGCCGGCTCTGCTGCTCCCACGCATAGTGGTGCTGCAGTTCCTGCTGCTCACGTGTACACCGCCGCTGACTGCATTTTCTGCCTGGGAAGGCGAACGGGAGAAAGGAAGTGGCGGCGTCGAATATGTGGCAGAAAGTGGCCGAGAACCGGCAGCAAAAGGGACATCCACCGGGCAGCTAGGTCGAGCATGTCGTTGAGTGCGAGAAGAAGAAGAAGAGAAACACGTGAAGGAAGAAGACGGGAGCGCGGAGTGAATTTGGGAAGATGAAATCGCAGAGCGAGAAGACGAGGAAGCAGCAGAAGAACACGCGGAGGGTGGAGGACGGGAAGGGGAAGTCACCGACGGCGACGACGAAGATGACGAAGATGGACAGGAAGAGGGGCAAGGAGAAGAAGAGAAGGACGAAGAGGAGGGATTTGTAGGTGGAGCAAGAACTGGGCGAATTTTTGACGCAGGCGACGGCGAGCAAGCAGCAGCAGCAGCAAACAGGGCAGAGGGAGGAGAGCATATATCACTAGGGAGGGCAGCAACTGCCGTGTGGCTTGCTGCAGCAGCAGCTGCATCACATGCGTGACGTCGTCGCTCGTGCGTCTGCAGCGGCTTCTGTTGCTGCTGCGACTTCTTCAGAGAGCCCTGTCTCTGCTGCTTGCGCTGTTGCTGCGGCTGCTGCAAAGGCTTCTGCTCCTGGTGCTTCTTCGTAGACTCCTGCTGGGGTGCGTGTGGTGCTGCTGGCCTCGCGCCGTCAAAACCGACCGCCTCCGCAGCTTCTTTGTTTTCTTCTGCTGCTTCGGTCGCCTCTGCTGCCGCGTCTCGTCTCCCTGCGGCCGCTTCTGCCTCTCGTACTGCGCCTGCCTCGGCACATTCTTCCGCCTCCGCTGCTGCTTCTGCGTCTGCTTCCGCCTCAGTTGCAGCTTCTCTGACCTGGGTCGCTGTTTCTGTTGCATCTGCAGCTGCTCCTACAGGAACTGCGTTTGCGTCTCGGTTTGGTGCAGCTGCTTCCATCTCTGCAACTACTGCTGCTCCTGCTGCCCCTGCCTCTTCTGCTGCTGCCCTAGTTTGCGAGGTTGTCTCTTCGTCTGCTTGCGCTTCTCCAGGTGGAGCTGTCTCTGCCTTTTCTACGGTTGCTGCGGCCCTCGCTGCAGGTGCTCCACCTTGCTCTGCCGCATCCTCTTCTTTTGGCGGTGATGCTTCTCCTTCCTCTGCTGTAGCTGCTCCGTCGTCCTCTGCTGCATCAGCTGCTGCTTCTTCTTCTTGTTCTTCTGCTGCAGCAGCTTCTTCTGTTCCACCTGCTCCTGCAGGAGCCAGGTCTTCTTCTGCTGTTGCGGGAGAAAGGAAGGCGTGACTGGCGTCCTTGGAAGCAAATGGAGAAGCTTTTGCAGGGAAAGGCGAGCCAACAGACAGTCTGCCAGCAGTAGCAGAGGCGGCTGTTAGTGGGGCTGCGCCGCCGTTTCTCCTGCTGGCATGTGCGGGGTGTCTACGTGGGTCGCCTTGCAGAGGCTGCGAGGCAGCAGCCGAAGCAGTCCGCGTTCCACCAACAGCTAGGGAAGTTCTGCCAGAAAAGCTTGTTACACGCAAAGCGGCAGCAGCCGTTGTAGCAGCCCTGGCTGCCGCAGGAAGCGCAGCAACAGCGTCGTAAGCTCGGCGTCGCGCAGCGGCAGCAGCCATTCCGCGTCCTGCAGTTGAAGAAGCAACGACAGCAGCAGCAGCAACTAACGGATGAGAAGAACCTTCCTTCTTTTCTTCTGTTCCCCAGACAGCAGCTGCAGCAGGAAACGCTGAGTCTCCCACATACTGCGGCATATCCGGTCCTGGCTGCTTCCCGCGGTCGCCTTCTCTCGTGCGTTCATGCTCGTTTCTCCTCTCCTGTTGGTTCAAAGGCGCCCGCTTTCCCTCCGTCAATGTCCGCTGTTTCTTCTTCTTGTTCGCTTCCCCTTCGTCCTTCCCTTCTTCCCCCTCCCTCTCTTCTTCTTCTTCTCCGTCTGCTCTCTTCCCGCTCTCCGACCGCCGGTCGCGGTCCTCACCTCCGTCTCCTGCAAGTGCGCTGCTGCCGCACCTGCTGCTGCTGCCGCACCTGCTGCTGCTGCCGCACCTGCGACTGCTGCCGCACCTGCGACTGCTGCCGCACCTGCAACTGCTGCCGGCGTAGACGTGAGGTCTTCGCTTCTGGTGCTGCTGCTGTTGCTGCTGCTCACCGTTGCTGCTGTTGGCGGAGGTTGAAGAAGGGGCCGCTGCCCTTCCCCCCGCCCTCCCCGCGTCCGAGTCGGCTTTGGGTAGACGGTGCTTACGCAGCAGGCTGCCCATGTGGGGACTGGCGAGCGCAGCAGCAGGAGGCGGGCGGTGCTGCGGGCTCTTATGAAGCATCTCGAGAATTATAGCCTGCAGCGCAGGGGAGTAGTGCGAAGGAATGCGGGCGGGTGGCTTGAAGGCAATATTCCACACTAGCCCGAGAAACGAGTTGGCTTGAAAAGCGGCTCGAAGGGCACAGACCTCGTGCATGACGCAGCCAAGCGCCCACACATCGCTTTTATACGTGTACGGCTTGTTCTCGCACATTTCGGGGCTCATGTACTGGGGCGTCCCGACCGCTGTTTGGGCGAGGGCGAGGGTCGCGCCGAGGACCCGGCTAATGCCGAAGTCGGCGATTTTGACGTTCTGCTGCACATCCAGCAGAATGTTGCTCGGCTTCAGGTCCCGGTGAAGAATGTGCTGGGAGTGAATATACGCCAGCCCCTCGAGCAGCTGCTGCAGCCACTTGACTGCCAGCCGCTCTTCCACGAACCGAGAAGCCTCACGCCGCGAAGAGAGAAAGTCAGACAGGTCCCCCGCCTCGCAGAGTTCCATGACGATCACCAGGAACATTTCCTGCTGAACGAAGCTCTCGATACAGCGTACGACGGAGGGGTGCTCCAGCTGCTTCATCAACTGCGCGAGGACAGGACGCCCACACGGCAGGACGGAGGGGGGAAGAGAAAAAGCCGCGCGCCGCCCCAAAACTCGCATGCAAACAGGGCAACAAACGAGCGCGCGCAGGCAGCAAGAACGACCAGAAGAAGAGGAGGAGGAAGGCGCGAGACGCGGCCAGCAAGAACGGAGGGAAAAGAAGAAGCAGGGGAAGACAGCAGCAGCAGGGAGACAAACAAAGAAGCAAATGCACTGCAATGAAGAAGAAGAGACAAAAGAAGAAGAAAAGGAAGGAGAACCGACCGCAAGAGGGTAAAGCGGCTGCAGGTCAGAAGATAGCGGCGGCGTGGGAAGAAGCGAAAGGGACCGAAAGAAAGTCACGAAGAAGGAACAGAAGGCCGGGCAGGAGAAGCCACTCAGGACGACGGAGAAGTAGAAGATTCAAAAGCAGCAGGAGGGAGAAACGAAGAGGGCGTAGGAAGAGCAAGTACGAAGAAGTCCACGGCTTCTTGACGACGCACAAACCATTCAACAACAAGAGGCGTTTCTCTGCACCAACGATTCAGAGATAAACGTGCGTAGATAAATATATATATGTATATATGTCTATAATTTTAGTATGAGGATATACACACATACAGAGACACACACAAAATATACATATATTCGTATATATGGGGTTAGAGAGGGAGAGACAGAGAGTGAAGGAAAGATACGGGGGGAGAGAGACAGAAGGACAGCGATGTGCAGATGACACAAAGAAATGTCCAGACAGACGAAGACAAATTTATTTAAAAGGAGCTGCAGAGAGTGGCAGGGTGACAGAGGGATACTCGGAAAATTTACAGAGAAAAAGGTTGACAGACAGAGAGAGAAAGACCTTGGAGTTATACCTACGGAGTGGGACACAGAGGGGCACTACACACACCTATAAACGTGCATACATTAATATATATATGTGCTGGTTTACATCAGTCAGATACATCGGACCATACGTATGCATATATGTATACTGTTTAAGAACAGCCGGATATATGGCACCCTACGTACAGACGTATATATATATATATATATATATATATATATATATTATTATT
>KL647307.1:2124722-2228550 GCA_000727475.1 Sarcocystis neurona
GACATATGGGACCATACGTACAACTATATATATATATGTATATATCAGTCGGATATATGGTACCGTACGTATATGTATATATATATACTGTTTAAGAACAGTCGGATGTATGGGACCATACCTATATATATATATATTTATTTATATGTGTGTACCTATGTGTAGCTACGGTCGAGTATATTGTCGATAGCGATAATACACATCGCATTCGTGTGTCCCGTTAGTATCGCTCATCCAGCGCAAGTATGTATATACGTATATATATATATACATATGTGCCTCTTCGGACGACTACACATACATATATATATATAAAGAAGAGACAGATATGTTTTTAGCAATCTGTCGAGTTGTGGCGTAGAGTTTTTTCGTGACTCACGTATGAGGACGCAGCAGTGGATACACACATATATATATATATATATATATTTGTGTGTTTGTAGTGATGTACGTATAGGGAGAGAGAGATACGTATGCCGGTTATACATACACCAAAAAAGCGACATATATGTGGGAGGACATTGTGTGCATATATGTGTACGAAGAGAGAGATAGATAAAGTATGCAGAGACGTATATGTGCAGAGCGACAGGAAGAAAGGAGGGTGGCTGCAGAAAAGAGGAGAAAATGTCCTCAGCAGGTCACGAACATCGAGACGCGGGGAAGACGACGAGGAGAATGCGGGAGGAGGAGAGCGGCAGACTCGGCAAATCGGCTCCTCCTGAAATGTTTCTTCTCCCCAGCCCATATCTCTTAAAATGTATGCATGCACATACACATATATATATATATATGTTTGAGGCTGCGGATGCGCATCTTCCCTGTCTCTCTCTATCTCACTATATACATATAATTGTACAGATACATCTCTTCTATCCATCCCTCTGTCTATATATATATGTGGAGAGACATCTCCCCTGTTCATCTTTTCTTCAAAGACAGAGAAGGAGATAGACAGGCATATATTTGAATGGCGAACACGCGTCCTCCCTGTCCATCTCTCTCTCCATATACATACACATATATATATGTATACATATATGAAATCGTGGATACGCATCTCCGCCGTCTATCTCTCTCTCTGTGTCTCTCTCTATATATAAATATATATGTATGGAATTGTGAACACCAATCTCCCCTATTTATCTCCGTCTATATACATATATATGTATGTATATGAGGTTGTGGACACGCATTTCCCCTATTCGTCTCTCTGTACATGAATATACGTAAGAAATGTGGACACACCTCTGCCCTATCCCCTATTGTATATAACTATATATAAGCAATGTGGAGACGCATCTCCTATATCCGTCTCTCTATACAGAGAGGTACCAACGTGTGTGTATAAGAATTGTGGACACGCACTTCCCCTATAGCTATACATATATATATGTATATGCGCATATGAAACTGTCGACATGCATCTTCCCCAATGATCTATCTCTCTTTGTCTCTCTCTCTATATATAAATATGTGTACATATATACAAAGTTGTAGCCCACGTCTCCCGTATCCTTCTCTCTCTATATAAGGACATATACATGTATATGAAAGTGCATAAACAAATACGTCCGAAGTTTTGGAGACGCACTTCCCTTGTCCACAACTCTCTACACCAATATAATTGACGCTGTGGAGATACACGTGTATACGTATATACACGTATATATGTATGACGTGGGGATGGGTAGAGATTAGCGTATAGATACGCCCCTTCTCTCTGTCTGCGCCAGCCTGCCGCTGTATGCCGAAGAAGGCGTGGGGCCCTACGTAGACGCCGCTGCATATTCGTGTGTGGGGGAGCGTCCGCGCGGTTCATCTTCTCTCCGCAGGTCCCTTCATCCTGCTTATTCCGTCTCTGTCTCTTCATATACATGCGCCTGTCTGTGTTCATCTCGCCGCAAAAAATGTTCATTTCCCTCAATATACACCTATACGTGTCTTTCGCCTTCGCTTCACATACTTACGTACACACACATATATATATACATACATATACATCGTTGTAGTAGATCCTCACTTGCCCCTCTCGACGCGCATATGCAGGTATACAACAGTCGAGCACATACACTCTTTCCTTCGCCCTCTTCCTATCTCATCTGTGCGAGGATGGGTAGGTGTGTGTAGTAGAAGTGAAATATATCTTCGCATCTCTCCTGCATATATGTGTGTATATACAGGTCTAGTCGAAACGCTATATGTGTGTACCTACCTCGCTGTATATACACGCGTACACACATTTCCTCGTCTAAGTGTACATACACGTGTGTCGTGCCCTCTCTCCGTGAGTAGCTACTTTCTCCTTCTCTCTCTCTAGATATACGAACACACGTCTCTCTTCCCCTATATATACATCTACATATATATATATATATATATATATGCATGCGCTTTTGTCTCTATTGGCGTACATATATATATATATATATGCATAGACATCTGCATTGGTAGACAGGGGCATTTGTCTCTCTCTGTATTGTACATATATACGCATATGTGCACATACCTAACTTCCACTCGCTCCGTATATATGCCTGCATTGTGGGCACATACACCTCTCTTTACATATACGTGCGTTCTCTATCTCTCCGTCTATATATATATATCTCTTCCTCGCTTTTCCCTCTCTGTCCACATACGTAGATATGTGCTTTGTTAGACACACATGCACAGACACACAAGTCGCTGCCTCTCTACCTTTAGACATATGTATTATATGTGCCTCTCTATGCGGACGTCCGTAGGAGCTGCCTGTTGCAGCTTTGCACGGCTATGCGGCGTGCTGTTCTGCTCCTTCCCCGAAAAAGCGTGCGGGAGAAAAAGGGAGGGCGCAAGGAAGAGTTAATTTTTCGCGTACCTCCGCTTCTTGAAGACTGAGGCGTCTGTCCCGCTCGTCCAGATTTGTCAAGTCGATCTGCTTCGCCAGCCACTCGCTGCTGTCACAGAGACGGCGCACACGAAAGGCTCGGCCGAACTGACCCCGCCCTGCAGAGAAGCCACCAAGCAGCAGAGCAAATCAGCGACACCGGCAGCGGCAGAGCAGACAAGAGGCAGCAGACCAGCATCAGCAGCACACCAGCGGTAGCAGACCAGCGGCAGCAGAGAACCGGCAGCAGAGAACCGGCAGCAGAGAAGCGGCAGCAGAGAAGCGGCAGCAGAGAAGCGGCAGCAGAGAACCGGCAGCAGAGAAACGGCAGCAGAGAAACGGCAGCAGAGAACCGGCAGCAGCACGTGCGCGAAAGTGGGACAAAAGAGGTGGGAACACAAACAGTCACACGTACGGTCCAGGGAGTATGAGGTCGCCTGGGAGCGGCAAATGTGAAGAGAAGCAACAAGACGGCGTGGCAGCAGAGCCAAGCCAGCAGGGCAGCAGCGGGGTCGCCACATGGGGCAGCAAAGGCGTGCCGCAGTGGCTGCTTCTCTACGCGGAAGAGAGCGAGGGTCCACCGGCAGCAGATCGGCTGTTTCGGCAGACACTGAGAGAGAGAGAAAAGAACAACAGCAGCCTCCTCCGCCGATGGAAGCAAACCCCCACACACGCTGTTTAAACATCCCGTATATATATATATATATATATATACGGAGACAGACAGAGAAGGAGAGGCAGATACAGAGAGACAGAGGGACTGAGAGATAGACGTGTCCATGTATTTGTATATATACATGGGTAGATCTACGTATATTTGTATGGGCTCAGGTATACGCAGGCGCAGTAGATATGGTAGAGGCGGCAGCCTCCCGCGTGCTGCGGCGGGGAACTGGCAGAGAACGAGGACTCGCAGGGGAGCAAGGGCCAGAGCAGCCAGTGGAAGGCAGGCGTACGCACACCACATCCACGCAAGTTGCTGATCTATTTTGTGAGGAAGACCTGCTTCCCCCACAAGGGAATCTTTTTCTCTTGCAAGGCAGAAGAGCGGCGCCGGTGAGTGCGCAGAAAAGGATTTGCTGCTGCCCGTGGCAATACGGCAGCACCGGCGATTCTGCTGCAGGTCGCTCAGCCAGTAGAGAACAAACCGCAGCACAGGCTCCAGCCGGATGTATATATATATGTATATATATACATATATATATTCATATATATGATTGTATACATATTTAATATATATATATAGAGAGAGAGAGAGAGAAATAGCCAGAATTGCAGAGGAGTCTCAACCAAGATCTCACAGGCCACACCAGCGCAATGTAGACGCGTACATTACGTGTCTACCATTTCATCTGTCCGCTTGACCCATTTCCACCTGTGTATACATATATCTATGTGTATACATGGATTTACATCTATACAGAAATCTTATGTGCATACCATCCATAAACGACTATATATCACTATATATAACTTTTACATGTGTGCAAGCGAGTAGATCTATACAAACGAGAAAATACAACCTGTATGAAATATATATGAGTTGACGTGTGTATACACACGTCAATGAAACTCCGCTGTCAGCAAGTTCTCTCATTTATATAGATAGAGGGGGAGAGAGAAAGAAAGGAACAAAAAGCCAGCTACGGGGGGCAAGGAAATGGCAGCGTATGAATTGGGGGCAGCAGCCGAAGTCATTTCCTCACCTACAAACGTAATGACCTCGTAGCCGTACTCGCTGAAGTCTACGGTAGAATTCCTGGCAGGAAGCCTCAGACAGAGAGCCATGCCGGCCCCACCACCTGTTCGACCTCTTGCTGCTGAGACCAGCTCGCCCCCTCTCCCTCTCCGTCCTCCTCTGCTGCCTCCTCCTCGGCTGGTGTCTCTTCCCCTGCCTGCTGCAGGCCACTTTGCAAGACTTCCTGGGCTCCCTGATGTGATGCCGGCTGCGTTGTCTGCACCTGCTACTGCGGAGTCCGCTCGCTGCGGCGCAGCTTTTGCTGCTGCTGCTGCGGCGGCAGCCTCATCTGTCGCAAAGACACCATCGGCTGCTGCTGGCCGCGCTGCTGAGGCTCTCGCAGCTGCAGGACTCGACCGAGAGAGTCCTGCCGCTGCCTCGGCTGCCTCTACTTCTGTGGCTGCTGCCGCTGCTGCAGCTTCTGCTGTTGCAGTATTTGCTGTCGCCGTTTCTCCTCGGTTACCTGCTGGGAAAGTGTGTTCTACCGCAGGTGGAGCACCTACAAAAAGTGTCTGGGCTGCTGTCACTGCCGTCGCATCCGTTGGTGCTTCACCGACCTCTGCTGCTGCAGCAGATGGTGAGCGGCTGAGGGGAGCTGCTGCTGCTGCTGTGGCTATGAGGAGGAGATCCTCTGCCCCTCTTGCTGTCCCAGCTCCGACCTCCTCGGCAGTTCTCCCTGCAGAAGCAAGTGGTCCAGCTCCTGCAGCAGCGGCTTCAGCTTCTGGTCCTGCAGGACGGCATGCAGCCCCTGACCCTGGCGCTGCGTGCAGCTCTTGCTTGAGCTGAGGCCCTCCGCTCTTCCTCTGCAATGTGGTGGGGTTTCCTGCCTCTGCTGCTGACGCAAACGTAGCGGATGCAGTGCCGCCTGCTGTCCCCCTTACTGCGTTTCTATCGCTCTTTGCTGTTGCTGTCGTGGGGACGTGATCTCCCGCGGCTGCAGCAGACATCGCCTCCGACGACGTGCGGCGCAGCGCTGCTGCTGCTGCAGACGACGGCTGACATTCTGCACCGTTTCTCGAGGACTCCTGTCCCTTTGCGTACTCCATGCTGCTGATCCTGCCAGGTAGAGAGAGAAGGAGAAAGAGAGGGAGGGGAAAGACGAAGGCAGAAGGGGAAAACGGAGGATAGACAGGAAGTCGCAACCAAGAAGCAACGGAGTGGAATCCAGCAGAAGAGCTCTCTCGACAGGGGGAAGGGGAAGCTCCAGAGCCTCTCCACACGTTTGTTTCTACAGAGATACGTAGAAGTGTCGATAGCTGTGCGCCTGTGTATCTGTATAAAGTACCTTTCTCGTCGACCTGTGTGGAAAGGGGTGTAGAAGTTAACTCGTCGCCACCCCTGGGTGCGCGTCTGTGTAGAGTAGGCGACCACTTGACTTGTGTAGCAACACACGAAGAGAAAGGAAAGCCGAACAACAGGCAGGAAGACTGTGGCTTCCACTGCAGGGCGGTTGGCTGAATACAGGAGGACCAAGCGAGGCGGGGCAGTGGGAGGGGAAAGTCTCACTGGAGGCGAAGAGGCAGCGGAGCGAGACACAGAGGCTGCTGAGGAAGAGAAAGGAAAGTCCGAATTCGTGGAGACAGGACCGAGGAAGCAAGGGAAAGCTGTCATCCTCCTGCCACGGCTGTTCTGCTGCTGCTGCCCGACTCTGCGACTTTGCTTCTCCTCAGTAACTGCTGCTGTTGGTAGTGCGGCACGAAGTGGAGATGAACCTGCAAGTGTCCTCTTCCGCTCCCGCCTGCTGCTGTAGATTCTACTGCTGCGGCTGCGCTGCCTGCCGCTGTTGCGCTCGGGAACGGGCTGTTGCTGTTGCTGCTGTTGGTACCGCTGAGTGGCTGCCGCTGCAACTGGCTGCTTTGCTGCTGGCCTTCGGCTGACGACTTTGACGGCGGCGACGTGAAGCTCTTCTGCTCCTACTAGGCAGTCCCGCCGCCCCCCGCTGCTGCTGAGCTTGTGGAACCTGCTGCTATCCTGCTGCTGCAAGGCCTGTTCGCTCACACTAGTGTCCACTTCCCGGCGGCTGTACCAGTGCTGCTGCGCCTTTTGTTGATCTACCGTGCCCTCGGACAAAGGCGCAGAAGTAGTCCCGCGGCAGCAGCACAGGCCCTGCGGCAGTAGTAGGCTTAGTATAGTTAAAGGCTCCTTGCTGCTGGAGCAACAGCAGCAGAGGCAGAAGCGGTGGCAGCAAAAGACGCAACCGCAGCAGAAGCAGCAGCAGCAGAAGCAGCAGCAGCAGAAGCAGCAGCAGCAGAAGCAACAGCGGAAGCAGCAGCAGCAGAGGTAGCAACTGCAGAGGCAGCGAGAGCAGGAGCAGCAGCTCTCCTGATTCCCCTAGAGAACCACCGCGAGGCCCCACATAATCATACGCGAGCTTCGAGAGATCTTGCTTGTGCCGATCCTGGCGATTAGTAGTGGTGCTGTTGCTTTTTCGGTCCCTGGCGACACCTGCTGCTAGTCCCGCTGCTGCTGAGGAGGCCGCTGCTGGATGAGTAGTCTCCGCGTCAATAGAAGGCCGTCACGCGGGAGCAGAAGCACCAGTGACAGAGGCACGCCCAGCAGCGATGAGCAAACCATACTTTCGAGCTGTTGCTGGAGTCGTGGACGGTGTTGCCGCTACTCCAGCCTCTCCCCCGCGTGACTCGTGGTAGATCTGCCGCTGCTCGCCGACTGCAAATTCTCATACTTCTGGTATGTCCAGAGGCCGCGGGTCAGCCTAGCTGTTGTTATTGCGTGGGCGCTATAGCGAAGGTCAAGTTCCTCTGTTGCTCGTCTTTCTCGGCCGGCCGTCCTTCTTGCTGCAGACGGCGTCGCTTCTGCTGCGGCTGCTGCTCCACACCGAACAATGTCGCCAGAGTTGACGAGCGTCTTTCTACAGTTCTCTCTGCCTCTTCTGCCTTTTCTCTTCTAGCAAGCAGCTAGCGCCCTGGCTGCTGAGTCCACCAGTGCAGTTGCTCTTCTTTCGCTGCCGGCTGTTCGGAGGCGTCCGCCTCTCCCTGCCGCTGCCGTTGTCGTTTTGCAGCCTCCTTGCAGCGATGAGAAAACCTCGTCGACGTCTCTAGCCGTGCAGCTGCCGCTGCGGCTACCGGTGCGGCGCCAGTTGTCGCCGCTAATGTCTCAGTGAAGAGGTTTTTCCCCTGCAGCCGTTTCCTGCTGGAAGTGCGGCTCTTGTGTGCTGCTCCTGTTACTGCTTGAGTGGCCCCCTCTGCTTCTTGCTTGCTTAGTCTTCTTTCTCTTGTCTCGCTTAATGTTTCAGCTGGGACTGCGGCTGCTGCTCTCCTCCCTGCCTCCTCTGCTGCCCTCCGTTCTTACTGCCTTCTTCGGAGTGCCGGCTCCGGGCTTGGGTTTGTTGCCACTCGATCGCTCCTGCTGCTCTGCTGCTGCCTCTGCTGCAGCCTCTTCAGCTGTCTCTGTCGCTACTTCTACGGCGAGTGTTTCTCGCTGCGGCGCTGCCAGGCCGGACGTGGCAGAAGCGCCGTCTCCTGCTGCAGTGCCTGGGGATGCTGCGCCTGTTGTAGATCTTCCTCGCGCGTAGGTCCTTGCAGCGGCGGTGGTAATTGCAGTCTGCGTCTCTGCCTTCTAGGCTGCCGTGGTCGTTGCTGCTGTCACCGGTACTCCTGCCGCTGACGTGGCTGCTACTGCTCCTGCACTCCAGGTTGCTGCTCTTTCTGGCGGTGTCGCCGCAGTAGCTGCTCTGGCTGCTCCCGGTGCTTCTGCTGCTGTGCTCCTGGTGTCCTCTTCTGCTGCTGTCCTGTAGGTGACTGCTGTTCTTGCAGAAGCAACAGTAGCTGCTTTTGACGCTGGCTCGACTGCTGTCGCGCCTCCTGCTGCTGCTGCTATCGGTCTTCCTTCCCCGGAGCAGGGTGTGCTGCGCGCGAAGCCGATAGCACCTGCCTCGCCCGCCTCCTTCCATTGCATAGGCGGCAGCTCGCAGCGCTTCTGCTCTTCACTCTCAGGTGCTGGCGCTGCAGGGGGCTGCCGCTTCCCAGCCTTCCATCACTAAAAAGCAAGAGTGCTGCGCCTCCTGCTGCTGCCCGCGCAGGTGCAGAGCGCCCGCATTTTTTCAACGAATGTGAAGAAGAAGAAGAAAAAGAAGAAGAAGAAGAAAGGGAGCGGACAACAGGGCGAAGAGCAGAGGAAGAGGAGCAAGAAGCGGCTGCGGCAGACGAAGAAGGGGGGGAGAAGCAGGTAGGAAAGTCGGCGAGTCTGAAGTCACCGTCGCGAGGGGTAACAAGACAGAAGCAGCAACGGCAGCAGCACATGGGCGAGTGATCCAGCATCAGAGCCACACTGTCGCCTAGCTATGGAGAAGGACATCTCCCTCCGCAAGCAGTAACCGTTGAACCGAAAGAAGGAGGCAGACAAAGCTTGGCGGCGCGGCTGCAGCAGATTTCTTGCTGCAGCTGCTGCTCTGCCTGCTACTTTCTGCAGGTCGCTAGCCAGGACTGTTGCTTCTGCGAGAAAAAAAAAACAGGGTGGCCGCAGTAGTGCAAGTGCCCAGTAGTGACAGCCGCAATGCGAAGCACGGCAATAGCCTGTAGCAACCTCCTGGCAGCCTATCTCTCCGAATAGGGATGCACGTAGAGAGAAATTCCCCTACGCGTGTGGCTATATGTGTGTATGTATGCGTGTCTACACCTGTCCTTTGTATACGGCAGAAGAAGCCAGCAGACGCGGGGGACGGACGCTCCCTCTGCATAGCATTCTCGGTAAGAAGAACCATGTCAACACACCGAGACTTTGCTTCAGGCACGCGCACACACACACGTACACACAAACACAGTTCACGGGAGCAAACTACACAGAGCAAAAGCAGCCCTTGCCCTGAGAAACGAAGAGGAAGCGAGGAAGACGAAGAGAAATATTTAGGTAGGAAGGGACAGATATCAAAGGTAGCTTTAGTGAGGAGGGACGACCAGAAAGGATAAGTAGCAGTGAAGAAGTACGGACGAGCAGCAGAGGCAGGATTCTGCACGGACGCAGGAGTCGTCTATACACGGGTTAGGAACCACCCACAAACGCAGCCGAAGCACCCGTTTCAGAGAGGGAGGAGGAAGCAGCCGCTGCAGCAGTGACCACGCACGCTTCATGCGATAACCTTCCACAAGCATTTCCCACGACAAGGGAGGACTACGAGAGACATTCACAGAGTACAAAGCTAGACCTGGCGACGCGAGAGAAACAAATCATTTCCTTTCCTTCAGTCTTGCTGCGATTCCCCGAGACGTAGCCGCAGCTCAGGATTCTATTAACGCAGAAGTTTCAACGCGCACATTTCCTCATAGAAAGGCTGTGTGGCACTACGAATGAAGCGCAACAATGTCAAGGGGACCTCCCTGCAGTGCTGGGACCTGCGTCACGTTCAATCCGGCTGCTCGCGTGCTAGGAAGCACATACTAGTTGAAAGATTCTCGCAAAGCGACATAGGCCTCTCTGTTACACCAACATTCCCGCCGGTGCAATCCCACCAGGTGCTGCTCTGCGACTCTTGTTGGCACGTCGATACTGTTGTTGTCCCTAGGCCACCTCCGGGGAATGATAGCTGCTCCTCCTTTCTCTGAACAGCAGAGTCTCTGCACCCTCACACAACGGTGTGCGGTGCCATGGATGCCATGCTCGCTGCCGTCAGGAGAGTGCGAAGCTTCTGTGCGCGGCTAAATGACTCCCTCCTGTGCAATTACAGTGCTGATGACAAGGATGTCCGTAACCGGCCCATCTCTGCAACTTTCCTCTGGCTCTCGCTGTCTCTTTTTGCTGAGGACGGCGGCCTTTTCTGTAAAGAAATAGGCTCGCTACAAACCAACAACCACTCTCACTTGACGAACACCTTCAACTTGCTCTGGTGAGTCGTTCGACATCTTCTTCTCTCTCTGCCATACACGAGCGTGGGATGTGACCCTGTGTGCTGTCAAGTGGCCGCAGCAATACAAACAGTAGGGCGCTTAAACGGAAGAGAAGCCGGCGGTTCACGCTTGTGTATACATGTGTGTGCGCATGTGGAAAACAGGATACTGGGACACATACACCCATATATATATATATGTCAGGGATGTACAGAGAAAGTTAGAGGGACAGACAAATATACACGGGAATGCATCTGCTCCCAGGAGAACATTTACACATAATAAATGTAGATGTATGTGGACTGTGAACTAGTACGCGCGCACACACACTACAACAAAGAGGCAAGCCTTCCTCAGTTACACTAAAATTCTTTGGGTGTAGCGCAGTTGTAGTAGTCGGAAGACTGAAGAGGATGCGTAGAATCTATCGTCCGCGTTGTTTCCTCCTGCAGCGCATAAAAACTTCTACCAGTGCCTATGCAATACAGCTGCTACGAAGCAAAGCGAAGATATTGAGAAAAAGCAGTTAACCTCTTCTATGGGCACACAACTGCAGGCAGGTACAGGTCCCCGTCTCAATGAGGAACGACCAGCACAAGAATACGAAAGTGACAGCCTAGGTCAGTGTGCCTGACTGTACCTACACGTGTTGACACAGCTACCCGCACACACCTTTGCCTGCATACATGTGTGTAAACATATATATATATATATATATAGATGAAGACGGGTGAGGATTCGTGAGTATGTGTAACTGCGGAGACATTACATACGTGCACGTCGAAATAACCCGAGAAACAGTGCTCGCCTATGCACTTATTATGTGTGTACGTGTGGTTGCCTACACTCAGGTACACCGGACACGAAGAGCAAGCCTGTGTGCGCGTCTTTGTAGTTTTTCGCTTACGTTAAAGCTTCTCGGTCACAGCGGTGCTCCTTTTAAATATTGTGAGAAGGGCGGCAACTTCGGGACGCTACGGGGAGCGTTACTTGTTCTGTATAAATGTGGAAAGGAGGGGGGGACAAAACGAAATGCAGAAACCACGTTAATTTACTTTGGTGTGGTGTGTGCAGCAGTTTGCCTTGCGTGCAATGAAGAAAATGCACGTGTACAAACGTACACTGCATCTTCAGAAACCTACATGTGTGGATGCCAACCTTGCTTACATGTCGCGAGTGTGTTTGTCATCCATATTCATAGATGCGCACGTGCGTACTTGTCGTGTCGCAGAGTAACTGGTCAGAAGTGAAAGGAAAGCCATGCGAAAACAATATCTCTCCTAACAACGTTCCTACGCGAATAGCTGAGGGGGACACAAGAGACACAAGTGGGCCTTCTTTTCTGCACGGAAAAAAGCTTAGCACACACATGTATGTGCTGTCGCCCGTTCTTAGTGGAGCACCAAGACAAATACATGAGAGGGAGCGTTAGTATTTGATTGGTTAAAAGGAGCACACAGAGACGTTGTGTGGCTTTACGTAAGCAGGATGAGGAAGATATCAGTGAAAAGAGCAGCTGCTGCGTGAACAGTTGCGAGGAGACCCCGACGGCAGTAGCGACGATTACGTCAGAGTGCGGTCACAATGTGTGCAACTGGGAGATAGGGGAGAAAAAGAGCAGAGCAACAAATCCGCTCGATACAAAGAGCCCCCGGTACAGCAGTCCACGACAGATCAGGCGAGTGAAAGAGATTGAAAGCCACCTTAGCAGTAAAACTGCCGTATCTGGTAACACCAGACAGTAGCACGCAAAAACTGCGTGTAGTAATGAACAGCGCACTACACTTTTCGCCATTTGCGAGAGGGTAGAAACCATCGCCATAGAGAGGGGATGCGTAGCTGAGTGCTTGAGTGAAGGAGAATACGTGGAAAATTATCAATCTTTCGATTCCTACAGTGGTAGTTGGTCGAGCGTCAAGCAGGCACTTGCAGAATGCGCGCAGTACTATAACGACAAAGATGGACAAGAGACCCCACAGTGAGCCCATATGCCGACACCAACATAGTTGCAGAGATCTCAACGAGGCAGGGTTAATTCCAACATAGGCAAATATTAGAGACTTGCGCAAAGGGAAAACGAATCAAATGTTCCAGCGTGAGTGGTGAGAAAATATAGTGTCGCACAATTTACTATGCGATTACGAGAACACTATTCCCGTGGTGGTTTTGCAACGCAAATGCAGAATAAATCTTGTCCATATGCCCTCTATAACTGTCCACCAAAACGAAATATCTCCGCGTGTCTCGAGTGGAAACGTGTTTCAACATCACACAGAAAAAGCCTCTCACAACCGCTAAACCGAATCAGTGTGCACCTGAGCCCATGCAAATTACACAATTAAAGCAGTGCAAAGAAAGTACCTTACGCTGAGTTGAAAAACAGGGGGCACGCGAACGCTGCGGGCAGCGGGTCGATTCACTGTGTTAAGCAAGTATAGCAAATTTTGCACGGGGAACCGCTTGATCCTCGTGAAGTTGGAAGTGCCATAGCAAAGGGATGCAGAAGCAAAGGAGGACAACTGCAACGCAAAACCTGCATCGCATGAGAAAGCAAAGGTAAGAGGAAACGCGTAAACGATTAAAAGGCAGAAAATGACTAAGCTAAAGCAGCAGGGAGGACGACTGAACACCGAGACCGCCTAAAGTCAAGTTTAGTGCAGTGAAGAGGGCGAGATAAAATGTCACAAAGCACTCCAGATGTCTTGTGGATGAGATTAGAAAGAAACAGCGCACTTATGGAGATGTGTCGCCTCAATACTTCCATGCAAACAAATGACGTGACCACAACGGACTTGCAGGGGGCGCAAAGCTGAAACTAGCCCATCAAATCTTTCGTGTCTACGGTAAAGGCCTGCTGTGCTCTACAAAACATTGGAAATTCAACCTTTCTGCCGTGGTGTCCTTTCCTTTTTGACGTAGACATGTACTGTCTAGCCGTCCCTGTAGAAGCGGCTAAAGGGTAACACTTTCGAGTGTACACATTCAGTTGCAAAATACTCTTTTTGTGAACATTTCGGTACAGGAGGTATTCGCAACTATCGACCCAGATTATACAACTGTACAGTTGTATACCCTGCTGTCATATATATATATATATATATGTACATATACATATATATACATATGTGTATAAGACTGGAGGGGTACTGTGCGTCAGTAGCAGAGAGGAAAGAACCAGGAATACGCTTTGCTATTCTGATGGGCGGCAGCAATTCCGCGTATGTACAGACATACAATTGCGCTAAATGTAACGCATATGCTGCGGTCAGGACAAGAGCTCGTCCGTAGAGTCTTTGGTTCACTGAGTCCGCGCACACGTTGTTGTTGTCTACGAGTTGAACACACTCAATCAAAGGCGCATGGTACTGGCATGGAAGAGAATGAAGAAAGAACAACAATAAAAGTCCTCTTTTTGGGACACAGGAAAATGACGCGGAACGCAGCTGCGAGCAACGGCGTGTTAACGATGGAAAGACGCCTGTGAGCCTACGTAAGATTAACGCTCACACTGGTATACAAGTAAGCACACTTCCCTCCACAAGCTGAGAGACAATCCATAACTACATTGTGCGTATGGCAGGGTAACAAATGTGAAACTTAACAGCCGACTTGTGTACCAGTCCTGCAGACGTCCTGAACTTCCATATTCGTACCAAATCACGCGATTAAGCATGCAAGTGCGTACAAGTCTGTTACAGTTGTATGTGTGGCTAGAAAGAGACCTGTAACCAGCTGCACCATACGCACAGCAAACATCGCACGTTCGTTGGAAAAGACGCATCACCCTGCTATTGCGCACATATTTACTCGAGTCATCCAGCAGGCAGCCAAATCTGCACAACTCAGTTGATCGGAGTGCCGCGGCGTCTGCTCCCACAATGCATAGCAAGAAGTCATCTCTTCTGTAGAGGAGAGGCAAGAACGGCTAAACAGAAGGCTTGTGGTTCCCAGAAACAAATTCCTGTCAACGAGATCAGAACTACAGATTGATTCACTACATATGCTTGAAAATCCGTCTCCTGTGTGTTTTGGTCCTTTCCCCGTCTCAGACAAGGCGTAATTTGACTTCTCTGATTGCGCCCACTCGACTCTACCGCAAGCGGCAGGTCCTCCTCTAGTACAGTGCGGAAGTAAAGTATGTTCATATTACCATGGCGGTGCTCACCTACCTTGACGTGGGAGATCCTACCTACTGTGGCTCAGAGACTCGTGATTTCTGTTCGTTACTCACGTACTGGTGCATCCTCACGGAACACATGGTTTTCTTGATGTGATACTGTTCAGCGCATTCACAAGACAGGTGCGCTATTGTGACGATGTACGCGCCCTGGCCGCTACAAACGCAGAAGCACCCCGTCTACGCGAAAACACGCCTGGGTTTTTCGAATTTTAAAATGTACTATTTACGTGTTGAAGTGCGGTTCTCCTCAGACACCACTTGCACACGTATATCTATCGGCCGTGCTGCGTTGTGCGTAAACAACATGGAGAAGAATTGCAGTGGTAGGAACTTTTTTGTTGCCATCAACGAAGATATCGCAGCTCAGAAGTGCAGCTATACCGATGTTCAAAGCAGCACAATTCATGTCTATGTGGCAGATTTTGGTGCACTTCCCTTCTGTCACTATTCCCTCCCTTGTTCGTCTCAGATCTTTGGAAGCCCGCACATTCATCCATCTGGAGACTTACATAGCCTACATGGTGAATTACGAAATGGCTGTCTTGTCCCCAGCAGATACTTACGGATGCATAGCTGATTTCCCTTCCTTCCCTTGGCAAACTGACGCTGAGCCTAGCTACGCAGCTGCTGCAGGTCTTGACACTTAGCTGCTGCTACCGCGGCTTTTCGACTCTTGCTCATATATGTATCTACGTGTGTGCGTGTGTGGTGCACTGGAGCCCCAAGGCAGGGAGCTTTCAACTGGCTATGTCCCACTGCCAGTTGTATTCCTCTCTCAAATATTCCGTCCCCGTCTCGCACACAGACGAGACATAGTCCTGCTTGAGGATGCGCGTGCACAGTGCAACAGTTTTTGCTTCCATTCGCGTTCCGCTGGTGAATGACGTCTCGCCTACGAGAGTCCACAGGCAAGTGAGCGTGTTGGTGCTCGCAGCTGTACCGAAGCGACAAGTTCGTTTACAAAACTCGAAGAAGTTTCTCATTTTCCCCGCAGCAGCTAGCCACGGGGTCAGAATGTGCATGCGTCACTCTCTCTTCTTCATTCCCTTCCATTCTGGGGCAGACCATTCTACTTTCCCTCCTACTCTCTAAAAAGATGCCATTCGTTGTTCTCACTTGCGTCCAGGTGGAAAAAGGGGGCTGGAGCTGTCGTTCTGTGCTTTAGTCGTTGTGGACGCATTTATGTGGGCAGCCGCAGCACCTTCGTTCCTGAGTTACGTCATAGAAGTGACAGCTGTCGAGTCCCTCTCCTCATGTTCTGCGCGACGACCACCGCTGCTGACGTGTCTCAGGGTTGCGTAGCGTAAACCGTACTAGGGCCAAGTGGCTCCTTGTACAGGCCACTTTTTTGCAGAAATTTTAGCACCACTTGTGCAGAAAAAGCATCTTTGCAGGACCGATTGCGTGTGTGAAGAACCCACCAGATAGAGAACAGAGAAAAAAGGTGGTAAAGAAGAGGAGAGGGGAGCCGCTTGAAAATTCACACTGTATTTGGGTTGCCGACGCCCTTGCTGCTTGTAGTCATGCGCCTCAGGTCGCACGGTCAGCAATTGCTGACACTGGGCACGCTCAGAACAAACGCATCAGGCACTCTGCTCTTCGTCTCAATTATGGGCTTCTCTTTGCAATGAGAGTCCAGTGCCTGTCGGATTCAACCTCTGCCAAGATAGTAAGTGAGTACTGGATCTACAATTTGAAGTGAGAAATGATGAGTGGTGCGAAAGTCCTTTGGGTGTCGCCCCACGCTCGGCAACGCTGAACAAGGCACTTTTGTAGGCAGTCAGCTGCCGTTGATGTGTTTTGCTGCTGCTGTTCCCGCAGTTTTCTGTTCTTACGTTCTTTCGACTTGCTGTAACGTTCTTTTTACGGTAGTCCTTCGCTCTCGTGCATTCTCTTCTTTGCTTCCCCTGCTGCTGTTGTGCCTGCGATTGCTCACAGCGACGAAAATTTTGGTTGTGTCGAGCTTGCAGCTGGTACTCATCAGCTATACTTATTTTGTTTTCACTACGTCTTCGCCCTGAGGCGAAGGAAAAGCGACTGCGTTGGTGCTGGTCTACCTGCTGCTACGCTGGCAGCGTTCCATTTTTGCGTTGTCGTCTTTCCATCAAACATGGGGGCCGCTGCAGCAAAACGTATGGGTATGGTGTACATGGAGGTCGCCAGGCATCCTGTAGAGTTATTAGCTGTGTTTCGGCTGCTCCGGCCTGGGATTAGTGCGGTCGCAGAACGGTTCCGCTGCTAATGCCGCTACGGAGTCTCGTTGCTGCAGCGGCTGCTGCTACTAGGACTACTGCCGCTGCTGTGTCGACAATTGCTATCGACGCTGCTACAAGGATTGCCACTGCCTTTTCTGAAAATTTGTGGCTGCTCATGCTGCTGTGACTACCGCTGTTGCTGGAACTGCCGCTGCTGCTCTTTCTATTCCTGCTGAGGCTGTTGTATTCGCTACTGCTACTAGGACTTTCTAGCGCTTATGACCTGCAAATGCATCCCGCACTAAAGCTGTTGCAATCTACGCTACTTGCCTCATCCATCCAACGGCTAGCACCGCATTCTTTGCGAATCATCTAATCGGGAGTGCCTGACGTCGATGGCCGTTCGTGTTGAGATCCTCGATGTGGCAAGACGATGCTTCTACAGCTGTTCGACAGAAGTGGCGAGGTTTCTGGTGCGGGCCAGCCGCGTAGGACACTAATGCAGAGTTTCCATCGTTGAACAGCACGTTGAGATAGGGTTGTCTCCCCCTGGCGGGAAGGTTCGACGATACTGCTCCCACCTGACTGGGTTCTGGATGCGAAGCCAACAGCAGCACAACGCCAACAGACACGGGAGAATTACTTCTGAGCACCTAGCCTTGTTTCCATAAATATACATAGACAGAGGGAAGAAATGTGGTGGTTTTGGGGGGCAAAACGTCTCGACAGGAGTTTTATACCTCCGTTACACATAACAGCAGCATGGCGTATATGTGTGTGTGTCTGTTCGTATTTATCGAATTAAAAGATAGGAATGCGCAACGCCCGCGTTATTCTCTAGATCGCCACATGACTCGAGCCCAGATTTGGAATACTCAGCTTCAATGCGTGCATGACTTCAGCCTTTTTCCTCATGTTGATGCGTATGGGCCGTTCTGCCTTCGCCAACACCAGGTTTCGACAGCTTGCAGCACCTGCGCAGTCCACATTCTCAGACTGTTAGAATTAGAGGTGTCCAAGCTCCAAGTTGTATGTAGGAGCATTCGTCACCTCCACAATACAATTCCACGTAGGCAGATGCAGCTATACGGACGCATCGACAATATTATTGTTTCTTTATGTTACAATATTATGTAACTGTTGAATATATACATCTGTGTACGTATCCTGAGATATACGTAGATCACGGATATAGTTTCCCGTCCACTTGCATAATATAGATTCTTGCGAAGGTCTTTTCAAGAACACCACGCAGCTGCACCGATTGCTGCGAACGTATAGTGTACAATCTGTACCCTGGAATACGCGCATGTCGACGTGCGCAACTTATCAAATTTCACCTCTGCAGATTTTTTCACAATCAGTATCATTCAAAGCCATAGGTGTGCATATACGCAGAATTCAATTCAAAACAATACGCTCAAACATGGACTGCTGACCCTCCAGCGTTTGTTTAGACTGCCAATTTATACACGCGTGTATGCACGTGTGTCGGACTCCTCCAAAACTACAGTCCTTATGACTACACGCTCAGAACCAGTACTCCAGTGGAAACCGCCGAGCCGCTTGCTTGCACTGCTAACAATCGGAAACAAAAGTGCTTCCCAAGCTGTGTGTGCAGTGGAAGTTTGCGTGAACTCAAATATACGGAGAGCCAGTAGGGCGCGGGTTCCTCTTCACACAGACACAGAAACACACACACACACACACACACACAAACAGAATACCCGTTCGACGAACTCACGCACGCTGCAAGGTTTGTGTACACCAGGGTGGGTGCATGTGTATATGTGTGTGTATATATATAGATATGGATGCCTACGCATGTGTAGGCGATAAAACTGGACGCACTTCTCTCAGCACCACAGGGACGTCTCATCCTGGAAGCGCATCCTGGCTCATGCGCGATTCAGTTGCAGGCAATAGACAAAACCTTGTGTTTTATGTACGCTGAGAGATTAATAAATGCGGTGCGTTGTGTATCAGATTAGTTGTGTGGAACAAGGCACATACGCTCCGTCCTGGCTCTGCACAGTAAACGCATGCTGCACGATAAAGTGTGTTTACAGTGGTCACACATCCGCCTGTCGGCGTCCCCAGAAGACACACAACTTTATGTGTCCACATATCTTTACATCATCACCTCATCGCTCTACGGTAGAAAGCACATGGAGGACAAGATGTGAATATATATGAAACTGTGCAAGCGGGCTACAGTAACCTGCGTTTCACAATATGTTTCTTCGAACCAGCCATTTTGCGTACAAAAGTAGGTGTCATAAGAGATTGCCCTTCGCGTACGCGTATATACGTTTCTATACAGAAGACTGGGGGACTGCTTACGCCGTTGACACTGTATTTCCCACCTACGGGACACGATACCTCAGGAGTAGTCGGTGCAAAGATGAAACTGAACTCAAGGAAGCACGTCGCTCCAGGCGTGGAGGCCACAACGCTAGGAAAGAAAGTGTTCTTTCAGTCGCTCACTGTAATGCAAGCACTCCTTAAGCGGAGAGCCTTGATGGCGCAAAAAGTGGCCTTAGAACATGGAAAAAGTCGACTAGATGGTCTAGATCTCTTTGCGCAGGCAAGGTCAGCCGTAAAGCCGGCCTCAGACAGATTTCCGGGAAGAGTTTGTATTAGAAACAGTTACCTGGATGGTTGTAGAGACGCTGCTCAGCTACACGGAGTAATTGTGTTCTAATGTACAGCGTGTATGCCATAAGTGGACTGTCGATCTCAGCTGCG
The DNA here is from genome assembly GCA_000727475.1 of Sarcocystis neurona. Lineage (NCBI taxonomy): Eukaryota > Apicomplexa > Conoidasida > Eucoccidiorida > Sarcocystidae > Sarcocystis > Sarcocystis neurona. The sequence goes on from KL647307.1 coordinate 2,144,293, forward strand.
TCGGAAAAAGACGTCCTATTCGAGGAAAGCAGTGCATACGGAGCTATACTTGTGCCAGACGATGCAGAAAAAGAGCTGGTATCGGTCCCACCGTGTGCACCAATGGACACTTGTGCATCAGCGACCTCGAGGAGACGCGCCGTTCCACGTAACAGGTGCCCTGCGGGTGAAGGACCTGAGGGTGTGTGCGTGCTGAGCGGCAACGTTGGGCGGCCGCTATCCTCTTATTCGCAGAGGGGACGCAAAAGAATCACCAAGGGGGAAACATTGTAGGGAAAAGCTCTAGTGCAGTGAAGGAAACTGAAGGCGTTTCAGGGAATACGGATAAAAAGTGTTTAGAAACGGTTGTTCTTTCTGGTGAGGAGAGATTCTTTTTTCTTGAAAACAAGTACTTCACCTCTGACAACACACACAACGAATTCGCACAAACAACACCAGAAACGCGGGAGAAAGCGGTAAAGACATGTGTGGAGGAGAAAAACCAGAAGAAAACGACGGAGGCGAAGGCCAAAAGCAACGAAGGATTTGGCATAGATGTTGTTTTTGAGCGAAGATGTGCAACCGTGCCGTGTAGCTTTTTTCTGCGTCGGCAGAAGGGAAGATGTCAGAACTCCTGCAACCCCGAATGGTTCACGTTATTCTTCCTTTTTGAGGTCATTCGTAGGTAAGATAAGATTTGTTCTGTTGTGGTAAGGAAGAGATCGGAACCAGTCCCTTTTTTACTAGAATTTGAAACACAACAGGGTTTTATTTTTTGCCGTGTGTTCTCTAACACCCCGCATAAATAAGGAAAAGCCGACCTAGGCATCGGCGCGTCAACGGGTGCAACGATGTGTGAAATGTCGTTCAGCAGGGGAGCGACAGGACGTATGCGTGGTCCCGTGCAAAGGGTTGAACTGCGGTGCCTGCAATTGTAGGATGTCCTTCCCCTCGCATCGGTAATTCAATCAGGATCCAGGTTACCGCGAACACAGAATGACCGAAACTTACTGTTTCACGATCAAAATGTTACCAGCACCGAAGTGTCACCTACGAACTGAGTGAAGACGAATCACAACGTAGAGACCAGGCTTGCATGGCCGTGTACGTGTGCGCACAACTGCCCCAGTGTCTTGATTCCCGGATGTTGGTAAGTTAGCTCGGCGGCAGTGGTACGAGAATGAGCACACAGTCGCCGAGTTGGAATTCTTTCAGCAACGCGCCGATACTACAGTTCGAGTGAAGGTTATCGTGCCACATCATTTTTTCTGCGGGAATTCGTGTCGTCTGCACACGCGTAGAAGAAAGGCAAGCGAAGACCTCCGAGGGCGACTTTGTTACGTGGTCAGATAAGGCTCACGTGCCAGAAGTAACCGTGCCAGTAATAACCCGATTAAGGAGATCTGTAGAAGTGGAGGGACAGTGTACACATTCACTCGTCCATTTCCTGTTTTGTTCGTTTGTTAAGGGAGTAGCAATTACCTGTTTCCAGTCAGAAAGTGGTGTACACAGGTACAAGCTCCCTACTTGCTAATGTGCTGCATACTGTCTACGTTGATGATTGATAGCTCTCGAATTAGCAGAAACATTAATGCGGAAACTGTCATGGAGAAGGGGGAAGTGCAGGAGATGTTACAGGTGGCATTGAGGTAGGCGCTGATAGCGTATGATTTCCTACAGTTGCGTCCTCGAAAAACTGACGTGTTCTTTTCTCTTAGTGGTCGAACCTCCAACTTGTCTTCTTTACAGTATCTGTACGGTACCAGTCGAGGGTGTGTTTCAGCGGTCTTTTCCGCACTTGTGATACTGCGATATCTCTCTCGAGTAAGTAAGTAGAGCATCCGTCCGTCGAGGGAACGTATCGACTGCGTAACAGACTTTACGCATCTTCTATTGCGTCAGAGTATTCCGCAGAAAACTTCCCAAAGGGCTTCAGCCTGTCAACAAGCTAAGAACAAAGGTGCCTGTCATGTGTAGAGGCAGCGTTAACGGAAAGGTTGGTTGAGAATGGAATGATTTTATCGCACACCAACGGTGAAAGTCGTGGTACCGTCACCTACTACCCGCATTCCACATGTCGATTGCTACAGTAGGTTTTGTACTGCATTCGGTCTACCTGAACTTCAGGTTTTCTCGTCCACCCTTGGTTTTGTTGTTTGCCAGTGCTGACTGAGTATGTCCATCACCCGTGTAACGTTAGTGAATTCTGTGTTATCTTGTTCGATATATGGGCCAACCATACGGGTATTTCTGACTAGCGAACATCTTCGCACTATAACGACAAAAAACCGTGTAACTCATCTCTGCCTTTGCCGGCAGAAAGTTGAAGTCCCTTGAAAACCACAGCTGCCGGAGTCAAACGTACTTGAAGAATCTGCACATTACAGGCCACTGAAAGAAGCGCCTCCCTGAAATGTATCAGGCTCACGGACGCTGGACGCTTCTCCGGCCTGGCCTGTGCAGACTACGCTCCTAGTACCGCTCTGTAAATCCGAAAGGGGCTGTTTTAGCGGACTAGGTTGGCTGCGAGAAGACACAACATGCAGTTGACCCCAAGTCACTACAGTTCCCTCTGGCATCCCACGTGAGGCCTGCCAGGAATTGACAGAGTTCATTTGTCTGTAGACGACTTTCTTTCCGTGGGCAGATATTTCACTGCTGCAGCGCCAGGTAGTACGGTGCGAAGATACACTTGTACGGAATATTGCACAGGAAGCATCCACTCGCCTTTCGGTATCAGCACGCAGTGTATCTACACGTAGTCAAGGTTGGTGCGGCAACCCCCGAATAGGCCGCGAGCGTCGCGTACTGGAGAGCTTCCCTGCCTGCCGTATGATAAAGGCCTCATACACAGGTGTTCACAAGATGGATAGTACACTTGACTGCAAAGCCTGCGCAGAAGCGCCCGTCTTCGATGAAATCTGCGGAGCAATTTAAAACAAGGCCATTACAAGCATTTGAGTCAAACCTCATAGAAGTAGTGTTAGAGCACTTTTGACCGTAAGATTGTGAGGTGAACATCGACCACGTCAAAGAAGTGTCTCGTGCCGCCACGCACCACAGCACAACACGCTATCAACATAAACCAATTAACCTCTGACTCGGGATGGTCATCTTCGTGGAGGGGATGAAACTCTACAGAGTGCTCCAGCAGTGGCCTTCAACAAGCCATGCTCGCTGTCACTCTGATGTCAATTTGAAGGATGGTAGAGTAAGCTTGTTAGCGACTGCCACGTCCCGCATCTGATGCTGGACTGGTTTCAACGCTTGTGGCTAAAAGGTTTTCCGACCACGGTGTATACAATCAGAAGACGTTTGTCTTCTTTCCTAGTCTACGTCATCACAGGCACCCTATCAGTTCAGCTCGGACTCACGAAATCCAAAAGCTTCGTCTGCACAAACTATGTTCCATTTCCCCATGCATGACGCGAAACCAGTGTATCCAACTGTTTTCGACAGCTTTTGTCTCTACGCAGCGTTGACACCGTAACTTTTCCAAGCCGACACATGGGTGTGTCTACTGTGCGCGTTAGGTTCCCTACAACTTGATTCAGTTGTTTCCGTCCTACCGCTCCATAGGCGCAAATGCGCGTATGCCTCTACTGAGTCTTTTGGTGGAGAGTTCTGCACGCACGTGGACGGCACATCACCAGTGTCAAACACATTCAGTCTTCTGCCAGCTGGGAGGCGTGCAATACCCCTGCCTTTCTGGAGGGGCAACGAATCACGCGGTACTCACGCATTTCGCCTGAAATATGCGTTTCCACAAAACGCGTGTGAAGACCCATGTGTCCCACCCGTGTAGTCGTGCAAAAATTCGCAAATAGCGGTTTACTAATGAACTCGCGCTGACGTCAGTAACAGTCAAAGCCCTGCGACCTGACCAGGCGCGGAATGAAGTGTCAGTGGACTGTACTTTTTGGGAGATGGATAGGGAATGTCGCTGAACGGTCGATTTCTTGTGGCCGTAGCTGCTGATGGGGACGTGCGAACGAACGCTCCCTCGTCCGCTGCCAACTGCTCCAGTGTCGGAGGGCGATGGAGCTAACAAAATGTTGGTGTCGTGCGCACGATCAATCAACTTATTATATTTTTCGCCTTCTAGTCTCAATACGACAGGTTATCCCTAAATTTCTCCTGGACTTTGAGTTCCGACTTTGTAGATCCTCCTTTTTCGTTTGAGCGCCATTCTCTATTCAGCTGTCGCCTCGGCATAGTGCGCCTGACGAACGCCGCACAAGAACCAGAGGCAACCATACGCGGAAGAAGGAAAACCGTTCAAGTGGAGGTGACAGTTTTTGCGGCTGCGCTACACGGTTAGAGGCAAAATGAAGTCGTCAACCGCCGGAATGCTGTCTTCTGTGCATTCTGTGGGAATTGAGTACCACACCAAAGCCACCAGCAACACGGACCATGCATCCTGCTCGTCCACCATGAAACAAACAAATACCATGGGAGAATTGAGACATTTCGCAAGCACAGAGTCTGTAGGTTCAACCGCTAATGCAAAAAGTCGGAGTGGGACAAAACTCAGCAGCACAACCGGTCCACCACCTATGGACGAGCCAAGCATCAAAAGCTGCTGTACAAAGTTGGAGGTTACTTCAGTGACTGAACAGGAAAACGAAGATAAGAATCTGTCATCCCCGACGAAGCCTGTGGATAAGTCATGCAGCAGCAAAACGTCTTCTCAGCCACACAACACATCAGGCGTATCAGTTTCCCCCCCTGCCAACAACGCCATAGCTACCTGCGACAGCCAGACTTATTCACCGGAACAGCCTGGTAGTAATAGCCAGGATTCTACTGGGGCGACCGAAGAAGTGTGCTCCAAGCAACTTTGTGGCACAGCGGCTCTCGCAGTTCAGCAAATGAGCACGATGTCAGTCCTGAACCTGACAAGCAACATGGAATTCAGTAACAGCAACATCTCTACCGAAAGGACCTGCGGCGCCGATGAACTGACCAGTACTGACAATAAAGTGAGAAGCAGCAATCGCTCAACTTGTGATGTTGCGGCGGAGCTCAATTCAAAGCGTGTAACGGATCCATGCTCTTCAGTGGCATCAGTGAAACCACTGGCGAGCACTCTCAACGACAGCATTCACCGATCCACAAACTCACAACCACTGTCGAATAGCACCAAATTTAGCGGCCACGACAGCAGCTCTCGGCCGCACATGAATTTCCCTACCCTCAAGGAAGAAGCAACAAATCCTTTAGAACAGGTACCTATGAAAACCATTGCTGCGGTCACTGGGGGTTGCGTGGCTGTCGCCCCTGTATCCCTGCGTGAAAAAAATTCCAACATACACTCGGACTGCAAAACTTCCAGCATAAAAAGCTACCAGCTGAACACGTCAAAAGCAGTCACGCACGGCCTCACTACGAAAACTCAGCAGTTGCAGAGCGTCACGACGAAAGTGGGGCAAACGAAGACGGCACAACCAAACCCACCCGACACCACAAGCTGCTTGCAGCGACGCGTGCCAGTGGATGTGGCCGTCTGCGAAACGTCGAAAAAGCTGGAGAGTTTGCGTATAGCTACTGAAGGACCGAAGACCGCCCCATTGAGTGCGAAGGTGTCAACACCAAAAGTGCATAGTGAGGATGTGTCTCTTAAGAATGTGCATGACGGCACAGTAACTTCAGTAACGCCTTACTCCAGAAGAGAAAGCACCTGCTAATCCGCACTAAGTATGCTTGAAGTTTTCAAAACTCAAACTTGGCCACGTGTGCGTTTTCATACAAGGTTCCGCGGAGTGCTGCGTTGAGGTCTTTTTGAATCGCTCAATATATCCCTGAGACTTGTCTTCGTACAAGGACATTTGATGGAGTACGGGTGCGCATACGGCATACGTACTGTTGAGTGACAGGTTGGCACTGGTAATCAAAATACAAATCTAGGTTTCCGCCGTACTGCACCGCATGTATAACAATGTGTGCACCATCACGTATTCGGCTTTCTCGTCGGCTGTTTTCCGCACACGGGATAGTTCGAAAAGAAACGTGGTAAGGATCGGACTGCCAGCGTCTCGCGGAAATGTCACATTGCCTCTGATACTTCAGAAGAGGCGTGGAAGTCCGCAAGTGTGTACTGTGAAACCCTTCAGGTGCTGTGCTTGCTACGTTGCCTTCAAGAAGACGTGTGGTTTCCTGATGTGCCTGTCGAAGCCGCATGCTCTGTGCTGCAGTGATGTGTTCAGCACTACCCTATGAATGAACGCAAAAACGGGGAAGTGGTTCAAAAAGTAGTTTCGCATTTACCTGTACTGCGGTATACGATAAGCCTCCCTGTAGCCAACGTAAACCGCCGAACACGGTGCGTCGTGTGCGCGTTTGGTCATACGACTACGTATTCAATGTCATCCGCATACTTCAGAGGTTTACCAGTCTCAGCAGTGTACGGAGTTTAGCATGTTACTCAGTTCATCTTTCTTCCCACGACTTCTCGACAGCGCCCGTCATTGACAGTACATAGTGTAAGGAGTGCAGGAGTACAGGCAGTCTAGCTCTTTTAAAGGGATGAAGGCAAGGCGGAACGACTTGCTGGCGTACCAGATGTAACGAGAGATATAAATCCTCTGCCACGTAGCCCTATTCCACAGCAGAGTGCAGGCTGACTGACTTTCTGAAAACACGTACTGCATCTGGTGAATTCTAGTTAACTTTCAGCCTTTTCAAGACTTGCACGCCGCGGGTAACAGTACGCGAAGGCGGCGACATCTACCCACGTCCAGTCAGAGCCAGGCGTAAATCACACAGTTACCCCCGACGCTCATGGAACAGACACGCACGTTGAAACGTTAAAACAGAGAAAGTGCAGCTGATTGAGTTTTGATGAATATCTTGCTCGTCGGCAGCGTCCTTCATCCGCGAGTATGTTTAGGCACTTCCAGTTCTCTTCCTGAAACGCGTGGTACTTGGATCCGGCAGATGTAGGTACTTCAAGTTTATCCTGAACTACAATAAATGTGAACATGTCGATGCGCCGTACACCTTGTACACGGTCAATTTCATAGTGTTTCTCGCCGCTAGTTGGCATAATCTTCGCTCGGGAACTATCAGAAGCAGTGCTCCTCCACGTCGCGGTTTGCCCTTGCTGGGGACACATTCATTAGCGTACTCACTGTGTAGGCACCACTTCTCGCAAACGTAGCTCATCGGTCCTTCGCAGGTATTTGACGTAGTCGTTATCTTTATGAGCTCACATCATTCATCCACGCCACACATAACTGCTGTAAAGTCACTGTGCTGACGGGATCGTTCACAATTAGGCCGCATTCTCACAAATTCTGTTTAATAAATATTGCGTACCTGACAGCACCAGAGAGTTGAAGTCACTTGTACCAGCATACACTCTGGGAAATAGACGTGCGGTCTTGGTGTTCAAAAACGAGACTTGTTCCCGTGTGTAGAAGGTCTTCTTGTGTGCAGCTGATTCGAGCTCGAGCTGTCGGAACAGTTTTTAGAATCAGGCATTCTACTCGTGTGTGATGCACTCTCAGGCTGACTTTGTCTATGTGATCATTCCTGGCGGCCCTACATCATAGAGTGTATGGCGTAGAATACAAGGCAAGTCATTGGGGGTCACCACGCTAGCAACTGGTGTCTCACCTGCCCCATTACAACATGTTCTCCATAAGTAACTCTGTTCGTAATCCTGTGGCCCAACACAGGTTTCCGAGGATAGGTGACCGCCGTTATCCATTCTCCAACTCTAGATAAATTTTCTATCGCACGACCGTTTTAATGCGCTTCTGCAAGACCAGACAATACAACATTAACGCTCAACACTAGAGTTGGCGGGGACTTGCTCCTCATGCACCCACTAAGAGCACTGCCGCAGGATTCTATCTTGTTATCTTGGACGTCCCGGCGTGAGTGGATAGTTTTCATATCACTGGTGTTCATTGTACATCACTTGGTAACAGTAGAATATCGCCTAGGATTTTCGCACAGATACACACACATAACTTCCCCGCCAAAAGGAAAGCGAACGTTGCCGCGGACGTTGTGATTGAGCGCGCGTCATACAAGGTCAGCCTTGGAATTTTGCTCCTGAGAATTTCGACGTGATTGCCCACACAGAGAGAGAAAGAAAGGACAACGAAACTCAACGCTTTTGTGGTAGAATACATGTGTCCTGCGCGCCACTCTCACGTGTGGGCGTTCCGTGGTTGATCCACCTGCATAACCTACCCTTTGATTAGTCCGCAACGGTCTCACGATAGTCTTCCCCATCAACCTACCGAGAAGACGACGGCAATCAATGTTTCAATCTCTGCGACCGCTAGTGCGTTCGTGGGAACATTATAACTATGTGAAAATCCTGTATTAAACACAAACGTTGTGTGTATCTTGTGTCTTTGTGTTTCTTCTGCATTGATGGTTGTACGGCGTATCCAGGTTCATTTTGCCAGTATGCTGATGCCAACGACGCAACGCTACGTTATTCAGTAGGTTCCTTCTGCAGTTCCATCACTACTTGTAATCAGTCCACGTTGATATCATCTACGTAGTTACACATTTATCAGATCACGTCCACATACTGGTGTCTCCGCATCTCGTGTACAAACAAGTAGACGCGCTGACAGCTGCTGCGCCGCACCACTGCATGCACTCTCTTGCAGCGAGAGTACCTGCTGCGAAGGACGTCTTTCGTGGACAAATGCACCTGCTATAAACTGAGCGGCTACGGTGATGTAATACATGCGATAAAGCTGGCACGGAATACTTCTAAAAAAGGATGCAGCACTCTCTTCCTGTTATTTTGTGACAAGTTGCGAGCGACGACTTCTCAATCGCGCTCGTTTTTTCTGCAGGCGTCACATCGAAGCCGTAAGTTGAAAATGGTGTAACTTTGCTGATAATTTTCAAACATTTTCGATACTTGAGTGGAAAGTCTTCGTCTGCTGTTGATTTCCCAGTGTGGAGCGAGACCGTGTAATGCCGTGCACCAGCACGCACGCAGCAGCGCTCTGATTGCTAGCGGTCACCAGTACTGAATACGTGGACAAGTGTTAAGAAATTGATGGCACCCACAAGTGCGACTTCTGTCCCTTCTTCCCGCTCAGTATATCGCTTCTACTATATGTAAACATTACATGTTTTCTGTGACTTCAAAGCACTCTGATGTCCAATTCTGGTGACACAAGGATACGTGGACGGTGAGGATGTACTAACAGCTCATGATGTCTTCACCAAGGCCACTGACGGATGAAGGACTTCTTCAGTCGCTCCGACGCCGCAGCCGAAAGAGTCACTGAGGCGCTACGCGTATACAGACTCCGTTTTAAATCCCCCTAGTAACGTTTAGATGCGTGTGTAATCCCAGCTGGTGTGATGGGAAGAAGAAACTTCAGCGCCTCGAAAGGCGTAATGTTCGCATACGAATGGATCAGTTACGGTCTCCATTACATAAATGTGTATGTGTTTATGCGCATGGCGCCTGACACAGACCTAATACTTCACCGGTGCAGTTTTGGCTGATCCACGTATTTCGAGCTACTCGCACCACATTTTGTGTGCCGACATTAGGCGCGCTTGTTAGGCGTGCTTTGAGGAATTTCTTGCGAAACCAGAGGTACTTGTGTGAATGTAAAGCAGTAGGGGAGCCCTGTTTGGAGAAAGATCCGCGTGTTGATGAAACCTACGGATCCTTAAGTGGGAGACATGCTCATAGAGAATTAAACGGGAGTTCGGATTTCCAGTTGAACACCAATCGTGGACATGGTAGCCATTATGGCAGGCCAGGCCGACAAAAAGCGTCAGCAGAAAGCCGCTGAGTACTACCAGAGGCACACCTCTACCGTGATACTTGTTACAGTAAGCGGTCTACTACGTGGCTGCGGGAATTTATGAGATCAACTTTGGTGGGAGGTTTTGCTGGGTGCTTGTGTACTTGGATTACTTCGGGAATAACACACGTATTTAGTCGCGACAAGGGGTGACATCTGTGTCTGGGACCACGGTACAGTATGTAAGTGTACGTCTGCGCGTCGTGCTGGGGATAGCACCATTCTGAAAATTCCGTGTGGATGTTCGTGCAGAGTGTAGCGGGTTGGGCTCGTGCGTATCTATACAATTTACGTAGATGCATGTCCATGTGTGGTGGTGCCTTCTGGACAAATGTGTGCTCACACACGCAGGTTATCTAATTTGAAGTGCAGCACGGGTCTCAGCTATACCTTGAGGAGGCACAATCTTACAGGAAGACACCGTGCTTATCACGTGGTCGAATGGGAGATCAGAGAGCCACGCGAGGGGATAATTGAGTCTTCACTCGTAGTGGAATCCTGTGGACATCTACTCTGTGCAAGTTTGTCTGCATCTCACTTCTGCGTGCTTTCGCATGTAGTTCTGATGACGGCCTGACTCATCTTTGCTCTATTTTACATAAAACAGCTTACCCAATCGTACAACTACGTTAGGTGCGGCAAGCAAAAGAACCTCCACCGTACTTTTATGCATTTCGAGTCGCCGGAGGAAGGCTTTGTAGCGCATGAAATCGCATTCCACGAGTAGGTACAGATGTGCGAGCACCACTTGAGCCAACGTGTGCATCACCTTATTTGCTTGACTTTATGCTGTCCATTTTTTCAGGTGATATTCTTCGTTTGTCGTCTTCTGCTGTGCCGCGGTCAATTTAAGCGCTCCTTCTTCCCAGTTCCCTCTCTGCCTGAGACGTTGGCGCTGCTGGCAAGCTATGCGGTCTACTGTGGCACGTACAGAACCATCGTGAGAAGCTTACTATTGGGTGTTTCCCACACGTTTGCTACTGACCTGTTCCTCGTTGCGTGTGGTGCCCAAGTGGTGGGAGGAATCCATCCCAGTGGTTGGTGGCTGTGGACCGTTGTACCTCTGTATGGAGTCTACCTCCTTATTCGCACTATAATAACGTGGGTGTTTACACCTGAAGGCCCACTTCCGGGCAGCGCTGCAGAAGCAGCAGCGCAGCGTAAAAGAGAAAAGATGGAGCGAAAACTTCGTACTGGACGCGTCCAGGTGGTGCGCTAGGCAACAGGCGACCCAGAAATGGGTATGGCTGCGGGTGAACGGCTGCTCAGATTAGCTCAGTAAAGCCTAATTTCCTCAGCTTTACAAAAGGCAGAACGTCGTGGAACGAACAGTGGAGCGAAGCCGGGACTGCAGAGACAACGCCCACTGCCAGCGTACTGCAGCCCTGCGCGGTGGGACGACGGGTGTGAAGATATGGCATTTACAGTTCACCCTGATGCGACGTAGCCGACCAGTGGCACAAATGGTTGAGGAGTCGGTGGAACGCGGGCCGCCTGTGCCAGAGAGAGAAAGGGCAGGTGGAAAGTACCATCTTGCTCTCGATGCAATAGGTGTAGGTCTATCAGTATTTTGATGTCAGCCACTCTGCAGTGGGCACATTTTTGTTGTTAAAGACAAGTACTGTTTCCAGTCTGTGTAGTTGTGGTGGAAGGCGAATCACTACAGTTCCGTGGTATGTTTTAATCCCCTGGTGAATATTGCATCTCCGTTGTCCTCCGTATTCACCGTACCACGACATCCGACGTTTTAAACTTTCATCTGTAACGTCGTGTACGTTGTACGCGATCTGGTCGGTCGTTTGTCACATTGTGAACAGATCATGTTCATCTGAAAGCAGCAGTTGACGCATCACACTTTTGAACTGTTGAAGCCGTCTGGATATATACCTATATGCGACCGCCGTGACTGCTGTTGCTTCGAGGCTACTGTGGTGCCGCTGTTCCTACTTTCAGAGGAACAATATTTCACATGGCTGCGTACTGATCAGCTGCCTTCGGCCTCTCACATCCCAATTCATGGCTTGCTCACGCCTGATCCACTTCTTCAGCTCAATGTCATACTCAACCTCCGTGTGGTAGAATATATTCAGAACTTACGGAAGAAAATATTACAGCGCCTCTCCTCGGGAGCTTATGTCGTAGGTGGATCTTGCTGGAAGCAGCCATTCCTCAGACATACCATTTGAATGCAAGGCTTTTCGTCGGCCTCCAAGGTTTCAGAGGTTACAGTCGTACTTCGGCGCGCGCGGACCAGATGGGGACGCTTGTGAATTTTGTGCTTCAGCCGTAAAATTCGTCGTACTGCTATTTTTCTCGCGTGCCTAAAATGCCCTTGAGTGACAGATGTGTGGGTCAGAATGTGTAGAGAGGTCGACGCTTTCCCATTGTAGTTCTAGCGTGCTGAAGTAGCAGTAGACATTAACTGCACTTAGACACGAGACGGTTTAGTGCAAGGATGTAATTTGCATACGCCCGCTGAAGTAGCAGGAGACATTGACTGCACGTAGGGGAGACGGTTTAGTGCAAATATATAATTTGCATACGCCCGTTAAATGCAGAGTCTCCTGGTTGAGCAACCGCCGGCGTCACAGCTCTTGGGTACCAAAGTCTACCTCGCCAAAATGTCCACACGCAATCCATGTATACAATAGTGCAGGTATATAATTTGCGCACGCTCGTTAAACGCAGATTCTTTCTCTAATTATAAACCTTCTCCTGGTTGAGCAGGCGCCGGCGTTACAGCTCTTGAGTCTCTGGGTCTACCTTGCAAAAATGTTCACACACAGTGCAGCTATACAATCTATGTACGCTCGTAGATTGCAGAGTCTTTCTTTAAAATATGGGCGTCCTCCTGGGTGAACCGCCGCCAGCGGCGCACCGCGTAGGTCTTACGATGTATCTCGCGAAGATGTTGAGCTGTGAGAGTTGCCGCTCAATGCGTGCTGGCGCGGAAGGCGCTTACTTCACAGTTTGACTCACGCAACCGGACGAAGGGTTACCCCCACGTAACGCTACCACAGGAAGACGCTGCAAGGAAGGTACTTACCGGGGACTACTTAGGGGAAAAAGCATGACAGCAGCCTCCAAAAGGACTAAATTTCATCTTAAACGCTTGACGGTAGCCCATCGCAACGATTTGTTTTCGGATGTGCACCGACCCTCCTATTTCCGCACCTGCTTGCAAGAAAGACTCTGCAGATACGCGCTTGCGTATGCGCAATTACACACCGAAGCTAGCAGTGAACGTCATCGCATAAAGGAGGTCTCGATCATCCGAAACGCCGGCGAAGTGCTGAGAGGTCTTTTTGGGTTGATTCATTTTCATGCGTAAACAAACACAACCGGACGTGAAGGGTGCACGGCGCTACCTAAGTGTCCGCATAACGGGAAAAGCGAGTTCCGCGCACAGAGACGCTTTGCGGCAGCACCTTGAGCGCATCTGCTTTGACAGCAATCCTCGGATCTCTGTGGAAATCTGCTATGTCGTAGAGTCACATAAACCAAATCGTAATACTCGACTACCACGACTGCACACCGCGGGCTTATTTCTACCCACATCCTGAGCCACAGATGAATATCTGCCTCAATCAGAAAGCGCAAAAGCACACCAGGACACTGTGGTACACCAGAGTTAATCCAGTATAAGGGCGCAGTCATTGCCTGTGCCTCACCCCAAAAAATTCTTCTCGGTGCTAGTACGCTTACACTTTGACTACCCCATTGAAAATGCGCCACGCTACTTTGTTGTCGAAGAGTTTAACATGTGCACCTCTGCTTCACGTCCCGTTTCGGTTGCATCCTCATGCCTAGGAGTCACAGCCACGGTTCCGCAGGTGTACAGCAGCAGTACAGCCGAAATAAGAACTTAGAAGGCCCGAGCTTGCTGGAGATCGCTGGCGACCTGGACGTACCGCAGCAGCGAAGCGACGAGCTCCGGTGGCGGCTGCTGTTGCTTCTCTTCTTCCTCTCCACTCGCAGATGATCTAAAAGTGTCTGTGTCGCTCGTGGCTGCTGCGTTACTGCAACATCGTGGGGCGATGCGCTGAAAAAAAGTGTCCAAGGGATTCAGCGGCCTTGGAGATATGTTGCTGTGCTGGAACAGTAGCTGATGCTCCCGCAGGGCAGCCAGAAATAAACACCGGGGACAACCGCGATAGGTGCTGTCCCGCGTATTGAGGTTGTCTGTCCCACAACTATCTGCACACTGCTGCTCCGTTCTGGCAGTCTCGGCAGATGCTCTTACTTCTGACACTAGAAAAGGTTGCCGCTGTTGATCTGCGGATCGCTCACAATGGTGGATCTCACTTTGGCTTGTAGGGCGACCGTCCTCGCAGTGGGGCTGAACAAAAGATTCGCCAACCGCCTCTGCATCACAGCAGTCCACTTTTGCCGCCCGCCCAGCGTCTGCCGGAAAAATGTCATCGTCGTGCAAACGCTGAGACACACTTGGCTGCGAGGTTAGCGCTGCAAGGTGTTCCACAATGGTAGCAAGTTCCAACGGCTGCTGTGTGCCAAGCGCTGAAAGGGATGACGGTGACGTGTGCTGTTCGAAGAACTGTGGCTGCTGCGGAGGCAGTAGGGCGAGCCGACACAAAGCAGCCAAAGTTACCAGTGCCATTGACTTAGCGTGCAAACCCCAAGTGTCCACATATGAAAACGAATGGACCTCGGCCTCACGTTTGCCTCTGGTGCCCATATTGGTGGCAAAGCCTGCTTCCCCATCAGTCTCCATCTCTTCCAGTGAACGGTAGCACGTGGCAGCTGCTATAACCGCTGCTTCAAGGGCCTGCGTGTACAACAGGAAGGCAGCGGTGGGAGCCCTCCGAGGGGGGGGATCCGCTCTGCAGTTGTCTAGGGGAGGTGGTGGCACCGGAGTGGAACCCTGCACGCTGACAGGGTAAGTCGGGAGAGGTATGTTCGAGGAGTTTGCTGTTCTTCTAGTTGCTGTCCTCAGCTCGCGATGGATGTTGTACGGGATCCTTGTTGCAGAACACACGGCGGGGGTAGGCGTTCCGCGACTTTTCCGTGTATTTGTTTTTTGCGCAGCCATTCTTCGTTGAAAGCCTAGCAGCGGAACAGTGCCAGGGCTGCTGCTCCGGCTGCTGACCTGCTCAGGAAGGGACGGGCGCACCACTTTGGAGAAAGGTGCCGGCGGGGCTGCGACGCGAGTCGCAACGCAAGACGACTGAGGACTGCACGGTTTGTATAGTTGGTTTGTTGTTCTAGACGCTGTCATCTCAGAGACCTTCGAACTACCTGGCCATGCCGGCTGACGCCTACTGTCGACAGTCCCTTCAGTGGGCCCACCTGGAACCTGCAGTTGGGCATCGAGTGAATGAGTGATTTCGGTCGCCACTCGGCCGCGGGTGTTCTCGTCGCAAGATACTACCCGAAAGGTTAAGTCGTCTTTAACCCTGATTTTGTCGTCTGGTGTCGCCCCCGCGTGGTAGAATCTGATGGCGTGATGCTGGGATCGTTTAAATGAAGCACCTACCGCAAGGAGCTGTGTTTTCGTGTAAATATGGCAAAATGGAGGAACGGCTGTTACGGCTATTGCGCTGGTTGAAGCTGGCACTGAAACACTGACACTATGAGAGAAACTAGAGGAGACGGGGGAAAACCCAGCACCAACTCCTGCGTTGAGCGCTCCTTTGGCGCCCTTTGAGTCTTCGAGTTTCGAGATGCATGGTCTGCCTTGGGCGCAGGCCGCTACTAAATTACCTTCCTGGCCCTTCATATCGGTTTCGCCGTCTACTAGGCGTCGTAAATTCCTTTTGTGAACGCTTTTTGGAACACAGTGAGTTGCAGTTCCTTCCTTGCTACACTGTGCTCCGCGTCGAATACCTGGGAAGGCCAGTGCGTCGCCTGGGCGAAGCCATGGAAATTGTGGTTCTTTTTCTGCCGCACTTGTCCCAAATGATTTTGAGCTCGATCGGCTGCTAGCGCGTGAAGTGCTGCTGCTGGTAATGCCGAGCAAAGTCTCCGTAGCTTCACAGGTGCTGATTCCCTGAGCATCCCCGCTGTCTTGTTCGTGTTCGGAGCTTTGGTGTCCTTTCTGTTGGTGAGCCGTTGAGGTTGTGATTTCGCGTTCGTCTGCGGGACGAAACAGCCCCTTCACGATACCACTGGTGACGTCCGTAATACTAGGCGAGTCAGATCTCTTCTCATTTACTCTCACGGAAGTTAACTGTTGAGAAACGTGTGCAGTGTGTTGTTCATAAAATTGTGTCACGCTGGACTCATGCAAAAGAGAAGCCACTGCATCGAACGTTTCTGAAGAGGTCTGACTGGAAGTCTGGAACAGCAACGTTGAACGTGGCTTGTGTGGGACGCTAAATGGGACGGAAAGACTCATGACGCAACGCCGGCTAGAAAGTCATTTAATGCTTTCAACTGGCGTTACCTGTCTTGTTATCTTTCGCACGTGCTCCGCCGAGAGAGAGAAGTCCATTTGTAGAATCGGTGTTGCCCTTTGACGAATTCGCACGACCACGGTAGTCCCCGTGACGACAAGCCGTTTTTTGCTTGCGATTGCACACCCTTGTACTATCACCACCGCTTCTTTTTGCAGACGTCTTAGAATTAGGACGATTTTGTCGGCCTGTAGCCTGTCGGGTGTGATGCACTTGCCGTGAATTTCCGTCTCCAGCGTTGACGACACATATGGTTGCAGCGTCCGGGCTGCGCAACTCTTTGAGCGTATGTGCAAATCTGAATACAATTGTTGCCAATATCAGCAGTTCGTGACATCACACGTCTCAGGAAGAAAGTCGAGTCTCGTAGTAGGCAGCTAGAATGGGGCTGAACGTAAACTGTGGCCTACACGATACGCATGCTAACGGTGAGGTGCGCATCGTTTGTAGTGATTATAAACGAAGTTGACACAGGGCGTGGAGCAGCCGCAGGGAACACAAGCCACTGTCTCTGCTGAATCACACAAGGGCCATACCATTGCAGTGGTATATATCAAGAACTCTGCACTCAATTAACGCCTAGCTCCGCTTTTAAGAGTGACTCCGAACTGGTGTTTACATGTTAAAAGACGCTGAAGCAGTTTCTGCACGTAGACCTGGGAAGCTGATTTTGTGGTCACTCAAACTGCACTACAATGCAGAATACAGATTTGTTAGCGGAGGCAGTCTTCTGCCGGCTGCAGTTGTCGCATTGTGTCTTCTTTCCTAAGAGACGTATTGCTTGTTTTAGCCAGTGCAGAAATCAGCTAGGATGCCTTGTCACGCTATTCACAAACTCTGCAGTGTTTAAACGCACTTTAAGTGGACTTCACCTGCATGCCTCTCCGCTAAGGCACATGCCTTTGGCGTAGAATTTACACAAAGCGGTTTTGAAGGCTAACAGCTGGTGACTGTTGCATCGAAGCTGCTCCCTAGAATGGGCGTACGGGCATTCCAAATCTTCACAAGGAAGTCCGCGAAACACACGTCGACACCACTTTGTGCAACGCAGGTCGGGCAGGTCGCGTAATTCTGCCTGGAAACAAACACATAAAACGGAGCAAGTTCAGACAAAGTTGCAAACTGTTGGGTGCAACTTCACCAGCAAAATCAGCGAAACTACGTCTGCGTCTACGTGTACAGGCACGTTTACGGCGGTGGAAGTGTACACTGGCGGGGGCGCACGCGGACGGTCCGGCACCTGGTCCACGTACTATGTGTATACAGAATCTATCCACATCCACATACATGCGCATACACGTGTGTACATGTACATGTAGAATTGCTTGTCTACGCCAATTCTGAGCAGTACGCACCAGGGAATGAGCGAAGCTGCATTGTTCTTTTTTAGGACATTTCCCTGTAGCTTTCCATTTGGAACATAACTGCGTCTTCCAGAAAAGCCCACAAGTCTGACGATGGCCGTAACACGCAGCAGCCGCACCACTAGGGTGCGGTGCGACGTT
The DNA here is from genome assembly GCA_000727475.1 of Sarcocystis neurona. NCBI lineage: Eukaryota > Apicomplexa > Conoidasida > Eucoccidiorida > Sarcocystidae > Sarcocystis > Sarcocystis neurona. The sequence continues at coordinate 2,161,990 of KL647307.1, forward strand.
ATTTCCGACAGTTGCGGAACGCAAGCTACCGCCCGTAGTGGGGGTCTTCATTATTACTTGTTTTGCTGTTGAGGTGTCATCAGCGTTGACAGACTTTCAGGCACCCGACTTCGGGCACAGCTGTGAAGCCGGGCTTCCAACGGTACGCATCCCTGAGAGTTTGTTGGTTGCAACGTCAGCTGGCCGTATACCACCGGTATACCAGAAGTGGGCCATGCAGCAGTCTGCCGGTAGAACTGGCCGTTGTACAGGTAGATCCCTCCCCTCTATGCAAAAGGGGTGGTGGCCAGTGAAAATCGAACGACGTATTACCCTCTACAAGCCTCTCTTGATGCGTCGGTTTGTGAGCCACCGTATGGTACCTCGGTGTGAGCGCACATGTGTCGTGCACCTGCGCCTCGGTATGTGTACATATCCGAAAAAGGGGTACATGAAATTCGACTGTGACGTGCACGTCCTCCTGTACTCCCGAGCAAGCGTATTGAAGAATTCGCGACGTCCGAGCCAAGCACATCGGAGATTTTATTGTGTCAACATTCAGCTGCTGCGCTCTGCCGCAGAAGCATTTCAGCGAAGATCGCTAGCTCCGTCACCAACGTTTGCCTGTTCGTTCATATCACTGGTCTCAGTCGTCTTTGTTCAAAACGTTCACATGCGCAGCTGACAATGTTTTTCGTATCTTCCGCAGAGACGGGTGTGGTAGAAAGCAGTAACGCAGCGGTGGACACACTGACGGAGATGTATACCGTGCTGCTCCAATGTCTGCGTGAAAGATAGCAGATCGTCGCATTTTATGGGGAGGAAGTAGCTGCCATTGTTACCAATATGTTCCCCCGTGTTTATTTACAGTCTTTTCACTTTTGTGGCCATTCCGTTATTACTGGAAAGCACCCATATATTAAAGAAGCTCTTCTCTGCGTGCAGAGTGCGCCACTTCGGTGTTCTTAGATTATTTTCTTCGACACATCTTTGCAGGACACCTCAAACGTTCAGCATGTTCTACTGACTCACCTGAAAAAGATAGAGTCGGATCAATTGTGGGCGCTTCAGATCCTGCGAGGCGCAGACTGCAAAATTAGGTCGCCTTACCGGAGGGTGGGATCAGCGCAGCCAGGAGGTACCTTATGAATTTAGCCCAACATTCACAAACAGCATCAGTCGGTGATGGGGAAGGTCTTCACTGAAAGGATGTCTGCCACGTGGTCGTGGTCGCCCGCCACAACCAGCTCAACACGGGGATGAACGCACACATCGTCCCTCTTTCCTGTGGAAAGTGATACGCAGGATTGTCTGTGGCATTACCAGAATTTTAAAACGAAAGATTTCTGGCTGTAAGAATCACCCCTACGTGAACACGACGTTGAAGACAGGTGTGCGACGAGTCCCGAAAATTTGCGCGGAGAAAACTGGTGGAGCCAGGGTTGACATCCTGTTGCACAGCGAGACGTTATCGCTAAATGTCGTCTTGTTCATTGTTCCCTGGAGGGAACTCAGGTCAAGACAGAGAGGCACTCGCTCGCCCGAGGGAATTCCTAGAAAAGGGGGTGCCACGACGTGGTCGTCTACGCTCGGCGCTCTGCTGTTGCTGCTGGCGGTCCTGTTCGTGTCGACCCTTTTCAATGCGGTAGTCTTACTGGTGTACTACGGCCCTGGCTGTATCTTATTTTTGACGACAGCCTGCACGTGCTGCAACCAGATTCTCTCCACGTATACAGAGAGTGCGTACTCCCGCTGCTGCGAACGTTACTACTTTGCCGCCTCTGTCATAGTTGCCCTGGCGTTACAGCTACTTCTTGGAAAACGACTATCGACAAAAATTTGTTGCTGACTTCGTCGAAGCGAGAGATGAAGGACGCTGACGTATGTCGAACGAGAATGGGAGTGTTGTACGCAACGCAGTATTTTACAGCGCTACGAGTTCTGTCTTCTCCTACGGTCTGTAAAAGGTGGGTCTTCCCGAACATACACGCTGTCCTGAAAGGATATGCAGACGGGTTACCCCGCACGCTATGCAGGTCAGTTGCCTCCAGATTGGTGAGAATGTGCAAAAAATGTTGCTGCAGGTGACATTCTGCGCCATTTTCCACGTATAATGCTGTGATGTGTTCGTGGTATATCGTACACGACACGGTGCGCCCACACACTCGCTGAATAAACATAGTTATGTTTGTGTATGCCACTGTGTAAGTAAACTGATGAAACAGAGGCATTGCACGGTACAGGCAAATCACTTTCTCGTCGACCACATGCTCTCCAGCTACTGCACCACGCACTTGAGATGCACAGCGCAATGTGTGTGCTTAAATTATTCCGTTGATAGGCTTGTCAGGTAGAACACAGATAAAACATGCACATCTTGGAACACGCCGTCGTGTATGCGCTTGGGAGGAGTTACTTCTGCGTTCCTTCGTGCGTATGTCTGATTTTGCGCATTAGAGTTGAGTCGTGAACAGCAGGGAGGCAACCCAACAGAGGCACGCAGGCGGCTATCTTGAAGTTTTTTCTGTAGAGTTAGTAATTAAGAGCTCTCCACCAAGTGCAGACCGTATTACGCTCGTCAGCACTGGGTGTCGTCTAGGAAGACGGAAAATGCAAGTCGAACGCCTTGGCCATTTACAAAAAAAGACGGGGGCGCCTTAAGAAAAAACACACAGATGCGTTAAAACAGGCAACCGTGTTCCCGGGAACAACCATAAGAAAGTTCTCGTTATCAGCTCCCTCGATGTTTTGCACTTCCGTCTGTTATGGAACACCGCACAATAAAGCCACTCATGTCACCACCGCCAGGCGAGTCCGGCCACAGCCGCGGAAGGCCCGTCCACAAAGGCTTGCTTGCGGTGCTGGTAGGACAAGTGAATATGCAATATGCCTGCTGACCTCCGAGCTTCAATCGTGGGGTACGCCGGTTCGGCACTTTGGGACGCCTGTCTGCGCATTTTGTGCGTCTCTGTGTACAAGCTTTACTTCAAAATGGTATTTAGGCTCTCCCGTCTGTTCTCCTTGCGCAGTACCGATGAACTTCGACCAGGTGGTCTTCCTGTACTAGCAGCAGTCAGCGCTTCTCTCTGAGCACTTACATATCGTCACACGACACATGATAGAACGCCGCTACGAGGTGCTGTCAGACCCCGCCTTCGGACAATACCACTTCCAGGCAGCAGAGTAACTGCATGCAGCACAAACAACACGGTTCTACGCTTACAAGGTTGAGCGTACCCGAACAGTAGCAGTAGGTATGGCACAGCTACAAATCATCACGCTAGCATGCGTTCTTTCTCGTGACAAGGTACGCCATTAAGCTGGCAAGCGGAGTTGATGCAGGTGCTCATTGCAGTGCTTCAGCGAGGAAGTCACTAGCTCCACTTCGCTACATCCGAGTCGATAACAGCCAACTGTAAAGTTCGCCCTGTTGGTGCACCTTGTCATTCCGGTGCATTTGAACCGTAAGAGCGTCAGATTTTAATGGTTGTCGGAGAGCCGGCGCGACTCAGTATACATAATACAAAACCGTAACGTACAACGCGTCATATTGATGCGGTCAGACACATGAATGGCATATGAACTACGAACAAAGAACAGTGACACACATGTTCATGTGTATACTTTTGAATATATATATACACACGCTTAATTGCCGTAATATTCATACGGATCGACTTCGTCATCCTCGTGATGTGCGACGGTCAACGGAAATCAGGCAGATTGCCGCTGTTTGTCGTCAAGACGTTACCCTGCAGCTGTATCCTTCGTATGTGAGGCCTCTCGTCCCGAAGCAGTGTTAGTCGACCGGCGGTCCTTGAAATCTGGGAAGTCAGCCTGCAAGTGGGAAGTACTACCGCACGTTCTACAGCGGCCGCCTTCTGGGTATTTTCTTGACAGGCGCGGTGCAGCGGCAATCGACAGTCGCAAGCACAGACGACAAAAAACCAAAAGGCTAACTGCGGCACCACGGTAGTGCGGCACAGAGAATGTGACTGCTGGCAACATGTAACTTTCATGGTCTGTCTGCCGGGTATCGCAGTATGGTTTGTCAAGTGTGTCAGCTTCAGCATCACAGGTATAGCCACGAGTCAGATTGCACGGGCGATGAAAGCCCACGTTAATAAGTATTGTTGCTAGACTACGACACACGGGCGCGGAGTGCAGAAAGCGCGTGAATTCGCGCTCCATCGGACACTCACAGATACAACACAGCTGCTCTCACTACAGCAGTCATGAATGCTTGCTTCCGCGTACATTGAAAGGGCGTATCACCTCTTTCAAAACCCCTGTAAACCAATCGACTGCGCATACGTTATTACCCCTCCGGCAAACATCCGTCAGCATAGTGTGAGTCGGTACTCATACCGCCAAGTTGCACAGCTTCCGGCTGGCATGTACGGAGGAAGAATTCACTCATAATGTCTTGCTGCACTAGTGGATGTTGTTGTAGTCCTCGCACTCGCAGAAAGTAATAATACCAGTAGTTTTGGTGGTGCCAGCGAAGCTAGTGGTAGCAGCAGGCACAAGTTGATTGACTGCCGGTGTTCGCTTTGTGTAGTGAATTCGTAGGCTGCAAGTTGCGCAAACCGTCGCTTTTTCTCACCTGTTTTCGACTCGGCGCAGGGGACAAAATGTGTCCTCCTTTCCCGCACTCGAAACACACGGCGAAGGGGTTAGTGCGACTCTGAAGCAAAAAACAGACAATGTGTCATATTCACCAGGAAAGACTTAACAACGGGCTGCACCAGGGTCGTAGACCTTGGGGAGCAACCACGAAAAAGGGCGATGGTGTTGACCGTCTTCTTACATTTTCTCTATTACAAGCAATTCTCTCGCAGATTATTACCGTTTGCTCACAGCAGACGGGATAAGAGCACGTCAGCTTTGCTCAGGTGGCGGTTGAGGTCGCGAGAATCAGTAGATTCCTGCGCAGCCCCATGGCATCGAAAATGCGGTGCATTTGAGGAAGGCCGCAGTGTGACCTGTTCACATCTGCATGCACCATACTATCGCAACACCCACGCGTGTTTGTTCGTGCGTTTACGAACAACCTCTTCAAATATCTTCCATATTTGCAGAGGCGTTTTGGTGGGAGGGCTGCCGCCACAGGGATTTCACCAGCGAATCTACCGGACCGTCCCCACTGTCCCTATACGCACTGGTAGCTGCTTGAAAGACTCCTTGTTGCCGGCCTCCTCTCTCCCCAAACGTTACGCCTTGGCAGACCTCCGCATAGACTAGATTCGTCTCGCGTATTCTCCTGCAAGCCTATGGCTGTCGACCGTAAGTCACAACGCTCGTCAAGCTTCGTGTGCACGCGGGTGCTCGGGAGAACGCCCTTGATCCCTTGCAACGACTACACGCCCTATTTGTCGCAACATTATCGCAGTAGCTACGGTGACTCCGCACGCATGCAGTACTCCCAGACGAATACGCACACACATGCGTTCGTCACATTCTTCCACGTACAATCGCGTGCTGCGGCGGGGATCTCCAGCGGTAAGTGGAGCAAGGATGATGACGACCACACACGCCCATGTGATCGTGTGCCTACGTTGCAACGAGTGCATGAAAGATCAAGCTCGCGCAGAGCAAAAGCTGCAATCGCAGGCGTGTGGGCATGGAGAATCTCGTACTCCACACGAATCTGCAGCAGTATTGAATGAACCCGCTCTATTCTACGCCGTGGCTCACAGCGCTACGAGCCCCATGTATAAAAAATAGATATTAAAGTATAGCGAATCTTGTACACAAGGTTGCGGGAGTGTGTGTGTGCTTGCCTCGAATCCGTTTCAGCTTCTTTCTAAGATGTGCGTGTCTGCAGAAATTGCGTATCGAGCAGCGTGCGCAGTCTGTCCTATTGCTGCTTTCTCCGCTTGTTGCAATTCTTCAGCGTGTGCTCTTGGACCCGCATTTAAAACAAATGCTGCCCACCGCAGCACGGAGAGTGACACGTGAAGCTCCAGCCATTGTGGAGTCGTTATCAGGCGCAGAGCACGCAGTGGCAATCACAGCTGCTAAACAACTTCCCAGCGGGTGTCCTCTTTTGCGGCATAAACCCCCACACAGCCGTAGCATCAGCACGGTAGAGAATGCCACAAATAAAGAAAAAAGCAAAGCTGAACAGAAGTCATCGAAGACAAGAAAGAACGGGCAATGCGTGTCAAACAGAAGTGCAAAGGAATTATTTTTCCATACTTGTATAAGTATCTCTTCTTCTTTGTCGCTCTCTCGATACCGCGTATCCTCCACACGTGTACCAGTCGACACTTACGCTACATGCGGACTTGCGAGACAGACAGCGAAACAGAGGTCCATATCGGAGAGGCATGTCACGTCGCACCGGAAGTGCCCGAGTGCCACCAAAAAAAGGGCTATAGCTGAGAAGTGGAGAAGCAGGGATGTAGGCGGTCCGAGTCTTCTGAAAAAGCAATCGTTTTGCAGACGTCACTGAAAACGAAGCAGCAAAACGGAAGTGGGCTACACGTAACACTACCTCAGGGAGGCCGTCCTACCACACGTGCGTATAACCCGTCTGGTGAAGAATAGAAGGTATCAAGTTCTCGGCGTTTTCCTTGAAATCCCCCCAAGGCCGTGCACCGCTGCAGTCAGGTGCTACGTCACGAAGGGTGCAGCGCAAGAGGAAAGGCCTTCCCGTCGTCTGCAGTGACGTAACAGTACACGTTGGAGAGCTGTGGTGGAGTTAAAGACCAGCACGAGGCAGCCCTCCCCGCGTGAGCAGAAAAAGGCACTTCCACATGGTAGTGCTTCTTACATGGCATCACTGACAACCATTGTAAGAGCTGTTCCGTAAATTCCGAATACTGCGGCCTCGAATGTGCGATTACTGTGAAGACGTACAGCGGCGGTGCCGCTCGGCATTGTCTTGCAGACAGCTGCTGGCTTCCAGGTAAATTTGTCAGTACCCGGCCGTAGAAAGGCACTCACCGATACGCAGATCTACATCCCTACAATCGCACGCAAGCATGCGTAATGCGGCTGCGCTCTACCGCTCTCTACGCTGGCATGTACGCAATCAGATGTAGAGTGTCGACGGACGTAGAAGCTTCGGCCTCCTCCGCCTGTCCTGCAGGCACACCCTACTTCTTACGCGCATTCGTCTGTACCAAAAGTAGACACGTCAGGGGGAAGAGGCAGTACACAACATGGAATTGAGGCAAATCTTGAATCCTCTTCTTCTTCCCCAGTGCTGCTTATGGATCCCCATTACGCTCTCTTGCCTTCCGCTTGAATTTCCCGAGATTCCGCTTACCAGCCATGTCGCGAACCCCCGCGTTCTTGCGTTCCTCCTTTTTCCTCTTGATCTATTCCAGAAGCTTCCTACGCTTCCTCGACGGCAGCAGCTGCCCAGCTACCTGCAGCTCTCCGCGTTCTGCCTTCGCAAGAAGCGAGAGCCTCGCCTTCAAGGGCTCCCACAAGTTTTGCGAAGGTTCTCCCCAGCGTCTCTATCTTTCAGCTGCTGCAGCAGTTGAGTTTTCTGCTCTGCAAAGTTGCCAAATCCCAGCAGTCCCGTCTCTTCCTTTTCTTCGTCTTCGTTCGCCCGTCCTTCGGAGAGACAGATCTGCCTAATTCATTCTGCGTATCAGCTTCGCGCGTTCCCGCCTCTGACCCTGACGAGTTCGCTACATCTGCGGCGCAGCGCGCGCTGTCGGGCTCCTTACTGCCCGGAGTACCATCAGCACACGAACTCACGGACCTCCGAGAGACACGCACGGCAGCATCTCCGGCACCGTGGGGTGTAACACCATGTGAAGAGGCTGTTCGGATGCTAGCCAAGGGGAGATGAGAAGCATCAGACGCCTTTCTCTTTCTCTTTGAATGGGACGCGTGTGCATTCTCTCCCGCTCTGTGCGGGACGTTCGACTGCTGCTGCTGTTTCAGCTGCTGTTGTTGCTTCGACTGCTGTTTCTGCTCCCTTGGCAGCTGCTGCTTCGGTTGTTGCGGCTGAATGTGCACAATAACTCGCGCTGTTTCAACACCTGCCGGGATCTGCCCGGCGTCCGCCCGAGCAGGAATGTACTCTTCCGTCGGCTGGGAATTTCTTCTCAAGCTGACCTTATTCGACACAAAATTTGCTGCAGCTTCTGCCTTTGGCCGTTTTTGCCGAGTGGACTTGTTTCCTCAGTGCTTTTTGCACTTGCTGGCTATCCGGCTGTGGCCAGCGGGCCCGGCCCCGCTCTAAATACACATTGCGTAGATTTGCACAACGCAGAAGGCTTCCACAACCTCAAACCACGTGCCTACTTCAGACACACGCACGCTGTGTGTGACGCAACGAGGGGTGACCCCGTGCGTCCGTATAAATGCGAAATGCGTACTTACGGTCCTCTCCGCGACGTCTCGTCTTCCGCTGTGCTTGTAAAATTGCGCGCTTTCCCACGCTGAAAAACATGCTTGGAAATGGGCGGCTAAGGTGGCCTAGCAGACATACGCACGTGGCGGCATATACGATATGAAGCCCAGGTTGGAAAGGGAAGACGCAGATGCAGCAGAAGGACACACACGAGCACTGAAACTGAACATTTCGCGTGACTAGCGACACGTATAGACATCCGCAACGGTCCGCACGCCAGCTCCTACCACAGGCGCACGCTTACCACATTACTGTTGTCCACATACGTCGGACGCTAGGAGGGGCCAGAGACTGGTGAAAGAGACACGAAATATGTTGAGAATGCGAGGCAACTTCACAATTGTAGGCATTCCTAAAGCGCAGGCGTTAAGTCCTGGCATCAACGTGTGAATCTGACTGGATCACCAAGCACGTCGTAACACAAGAAAAAAGATGCACGGCCAAAGACGATGCATGTATTCTCCGCAGCTCCTAAGACCCCTGTCATCGTGACTACGGGAACGCTCTTCCGCCACTGTACACCAGAATTTCAATGGTGCACGGACGTCCGCGTATACGCACGAAGAGGAACAATTTCGCGCAACGGTCTGCACGAATGCATGTGTGTGCGCGTGTTAACTCAGCGGTAGACGTGTGGATGCAGAAGTTTCACATTATATGCACAGGTGCTACACGTTCTACACACGCCTGTGTCTACACACTCGAAAAGACTTGGCAGCACACGCACGTATACGCAGTGCGTCGATGAAACCAGGCTTGCGCCAGGGTGGACTGGTCTTCACACATCTCTTTTGCAGAAAGAAAATAGGATTATCCGATTATCCACGATGCAGAGAACAAGGTGGAGTCTGGTCTCCTGTCGCAGGGGCTCGGTAGTAGACCGACGTCCGAATGTCCACTGGAAGGCCGGAGGCTACAGGGACATAAGAAGAGTATCTACTGTACATGCGGAAGAAGGAGGACCTACCTTACGCTTGAAGAGCTAAGTGCGGAAACGGCACGCGTACAAGACGCGGTTCTCAATTTAAGTACACATAGTTATGTACAGGACGCAAAAAGGAAGCTCATCATACACAAAACGTCTATGCAGGTATGTGTGTACGTACAGTAGGCCGACGAACGTACCTACTTATGTATGCATATCACGTTTAAGCATGCAATTGTACGCAAACAGGAACATATATACATATGTGTGTATATACGTGCACGTATGCGTCTTACGTTCCCGCGCATGCAGATAGTAGTATGGAAACTACTACATGCACGCCTGTATATACTCATATAGTTAAGTATATGCACGTTATGTCTATTTAAAGGCTACGCGCGTCTGCGCACCCCCTCTCTTCATTGGGAAGCGCAGATCGATGACCTTATACTGGCAGGCGTTTACAGCAGATTGTCTGTAGGTCGGTACGGCTACCTCTGGACACCTACAACCACGGCAAAAATCTCGAGAAGAAGGACGGTTCAGTTCGAAAAAGAGGTGGTGTATGAGAAGGTGCACCACTGCGTGAACGAAGAAAGCGCATCAGAAGAAGAAACGCAGTACCAGCAAAGATGATGTTGAGTATTACTGCAAGTTGCAGGCATGCTAGGAAGCGGTGTTTCTTTCCCACGGAACGTATGAGAAGTGGACAGACGGAAAATTTACATATTTAATAGTATATGTCAGAGGACTACTACTCCTACTACTACGACGACTACTACTACCTACTACTACCACCACGACTACTACCACCACCACCACTGGTAGTCATATTGCACCTACGACTCCTATCGCAACTACTAAACTGACCTACACATATATACTAGGATGCATAGATTTCTCATATCCCGCCTGTACCACTTTCTCAACACTCATGAATACCTCGAAATGAGCTTGCGGACTGCATGGCCCGCATGCCACCGGCAACACGGGAAGGAATGCAGTACAAACGGTGAAGCAGAAGTTACTTTACCAGGGGGGAGCCTAATCGAACTAAAACTACAAATTTTTCAGAGAGCGTGTAGACACGCATGCTCCTGAGTGGTATACCTTGTTGCAGGTGCGTGCCCGCACCATGAAATCTCTGCTGCCGTCTCCGTAACCAAAAAGATTGATCAAACGCATGAACATCAGATTGCATTTCAGGTAAAGAATTATTTACAAATATGCACGTGTGGTGGAGTAGGTACTATTGCACTATGTCTCTCGTGGTGCACAGACGTAGATGCGGCGCATGCAGGTGCCACTATCGTCCTGTGTGCGTGCTTGTGTGCTCTGGGTAATGCACATATATATATATATATAGAGAGAGAGAGAGAGAGATAGATAGATCGATAGGTAGATATACACTTCTATGTGGCAAGAGAGACAGTAGGAACAGGTGTAAATGTGCTCCTCCGTGTATCCGTGCCCGCACAAGGCACATATGCGTATATGCGGGTACTCAGTTGTACGCATCTGCTGACGTGCGACAATTTGCAGACTGCGCATACTACTCAAACTGCTGTTTCCTTTGTGTGTCCTGTTGTCTCTAGTATATGCACGTATCTACCCCAAGCGAAGTGGCTGAGAGGTGGTTTTAGAACTGGCATGTCTGCGAGAGTCACCTACATTTGACAACTTTTGCATCTCTTTCCATGTACGTAAAACTTGCAGTTACTTCCATGAATGTACCGTTGCACTACGTCACACACATGTGCGCCGTGTGGGAGCGTATAAATGCGAATAAATACGTCTCTACAAGTCTCTACACATCTCTACAGGCATACTTATTCGCGAAGTGGGGTATATCCTTTTGTCCTAATTCGTCTAAGTCCGTCAATACGTGCGGATTACGGTGTGCGAGATCTTCACGTAAATTATGTACACGTCTAGAAACCGTACACACGTGTACATGCATGGATACACGAGTATTAATATGTGTTTTCGTCTATATCTGTACCCGTAGGAATGTACACACGTAGTTGTTGCACCTTCCTACCAATGGCTTGAATGCTCAATTCATGTTCGAGAGTTGCTCGCTCGCGGGTGTACCAAGTTTTAGAGGCCACGCTGATGATCCTGCAGCGTCCTACACTTGCTCATGTGCCCTACTGCAAATCCCTGCCGATCTAGACAGAGTAGGAAGCAAAGCGTACTCTGGACGCTTCTAAAATGTGCCTGGACGAGCGTTGATTAGGCGGGGGCACATATATGTAACATTCCAAGCTCAGGTGCGACACTGCCATCTGGGTCGACTACTTCCTTCGCTGTATCCGTCCCAGTGTTTTCATTCGTCTAATGGTAAAGCATCACCTGTGGATGCCCACATTTGCCTAAACGGTGGAACTTGCTGACCAGTTCATTACTCTAACAACTACATTATGTGTGCCCTCCGCCAACGTGTTTTTGAACATTATGATAGCTTAAGTCACTTCTACTTTCCGTATCGTCTTCTCAAGTGCAGAAGGCACAGAAAAGAAAAAAGCCGAGAAGAAGCGTTTTCCAGTGCGAAGGATTTCGTGACGGCGGCACACTCTGTGTCCGTGTTGTGTTCATTTTTTTCGCCAACGCCTTACGTAAATCTGTGCGACAATCGACAGGAACTTGAGTTACCCACGTTCACGCTTGAATGATTGTCGTCCTCTCTAAAACAGCAAACGGACTTGCTCCTGTCTTGCTGAAACTTACACTAGAAATACAAAACGAATTGACTCACAAGAAACGCAAACACTGGTCGTACTTTATCATTTGTCACCATGTATTTTCGCTCGAATATATATTTATACACGCGGAGGCGCATGTGAATACGCATGTGAATACATTGCAATAATTTCAGCAGTTTTTTCTTCTTCCTACTCGGACACTTCACACTTCGTAGCCTTCATTCGTAATTCGCTTTCAATGTTAGGACAGTGCACTTTCCTTCTTTTGAACAGGTGCCTCACCCAAGTACGCATTCTTCGCTGTTCTTCATGTTCTTTTACCTGCGTGGCGACGCGGCCTCGTCGGACACCCCTCGGTTAGCCGGAACCACTGACAGGGTTAACGCAGAAACGTGACACACTACTAGCTGTCTATCATCTACTGTGTGCACTCATGTCAAGTTCTTTTAAACAAGTCTCGTTTCGCTCAGGGCGTGTTTCAAGTAGTTCAGTATCCCAATGGCACACTAATATATGTATATATCTACGGATCTAAACCTATTTTGACACAGTAGGCTACACACAATTCGCTTGAACTTTGCTGTGAAGTGTTCGTGTGTAGGCATAAAAATGTGCTGCCGGGTCTCGGCTTCGTGGTGTCTTACACCGCAGATTAGTCATCAGTTTTATAGATCTTTTCTTTGGTATCAATCACAATATACACGTTAGACGTTGCTAGCCTGTATATCGTAGCGAAGTGCAAAACCTCTTCCCTTTGGCTAATGCGAAATGTGCGCCCCCATGCTTCCAAACATTTGAGTATCAGCTGGGTATCAAAACCTCTCACTGTGCCACCCCCCCGTTTGCCTCCTCAAATCATACGGTCTCCGTAGACAAACGAAATATCTTACAGCCGCATTTAGGCGATCCGGTTGCATCTTCTCACCTACCCAAATCATGTCCGTGCACCGACCGGATGCTCTGTTCCTGACGAAAAGTTTACCGTCTTTCGGGAACCAGATCCGCACAATACAGTATGACAAATTCTAGTCTAAACGGAGACTTTAGAGGAAAAGAAGGATTTCCGGACAGGAAAGTGAACGGAGGAACGCGAAGTGACTACCATACCATTCATACGATATTTGAGCGCTGTATATATTCCCTTGGTACGTACACTCGGAAGCGTGACCTGAGGCATGGCGCCTGGCGCTTAGCTAGTGCTGTGACCTGTGTGTCTTCAGGTGTTCTCCTGATGCCGTGTCGTGCTTCACCAGTTTATCGGTGAAGCCGACTATTTCCAGACACCGTTGCCGCGTAGACCAGGTTGAGGTCACCACAGCCGACAATACCCAACACTGCTGCAGCAGTGGGGAAGCCTCGTACCACGCGTGTTCGGACTGCACAAGTGAACGCTTGCCTAAAAAATACATGCTGAAGGGCCAAGTATAGGAAGTGATCCATCTCGCAGAGAACTGGGAAGCAACTTGCACGGTCCTTACCACACGACAAAGACTCGAGGTCTGAGTATTGGCGACTGCAGCGCGTGCAGATACAAGGAAATCCTTTATGCATTGCAGAGCGCTACTAATAAGAAATCTTCAGTCACAGCACCCTGAATGCATAAGCGTGAAAGGCGTACGCTTACGAATGAATAGTTTCTCGTGCTCTCTTTGCACACACAACACACATCCGAGGACACCTACATGGACGGTGCCGGTGTGGGCCTGCGCCGCTGGTTGTATGGCTACGAACTCGACCGGAGCTATGCACACGTAGCCAAGGAGCCACGCCGACGCCTTCGTATATAAAAACGTAAAACTGAAAGGCGCCTGACCACGCCTCGCAGGAATGGGTACATATGAATCCTATAGGCAGACCTGCACATTTTACGCTTCTACGCAATTTTGACTCAAGCGGCACGGAAACATTTACGAAGAACGTGCAACGTGAGTAATATGTGTCTTTTGTCTCGCGTTATGTTTTTCTCAGCGTACACTTATTATTATAAAGTGTTAAATACCCATAGGAACTGTGTATGTGCAAACGCGTGTGTGGCGCTGTCGTCCGATCGGCAGCGGCGGCCGCAGGCTCTTGGCATTCTGCGGATGCCACCAGTGAATAACGTTGATTTATCCTTGCCCTATGGGTATTGTTAAAGAGTTGATTTTTTCCCGTCTGCATTACTGCTTTCCGGTGTGCCCAACCAGACACAACTGGACGGGGGCGTAGCGATATTGCCTGTCACCTCGCTAAAAGCCACGTACGTTCTTTCACATGCTTCCTGTAGTGTGCTGTGTTTGCTGGTGCTGATCTTTGTTCGTCCTCCATAACTATGCCAATTACTTGTTTGCTCAAATGCTTCTTCTACTGCTGCCGCGGTACATTTTCCAGGTGCGCTTCTGCAGGACATCTATCCATATGTATGTATGAATGTACGTATGAATGTACGTATGTGGATGTACATCCTTGCGACAATGTGTAATTATGTATCCATCTAATTGCATATATATATATATATAAACGTGTGCGTAAGTTTCTCAGCCCCTGAAATGACATTTTTTATGGTAGCTGGTTGAACATTCACGCAGGCGTGCTGTCTATCGTAAGCATCAGTTACCATCTCGTTGACCACTGCCGTCGTCGCCGCGTTGCGCTCACTAATGCATCGCAGTAAGTCGTGTAGATCTCTACGCACCACGAAAGTACCTATATCGATACTTAAACAACTAAGCACGAGCAAAAAATAGGCCTATAGGACGCTGTATACATACAATTGTATGTCTACAGCGGGAGATTTTTGACGCGTTGAGATGGCGTATAGCGAACACCTCCTGACATTGTAAAGCGTCAACTCGTGAACGGATCGCACCGGGAAGTCTTCTGTAATATGTGGCTCACAATTCGAAATTTTAGACCGTTACAGTTGTGAGTGCACGAGCGAGGGTCTACATGGGCAGAGTCTAAGTTATGTGCGGGGGTGTCTACATATGTAGAAAGAGGGACGTTACCAACAAGATTTCTCGCAGGCTGCTCTGTACCGCAGCTGCTATCACCACGCAGATCTCTCCGGCATTAAAGGCGTATCCGGCTCGGCCTTCAAATGTAGAATTCGAAAATCAAGGACCTTACACTCACCAAGTAGTAGCAACACGACAATCACCTTGAGGTGGCACATACGACTAGCCGCACGCACACGCGTGTGAGTAGAAATTTGTAGCTGACCTACTGAGCAGAGCCCACCTACGAAAAGTAGCTGTGTAGGTCGTATTTCACCAGGAGATGCACGGTGAGACTGCACGTAGGCGGCCTTCTAAGGTTTGCACCAACCGCGGTAGAGGTGGTTGCGTACGGCATTGTGAAGCTGAATGCACAAACTACGTACACACAACAAGTGTACACATGTACCTTCTTCCGTTACCCTGGAACGTTTGAAGCAGTATGGTTGGATAGTGCTGAGTGATACCTCACAGAGTTGAAGTACTTGACAGCGTGAAGTTAAATCACTGCGGAAGAGAAGTCACCGGCGTGATTTTCATAGGAAAACATAGCAGCAGATATTTCATCCCAGTTGGTCGGCGTATGAGGCAGGTTTTATTTTATACAACGGAGGTAGGTCACCTGATAATTCAAAGAGATTGAAACGACGTAATCTCTTTGGCCGCATTCGTGTCAAGGATAGAGGCTGAACAGTAGGCACCGCCCGGGAGAACTAAAAAGTGTCCAGTGATTCCGCTGCGTGTACGTGTTTCGGCGCTGAAATAAGTGCTTCTGTGTCTTCAGGCTACGGAGCAAAGGACCGTGCGCGTGCAGGGGTTGTTAAATAGGTGAGAGATGAGATACCCTTAGCTTGGTGGTATTTGTTGTCTCCCCGCTACAGAGGTAGAAAGCACTTGTCTATCCAGGGACCGTCGAGGACCGACCAGCTCGTGGTATTTTACGCCATTCCTGGTGGAAGCGCCTATGAGGCCACTGCGGCGTGTTAGCGACAGCAGATGGACAGCTTTGGGCGTCTTCCTCATGACGCTCAGCTGCTGTCCTTACGTCAACGAAGGAGAAGACGACGTTACGTACGAGCAGTCCGGTAAGCAGGGTTTCACTCCACCTACAGAATTCGTAGTGTAACGCGGTGATGATGCTACCATCCACAGCCACACGCGGAATTACCGGTGCAGTGCCAGTGTACTGTAAATATGCGAGCAACAGGGGAGACGATTGCATCTGCGTCGACGTGGCGGGCAGTCAGCACTCCGGAGTCAAGGAGAAGTTTACGAAACCGCGAAAATCTCTTTTTTTTCGAAATAGATCTTGGCTGCATAACAGACACATGTGTATGTGTTCGGTAGCCACTGTAGCTACTTGGGAGGATCACGCATTCGTCACAAGCTCCGTACTGAACTCTCGTCTACACATGCTTGTATGCACATCTGTTTGTTGAAGACCACGTGTTTAGCTGCACATCGAGGAAAAGTGCATAGGAAGAGATGTGTCTCCCGTTAAAGTCCTGCCTCGATCGGTCAAAGATCAACCGCAGAACGCAGGCGGCACAGGGTACAGGGGACCTGTGCGCTTTCCGGGCGGTGCGGGGCTGAACATCGCAGATTCAGGAAATTTACCTGTGGCACAGACTTTCTACCTCCACTCACTGTGATCCTCGTCGGTGTCGAAACAGTGCCTCGTGCAGGAGTGCTCCATACGACAGATCCGGTCCCGGTGAAGAGCGCAAGCATATATCTACACATGTGTATATACTGGTATACGTCTACGTACACGTATGTGTACGTCTTCAGGCTTAGCGCACACCGTCTGCACTGCGCAGAGCGCGGTGGTGTTCTGCATGTTATTATAACGGCGTAGTTTAACGGATATATTTGTGCACGCAAGTGCCAAAGTATACACAGGGATTCAGCCATGCACTTGCGGCTCCTTGCGCTGCAGAAGAAGCCGAATCCACCGGCTGGGGGTCAAATGCATCGCAGTTAAACGAGGCCGGAAAGGGCAGTGCTACCCGGACGGGGCGCTACCAGGGGGAACCGGATGACGACCACGGCGCGACTACACAATCCGCGCGATCGTATGCTAAGAATAAGGGACCGAATTGCTATGCGGTGTCATCCAGTTCGCGTAAAGTGCATCCAGAGACCTGCACGACGGCTTGTCTGAAGCTGTGGGACTCGTCTGTGACCGATTACATGCGATGCGGCGACATGGAAATTTGCCTCTACAAAGATCTTATTTCCAGGGCAGCACTCGCACGTTTCCACAGCCCCACCAACCTCGTCTACGCCCGCAGGGTGCTGCAAGAGTGCGAATTCGGTAAGCAGGTCTCACACTTGTTTACTCACGCAGTGCTCGTGCACACTGCCGATTTTATAATGACGGCACCCACGGCCATACGCCTGAGTGGTGCAGCACAAACATGTACACATAGAAGTGAATATATACATGTAATTACGTATCTGTGTCGCCCCCCATAAAATCTACGTGTGGCTGCAGAAGTCTGCTGCACTAGCAGCAATAAGTGTACTAGCGTGTACAATTTTGTGAATCCCTACAGCGGACTATGCGTGCTCGAACTAAAAAGGGTTTTTGACTTGAGGGTCAACTCGCTGAAGTCGGCGTAGGCACAAGTGCAGCTTGTGTGAGTCTGCAGACACGGATCCGCTCATGCACTTTAAGATAACTTTATAGTGGAGGTTTTAAAGCAAATCTGCTGGTTTTGAGCATACATAACTCGTGCTAGTGCTCTACGCGGTGATTCTGGAGTTTCATAGGACCCCGCTACAAGAGGAAGTCCGCATACAAATTAAGCGGGCGCCCACGCGGGTGATCTGTAAAATATGCCCGGCGTCCACCATTAAACACGGTTAATTTTCGGAGCTACTTTTTTCTCTTTTGCAGAAACGCGAGGGGAACGTGCTCCACTGAAGCAGTACCGTAAGTTCTGCCGCTGTACATCCGTCTCGAATTTTACATTGAAAAGCCAAAAAATGTGGCATCAACCGGCCGTCTATTCAATCTTACATTGTTTCCACGGGACGCAAGCTAACGTCTGAAGTACCCGTAACGGGTGTCTGGAATTCTTCGCTAGAACTTGGAATGCACCTCTTTTCTAGCTGTCGTCTACTCTGCAAGCCGGTCGCCCACGCTTGCCCCCGGCATTATGCCGCGCCCGTCGCCTCTCTTCACCTCGCACTGCCACTCATAAGTCTACCTCTACCATGTCGCTGACATCCCCGCGGTTGATTCTTCCAGGTACACGCCTGCAAAGTAGCTGAATATTTGAAGGATATGGTATACGAAATATATAGCGACTCCATGAGGTGTTGCAATTGTCTTCGAGCTGTCCTGGTTTTTCAACCGGCAGGAAACATGGAGGCTAAGGCGCAGCTCGGCCTCTCCAGGCGCTTGTGTACAATCGTTTTTCAACGGATGCTGCACCTGCGCACACACACGCGCACACATCCACGTGCAGGTGCACAAGGCGTGTGTGTGCGTGTGAGGTACCCCTGTGTGCGCCGTAGGGCGCTGAGTGTTTCCATAACCACTTTTGTAGAGAACGTCTTTCGTATCGAAACTGCAGGTGAATGTATCCAATGGTCACTGCTGATGTGGAAAGGTTTTTGGCAGGGGGGGATGCCGTTGCTGATATGTTCTTCGTTGCGGTTGTCGCGGAAAATATGAACTCAAGGGAATGAAGAGGCACATTGCATCCGGGTTTTATCTTTTTTTTATGAGTGCAGAGCACGAAGCTGTGATAACGATGACAGAATCTGCAGCTGACCCTGCTCAATTGCACGCTGTGTGTCCGGAGCACACCACTTTTACCGTTGTCCACGCGGTGGCGGAAATTACGGAGGAATCGACTGCAGGCCTAGTAGCTGGCAATACCAGCTGGAGCTTTACGTGGGAGATGAATTCCGCGTGTGAACACTTTCCAGCAGGTTCGCCCAGTGAATGCGCACTGGTTGAGAGCCTTCGGACGATAGTGGTCTCCCGCAGTATCCAGCTGAGTCGAGCCAAGCTGCGTGCGACCATCGATTACTCGTGTTCCTTAGGTAAGAACGACTGCGCGCGCCACGAAGCACAAGAGAATCTTGGCACCACGACGCAATGCTAGTCAGCTAGTCTAAACTGGTTCTGGTGTATCCTGGCCGTTTGTTTCGATTCGATTTTGCGTGCATACGGTCAGTTGGTCGAAGCGGTTCCCCGACCACTGCCCCCTGGATCAAAATAAAAGCTACGTTCGCCCCTAGGGGAGGCTGATTTAAATGAATACACAATTGCGTGTACACACATAATCGGAATACGCTGAAATCCAGACACAACTGTAGAATAGGACAGGCTTGAAAAAACGTTTGCCTTGCCTGTGTGAGGCAACCACGTTGGCAAAAAGATCGTCTGTGTGGCCAGAGAGCATACACGCGAGTGTGTGCTCCGTGCTTAGAGAGATTATCTGTGCTGCGCATCGGATGTGAAGAGGGGCACGCTGACGGGAGTACGTCATTGCATCGTAGCTGCTCCGTTTTAATATGACCAGACCACTCGGCAAAAGAACATTGAATGACACAGCTTCGTAGGCCTCCTCGCCAGGTAGAGCGCAAGTGACAGGACAACACTGCAGAGAATTCAGCTGTAAAGGTGTTGTATGACGAGTTCCGAGAAAATTTCGAACAGGATGTGAGGCGGTATTGAGGCGGTGTCATGCGAGTGACGCAGCTTCGGATAAAGCAATTAAACAAACAGTGTTTCCAGTGTGTGTCCGACGACCTTGTGCAGCCAAACTAAGCGACCAAGACGGATGCCACTCTCAAAGAAGCAGAGGGACAGCGCCAGGTAATACACTACGATTTGCCAGGAAACCGTCGCAGTAGTCCTGATAGCAAGACGGAAAAGGCTACGAATGCGACTGGGCGCGTTCTAATATGGCGGTGACCTATGACTTTTAGAGTTTCCAACGCGCCCTCACTTCTGGCTCAACGTTGTTATCCTGACTATAAAACGAAATCAAGTAGTTGTCTTGGCAGACAGCAACAGTACAGTCGCCCCCATCCTTTTTCGGCTGTACCTGCGCGGACGCGCGTCAGCCTTGTTGTGTTATGCACTGCACAGAATCCACGGTGCCCGCAGTGCACAGATCTCTGTAGCATTACTTTCGTGGGGCGTGTTTGCATTTGCGTTGCTTCGGCATGGACCCAGATGCGGCTGCACACATCCATTCAGTTGTCCGGGGAACCTGCACACTTCCACAAAAAATGACTTCATCATTCAGCGACTGCCGTAATAAGCCGCTACCCTATCCCGTAGTGCTGAGTTACCTCTGTTTGCCGCCGTTTCTTGTGTGGGACATCACGATTTGGCACGGAGATGTCACGTCGCTATACAGTCAAAATCGGTCGAAACCGATAGTCACGTCCAACATGTCCAGTATATGTGGGTGTGAGACACCGCCTAGAGACAGCAGATCTGCATGGCCTTCCTACTTGTAGTTTCCCATACAGTGAAGCCGAGTTCGAAGGATCACAGCTGCGGAATCGAAAGCTCTGGCTTCTGGGTATGCGCCAGGCAGTGCTGATGGAGTGCGGGAAGAGAAGACAAGTCTGCACTTCAGATTTATGTGTTAGCACGGGCTATTTGTTGACCCCCATAGAAATACTGTCGTGCAATGTGCCAGCCCGGCGGCACGCAGTCTGAAGTTTTCTTAGAGAATACGATCGAGCCCAGCATGCACACGTGAACAGACCAGTGACACCCGCTTCATAAACGTACGAATCGATGTGTACAGAAGCAGGTACACGAATATTTCGTACCGCGGATGTCGTATTCGCCATTTTTCAGGTACTTGCGAATGCCCAAAAGATCAAGTAGCGTGTACTGTGGAAGAAGCGGAAGCGAATCGCGGATGGATGTCTGAGTCGGATGCGTGGGAGGAGGTGATGGTGGTCGCACACTACTTGGCGTAAGCCTTCGCTGTAGAAGGATCTAGGCGGGCGCATACCTAAGGCTCTCCAAGCCTATGTGCATCCATCCGTACATTCACACCTGCGCACGTACACACGCAGATTTACACAGACAGACGCACATGTATTTGAGTGGTGTGTGGGCCGCTGTGCTGGTATCTCTAGTGATGCAGTGGGTTTTGAGAACGCTGCCAGCGGACGACACTGCACGTAGAGAGAGCAGGTAACGACCACCTGGAATTTCTGAAGCGGTTGCAGCGTCTCCCCGTGAACGTGTCCAGTCGTCTGAAAGAGCACAACACAGTTCTAGTTCTACTTTTGTTGCACCCAGCGCAGTCAGGACGGGCGGTCCGATGATTCATCTGATGGGCCGTTCCTGCGTGCTGGTTTTAAGTCTACGCAGCACGTTGGATGCGGATGATGAAGCTGTGACGCTTTATTGCGTGTGCGCCGACAAACTGCGTGAATGCACTCATGCGTTGATACCCGTATCACATGAGTAAATACTCGTGGAAAGTGTATGTTCGAGATTACGGGTATTCGGCGGTATACACGTAAAAAGTTCGTCCCTGAGTCACAATGCGCTGCCGTCTTTAATACTTGCTGAGAGCAGTACACCTCGTCTTTTATATCTGAGGGAATATCGGCCGGGCTACACGTGAGTAAGAAGCGCGCCGCGAGCCAGTTCCACGCGTGGTTTGCACCAAGCGTCTTACCTGGTTCTCAACTTACTCGGCGCAAGTTCTTTTTTCTGGGGGTGACAGGATGGACCGAGGAAAGATTCGAATACTGCCGGAGGTTGGGTGCGACCATACCCGAGTTCTATGCAGAATACGGGAGCGGCCCAAACCCCTACAAGGTGTGTCATCCCTAGACCAGCTGCCACGGCGAGGATGCATGGTTTGCATATGAACACCCGATACGGTGTCATTTTCTTAAGTGTTTCAGGCCGTGTGCTCAAGGTCATCGAGTGCCAATGAAGTGGAGCCGCCACGCACACAGTTGCACGAGCAAAGGGAGGTGATCTGCAAAAAAAGTCAACACTATCCTTCACACGCGCATTCATATGCAGACTCACTTGTTCGAGGACCAATTGAGGCATACAACCGTGACAGACGGCGGCTAGTGTCCGTATATTTGCACGTGCATTACGCCCCAATACATCTGTACCTGTGCACACACAGGTGCGTTCACGTCTACTTGGGTGGACATGCAGAAACACAGACACATACATACATACACACACACACACACACACACGACATGCACCTGCATCCAGTCCTTTTTTTTTATAGTTCGTGATTCGAGTGTACGGGTGAAACCCCTGTTGTAGTCTCTCCAAGGTTCACACACTTTGACGTTCTTCTGGTGGGTTGTTGCCGGTCTGTAGGGCTGTCCCCGGTCACAACTTGGTCAAACCGTGGCCCTAACTGCTACCACCCTGTGGATGAGACGAGCGGCGAGTTGTGCTCCTTTGCCTGCAATGTTCTCTGGGACAAAGAGAAAGCCGTAGCAACAGGCCAAGTTGATCCGTTTGGATGGTGGTCGCAAATGTGGCTAAAAACGTCCTTTGACGCGATGCCGGAGTTCGACAGCAGCGTGCAGATGACGCTCCTCACTTGCGACTTCGGTAAACGAGGCACGCTCGCAGAAGACGTGTTCACTTCATGAGCAGCTCATACACGTCCACACAGTTTCGCAAGGATACTTACACCAGACCGACATATCTGCATATATCAAGAGCGTTTTTGTACAGATCGCCCACAGAAAGGCACTTCTACTGCGTCTAACCGAAGTACAACAGTCCCAGAAACCGTCCAATCGTCTGGTGTGTAAGAGCCACGGTAGTAGACAGGTGTATTGCTTGATGTGGTCGCCGCTTTAGAGCTCTGCTCCTGCAAGAAGGAGCACGACCACGAGTTCGACGCTACATGAGGACCGACTAATACCACGTAAAAAGTTGATGCACGAGGAGAGGAGCGAGTTGAGAGATGGCGCCTCTGCCATCTCTTATAATCTGTATTTTTAGCCTGATTGCTAGGTGCCTCGTGGTGCGTGTGTGCACTCTCGTGTGTAGACGGATAACCACGTACACCTCACACAATGCGTGCGTCAAGCGCCACTTCTGGACACCTTTTTTCTTTCGTGAAGTGC
The DNA here is from genome assembly GCA_000727475.1 of Sarcocystis neurona. NCBI lineage: Eukaryota > Apicomplexa > Conoidasida > Eucoccidiorida > Sarcocystidae > Sarcocystis > Sarcocystis neurona. The sequence goes on from KL647307.1 coordinate 2,185,066, forward strand.
TTTCAGTTCATTGTACGCTCCTGCAGGTTCCCAGTTGTGTACAGTGCGGTTAAGAGTTAGCGCTCTTCTACGTACCCTTCGCCTGAACTCTGTCACACGAGGCTGCACCACCAAGTAAATTTCGCCCATGGAAACGCAGAACTGTGCCAGAGACACGAACGCGTGCTCGTCGCTTTCTGTGCAGTTTTGTTATCTGTGTCGGGCACACGGCGAACGTAGTGCAGAAGGAAACACACGAGAAGTATCGGAGGCGCGAACTGGACACTGTAGGATTAGCTGACCTCCTGCGTTTCTGCTGTCTCTCTTCACTGTTTGAAGGTGTGGGTGTTTATGTGCCTCCTCTGCCTCATTACCCTGGTTCTACGCAGCGAAACGTGACCGTCTGGCTCCTGTGCCGCAATACGGTAAGATGTTTGAGGACAGTCACACTGAGGCAGATCTCAGGTTCGATGCGGCACGAGTTGCTACCGGTGCTTCGGCAGGCAGTCAAATGTAATAAGGCACGCGTTACGGTGGCCGTCTGCGTTGCGTCTAGCATGATAGCTGTTGAAGAATGGGGATGACGCGGTATGGCGACGCTCGCTCGTATCTTGACAACACGTCATGTCTTGAATACTGTCGGCACTTTTACACTGCACGCTCTGCCAATCTTCCCACCACCTTCACGGGCAGACGCAAAATCGGTGAGGAGGGCAGCCTCTCCTTTCCAGGTACACCGCTACTGATGGAAAGAACCAGGACTTCGCCGTAACGTAGAGGGTCCTCACGTAGCCACGAGGTGGCAGCGTTGCGCCATCGTCGATCACGCGGTGCTGTGCAGCCCGACGTGTGTGCCTCTGTTACACGCGTACACGCGTGCCAAGGGGTGACAAGTCTTAGCGAGAGAGTAGACAGGATGCAGCGGCCTCGTGACACCGAGGTGGCATTTTTAAGGAGTTGCTGTGCAAGAAAGAAAAGATAGCTTCATAGTCCTGCTACAACACAGGCACGCAGCCGTCAAGGTAAACGGATAGAGGCTTTAGAGCCGTATCGTTTGCCCTGTTAGGCCGGGGGCGATCGGCTGTACACCTAAGTGTAGTCTCCGGCTATTACCGCCAAACTTCATAGATCAGTATTCTGTGCAGCTGGGTCAGGCGAGTTGGATGTTTGAACAGCTGGGCGCGCACATATTTCTGCAGTCGCAAACCTAGGACCTGACAGACAGATTTGTTGTACTTGTCGACGAGGAGTCCTACTGGTGCAACTCTGCTGCTGCTATGACGACTCCGATGCACCATGTGTCCCTTTGTTACTTGTCAGTTCATGCGTAGGGGGTGATCGTTACTTTCTCACGGTGATTCAATGCTTCTGACGAGTCGTCCGCTCCGCACTGCTTTAAAAATGGCGTTTGTAGACTAGTTACGATCGTTCTCTGTGTTGAAGAAGACAGGAAAAAGTCTTTCGTGTCTGGACTGGAGCGGCCCTGTCTGGACGCATGCGCGTGCGTTCTGATTACGTAACGACATCTACGTCTCGAAAAGAACGGCTGACGCAGTAGGCGTTGCGCGCAAAACTCTTCAGCAAAACGTGCTTCGTCTCTCTGTGTTTCGTCTGCGATTGCGACGCAGAGTTCGAGAAGTGGGATACACAGCAAGCATTTCTCAACCCCTGCGGCAAGGCGAAAAAGTTAGACCTCGTTCAAGTGCTTACAGGATGTTTCGGGGTAAGGGCACGAGAACCTACTGTAGGAAAACAAATGGTGCTTCGATATTAATTGTAGGCGTATCTTACGCAGCGTGTGGACCGTTGCGTGTACGTGCACGGTCGGAAATGGGGTTCTGTCACCCCTGCACCCGCGCTCAGGGAAGAAAGTGGAATGCCTAGGCGCGGTCAGTTTACATTTGTGAACAAACAGTGTCCTTCTCACTTGCGAATCTGAAGGATATCATGCTGCCCTGTGAGCTCTGCAGAAAGGACGAAGTGAATACACTCTTTTGCAAAAGCTGCCACGTATGCACTCCGCTGACCTGAACCGCTAACGTAGTTCAACAAAACACGAGGCGCTTCGCGAGGAATCGCGTTGTGGGCCGCACACCTCGCAGCACACGTCAACAACTCTCAAACGGGCGACGTCCTTGTTAATCTATTGAGAGCATATCACCGTGGGATACAGAAAACGAACGGTTGGCTCTGGGATACACCCAGACAGGAACTCCACGTCTTAAGAACCGTGAAACCCTCTGCAGTGCATGTAGGGTTAGATGAGCGCATAACGAGTAGGTGCTGGCGTGCAGCTGAGTAGGTTTCCGAGTTCATTTTCCTGTGTACACGGGTGCTGCAGATGCTCGAACTGTTTACACTTGTACTCCCGTTACGAGCGAATTCATCTGCACCACAGCAGTACTCGCAGGTTCGTGGGTAGATCTCACAACGCAGGCTGTACCCTCCTGCCCTTTTGCTCGCTGGGCAGGTGCTGGTAGGGGGGAAAAACGTCAACCACTGCAACTACGTCGACATAACAAACGAAACAGCAGAACAATGCGCCGGTATACGTACTGTTGTGGACGGTTTCTGCCGACTTAAAGGCAACTCATTGAGAGACGGTCGCCTAGCGTGTCCAACATGTCAACAGGACATCGGTTTCTTGTGGAGATGGAACTGTGTTCCGGGTGAGTCTCTTCTGATGCATATTTACGTGCTAAGCTCTAGCGCATCAGGCACTCCCTGTAGGGCGCTATGTGTACGTAAACTCAATGTCGAGGTTGATAACTCTGCTACTGCTCAGTATGAGGGCTTCACACGTTTGCATCCACGTACAACGATTCAGTTGAGCGTAAACTGCAAGCCGCCGCAAATGGGACGACCTCTGCGCTGGCTTGTACTTCCCGTAAGCAGGACGAGTCGGGGCTTACTTTTCTAGTGGGAAAAGGAGCTACGGTGATCGGATTTCTTGGTTGTGTACCCTACACCGTTTGGTGAAACAGGCCACGAAACAGTCATGCAGCACGTCAAGCTATACGTCGAGGTTACTGTTGCCGTCACCAGTCCACAACGGCTGAAAAGAGCACGTGAGACTTTTATGACAGTTTTCACCAGCCGCCTTACTGCGTTTGTTGCTTGAGATTTTGCATGCGCTGCGGCTGGGGCTGCGGCTTGACGAGCTGCTGGGGCTGTTCGCTGTAACATCTGAGCCACCGTGGTTCTTGTGTCAAGCCGCCTTGAAAATAGTGGAGAGCCTGTTGCTGTGGTTGTGAGTCTCCACGAACCGGACAGCCTCTACGGATGGCTGCTTGGGTGTGCCTTAAGCAGGCTTAAAAATTGACTTCCCTGTTCCGCATTTCACTGATGTGTCAGGCAAACGTTTCTGGCTACCAATCTGTGCATTACGTTGTTGCTGTTCAAATGAGTTTGCCTACCCTTCACAGACCCGGAAGTACCAAACAAGGACTTTACGTGTACCATACGGCAACCGGCAGGAAGTAGCGGAGTTCCTTTTGAAGGCAGCCCTTGCGGTTGTCAGAATGGAGCTACAGTATGTTCAGTGGAAGAAGCTATGGTGAGTTAAGACAGCCCTATAGGAAGACCAAGCAGTTCATTTCCTCGAGAGTTGCTGGGAGGTAGTATCGAGCATTAGGTGGGTGTGTCCATATATATCTATGCACGTTTATGCATATTCGCATCTGCGTGTAAATAGGTCTGCACCTGCGTGTTGATAGGCGCCTTTGCCCCCCCTTTGCTTTCACGAGTGTGCGTATGCGTGGCACGACATCTACACGAAATCACACAGTTATAACACTCCTACTGAAGCGAGAAACTGCCTGAAGAAAAATACCGTGGTAAGAGGGTGTGCAAAAGTCAGGTGGGAACGAGTATTCTCGCCGAACAAAAAACGTGCACCCTCTGTGCTAAAATAACACTCTCTGTGACAACACGTATCTTTACCCGCAACGTACACCCTACGTTAGAGGTTTTTACTCGGGACACCCTCGTGGGTGTCATCCGACGAATCAGCCGCTTACACCCTCAGGCCGGGGTGCACTAAAGGAACTGCCAGTTGTTTGTACCCGTGTGCGTACCGAGGCGTCCCTGAGGCCATCACGTCTGCAGACACTTACCCATTACGCTTGTGCGTTTTGTAGTTGAAATTTACAGCGCCGCTCCTCCAGGTCCAACACTACCTGACTGCGTCGCTCTCCGCTACAGAGTCGCACGAGTGTGTCTGCGTAACTCGTGTAGGCTGACATGCAGTGGGCCAATCATTTGACGAAGGGCACGACCCAGCTTTTGAAGGGGGGCTTCGCCTACGTTTCCGACCTTACTGGCGCACACTACAAAGCAATGTATCCAAGCAACGAAATGTGCAGCAGCCTAAGCACTCAGGTGCTCTGCAAAGGTAACAGTTGCCCGCAAGAGGACACCCTAAATTCTCAGGTTCCGTACAACCACAAAGGGGTCCGACTATAGTCAGCAGTAGCCCCCGTCGGACCTGCGAGTCGGTCGCGTAAGACGGCACACGTCCACGTATTCAAAGGATGCAGCAGTGCTGACAAGGGCCAGGAACATTCTTTTTAGGGTATAGCCTCCACAAAGTGTTTTCATAAGCATACGAGGCCGTTTGCAGACGCAAGTCTCTGCAGATTCCTGAGCGCACTGGATGCTTACAACAAAAACTCTGCCTGCACACCCACCAGTGCATGTATAGTCTCTACATCTATATGTAACACAGTTAGTCATGTACAACATCGTGCACCCTTTCCGTCTCCGCGGTGAACGGGTACACAGTCGCGTACACCGTGACTGTGTCTGCAACGTGCTGCCCCTGGCGACAACAATGGACTCTTGAAGCGCACGCGACTACCAAAAGCTGTTGTGCGGTTGTTATCAAAGCTGTGCGGGAACCCATCGTCTTCTTTTGACGTGGTGTATGATACTCAGCTTATTGTGCGTTTTGCAGAGCCAACCACTGCAAAGCCCACTCTGCCGCAATCCCTCTGTAAGTCCCTTCTCCTTTGAGGATTCAGTGGCTTGTGGCCGTCTGCGTGGTTGCTTCCGAGAGAAGAGTATCTGCTCAGAAGTAGCAGCGTTCGTAAGTCGACTAGTAAACCTAAATGGCTGTGGGCACGCTTGTTGTTTTGCTTACCGACAACGAACGTACGTGTGTAACCGTGCGGCTTTTGTAGAGATCGTTCTGAATACGTGAGTAAACGTAAATTCGTGTATGCACGCATGCCGCCGCAAACTGAGAACGCACGTAAGCTTGTACGTCGACGGCTCAAGACCGTAAAATCTCCCGTGATGGAGTATCCTACATCGTCCACCGGCTTGTGGTTCGCCGCTTATGCGAGGTCCAATCTAGAAGAGGTGGAAAGTAGAAAATGCGATGTACAAAGGCATATTACAGAGCGCATAGCCGTAGTAGGCACGTGGTATCAACAATAGTTGGTCGCACGCAGGGCTTATGCGTGTTAGGGTGGCGGTGGTGGCTCCCACGCTATCTTTGCAACACAAAACATGCAAGTTTGGGCACTGCAAGGTCTTGCGAATTGCAAGAAAAGTCCGGGACCACCTGCGGATGTACGTAACCCCTGTAAATCGGCTTAGAAACGCGGTGGGTGTGAGGTCGATAACCACTGTGCATGAAAGACGTGCAGAGAACGCGCGCGTGCACGGTGGCAGATGCGTGCGTCCAGGAGGGCGTTGTACCGTGTCCAGCGTTATTAGCTCGTGCCTCAACACGGGAAGGCGCGTTGTTTGTGTGCTTCACTATTGCGCGTATCGAGCAGCTCCCGACTGCGACAGCGCTTTCTCCAAAAAGTCGGAGGCATCGGCATTTGACCACTTAATCTGCTCTTCCGCATGCGCGAACACGCTGCAAGTAAGGACTCCTCTGTTGCTTTGTACAAGCGAACAGCCGCATATATCAGTTCGAGCAACGCCGACTCATGCCTAGAGATTAGCTTGCGTGTCGCCGTGCACCATTCTGTTTGATCCAAGTGGTGCCAGCTGTTCCGTCAGCCTCACGCAGCAGCCCTGTTTAGGAAGCCCCCTTCAAGGTGTCAGCTTTTGTGGACTTCGCACAAAAGGTGGCGCGGCCTCAGGGATGGAGCTGTGCACGAGACGAATTTTATGAATCCGGCACGTGCAGGGGGTGGCAACAATTGCCAGCGGGTGACAAGCGGGCTTAGCACTCACGTATTGCTTCGTTTTTCAGTTCACACACGAAACATCTTCACAAACGATGGCTGGCTGTGGGGTTTCTGGTAAACCACCATACCAGTTCTTTCGCGCGTCGGTATCAGAGTGCAAAAACTTTGTACAGGCGCATTAGCCCGACACAAAAATGGCCGCGCTTACACTGAGCGACTTAATACGGACCTTACGAGTCTCATACGCTCAGCACACCTGCGCGGCTTCTGCATATGGAAACATATTCCGCTGCTGACCAGCGTGTGGGATTGAGTGTCCTTCCTCGTTTTCATACTACCGGAAGCAACACCAGCTGGCGACAGCAAACTCGTCGACGTGTGGCTGTGTTGCGGCTTCACCTCTTCATCCGCTGCTCAGTCAAGGCATTCGCTGCCCCATTTTCGAATTAGGGTGCTGCCGTTCATGACCAGGCTCGCACGCCTCACAGTTGTGCCGCTGCTTCTCTTTCATAAGCAGCCGCCCGCCGTCGTGGTATACCGGGGAATAGGTGCGACCCTTCTTGCATGCCTTTTGCAGGCAACGTGCAAAGGAGTGCGGAGCGAATGGCTGTGCGTGATGCAATACGTTCCAAGTGATTGCATTATTCCAAACGTGGGCAACAGGGTATGCGACTACTGGAGCGTCATTGGAAGTTACAGCACCCAGCATGGCAGTTGCACGTGTCCTGCAAATAAGATACCGTGCACAGCTGAAGAGGTAGGCGCAACAAAGTGGCACTGGGGTAGCCAGGTCCAGCAGACATCTACGCGACTACTACTTATGGCTGATGGGAAGGCCTTGTGGCCGGACGGAACGATACTTCCCGAATATGTTCGCGACACGCGGACCGACTGCACAAACTACAGACGCTACGCGGGCATCTTCTGCTACGGTGAGTGAAAAAAGCAACTGCGTGGCCGCAGACAGAAGAGTTGCATTCTCAGGTGACGGGTGAAAACTTCAGCCGAGCAGAACCGCTGAGGGGCGGCGCTGATAAAGAGTCTGAAAAGGCTGTCGACGGGGAAGCTTCTGTCTCCGGATTCACTCCGACCGTTTCTAGAATAGGGTGGGGCATATCGGAATTTGTGCGTATACTTGGCTTAATGTGTAGACACACCTTTCCTTGCTGTTATAAGTGTGTATGTTTGCGTATATACGTATTTGAGGAATCTTCAGCTGCAATTACCACTGACCTTCCTGAGAGAACACCGCCACCTTCTCGACGACTACATTAGGCAGAGGCGTCGAGCCTAAAAGCTCACCACGGATAAAAAGAGGCGCTAGGCAATTTACGCTAGGCCAGAACTCTTAGAAGTGATACGGGCAGCTGCATGCCCTACAATCAGCGGAGGACTGCAGATGCGGTAGTTGTGAGCCGCAGCGGATCAACGACGCATGCCCGTTACGCAGAGAGCAAAATCGCAGCACGTCTAGTTCACAATCCGACTGAACAGGCTACTGAATGCCGACTTGCATCTTGGCGCATATATATACATATACATGTATGTATATGTGTACTTGCATGCATATATATATATATATATGTATATATTGCGGAGCTACGTGTCCAAAGTATGAGGTGCATGGCGCTAAACGACAGGTAGATCGATTGTTTTATTCTGTGATTACTGCACACAAACCGGCTACAACAAGTAGAAAGGTGGACCAATGCTTCGATCAATGCAAAGACAAGCGTGGAAGGCGTTTTGTAGGACCGTTTCCATTGTCATCTAGAATGTTCGCAGAGGCAAGAGAAAGCGACTGGGTGTGAGTGCTGTCAGAGTTGTGCTACGGTGTTGAATAAGATACTTTCGTCTTGCCTGAGTAAAGAAAGTGTTTTGCGCGCGTGGGCGATCTGATTCAGTCTTGTCACGTGATATTTGATTTGTCCAGCAGTGAGGGTTTTTCTGTTTTTGCAGGATTCGGGCCCCCCTTAGGCCATGTTGAACACGGTGAGTGGCTGGTGCTTGCGTCGTTTAGAGGAAGAGTTTCTCAAAAATTCAGTTGGCTACAAGGACATGTGCGCACATACGCAGAGAACTGAGAGACATGTTTGAACAATGCAAGTAAGCTTCATCGAAGCGAGCGTGTACACACTGTACAGATGTGACCTTCACTGGCTTCCTTTTCCGGGTCACTGAAAGTACGGTAATCTTTTTGGAAAGCTCTGTGCGATTTGCCTCCTCATTTGGAATTCGACTACCAGAAACGACGCTGACGTTATGTTAGTGGTATGGCAGAGAACCGAAGAAGAAGTCACACCCACCCGTTATACCACCGCTACTTTTCACGTCCATACCTTTGTCTATAACGCACGGGTGTAGACAACTGTAACTCTGTCCTCTGGGCCGACGGTGTGTTCGTCTTTCAGCGCCAGCAGCAACAAACTTATAAAAAAAGCTGATGAGGCTGGACTGGCGCTGTTGCACGTTTAATCTTTGAACTGTCGCTGCTTCCATCTCAATGCGCGTCAGTCAGGACGGCTGACTGCGAAGCCACAGTGCCACTGGAAGGGAGCACTACGACGCGTGATCAGTGTAACTATGCGTGCAACTTGGTGAAGAGATCATGCGAACAGGCAGTTGCAGCAAAGCCAGGCCTTCACCGCTCCGTGGCAGAATGTATCGGAAAGAACCTTGCTACTACGAAATGGCTGCAGGACTGCAATTTACGCTGGAGTAAGACTTTCACGTTGTCCTCTACGGACATCTGGCCCCCTCCAAGAAATTGCGTATTTCTTGTGCACGCCCGCGTAAGGGTGAAGTCAGTCACTCGCAGGCCCGGTAGTGGACCTGTCATAGAAATCTACTGCTGCTAAACGAAAGACGGCAATTTTTCTGCGCAAGCAGTGATTATCTCTGGTCACGTACACCGACGTGAGACCCCACGGACGCGTAGTCACGTGACTGCGGGACCAGCATCGCCTTGAGACGCTCCTGACTGGAGACTTTCCTGCATTGTGCGCGACGTCGGTGGCTCGCAGGTCTGCAGTACTTTTGCGCATCTTCGTACTGTGCTTCTCTTTCAAATTTAAAAAGCGTGATGCACTGGCTGCGGGTCCGCGCGACACGTACTGGTTGTGGAGCGACACACTTTACTTGTAAAAACCGTAGCGCTGTTCCCGCTCCTCAGCTGGTTCTGCTTAAGTGCAGCACAGCGTGAGTGTGGCTCTTTAATGTTAGTTGTGCTGTGGTGAATTCGTGCAGAAATGCTGGAACCACCCACAGGTAAGCAACCCTCATTGCCCAGAGGAGCGAAAGCGAGCATAAGCCTTGTCAAAACCGGTCGTTCAGAACTGCGTGTTGAATACAAGTGAAAACTCGTCCAAGGCCTTCTCGTGTATTGCTGGGTTGACGAGGTACCCCCCAGACCATCTAGAGCTGGAGCAGACACTCGCATAGGTTTACAAATGCAAGGAAGATCTACGCTCGCCCTAATGCATGGTCTTTTTAACTGTAGCTGGCTTGTAAGGCGCGGGGCTCCAGTCTTTTACCTGCCTTGCCGACGTGAAGGGCTGATACTTTCAGACGCCAAGCCAGAGCTCCTCGCACACGACAGCAGAGTCCCCTTCTGCTTCCTTCAGCGTCGTTTTGGCACTGGGACGCGTTGTTGACAAAAAGGTGTCTCATAAGTATTTTTGTTTTTGAAGTGCCTTGATGTCGCTTGCAGAGGCAATAGTGGAGATGGGACTCCTGGTTGCCACCGAAACTTGGACGCCAGTGAAATTTCAGCGCAAGATGGAGTCACCTGTGGTAGTGCTGAGTAAGCTACACTGCTTGCATCTGCGTGAAGAAGCGAGATGGAACGACTTGCGTAGTGAGACGGTAAAGCGTCGTGTTTTCCAAATTTAGGAGCGCAGCTGCACGCCCCTGTGACGCGCAGAGCAGTAGAGCGTCTTGCCCTACTGTCTCAACTGGAAGTCGTGCGCATCTCGAACGGGTAAAACCCCCACCTGCATCGTTCTGCGCAAACATGCATAATACGTCTGACAGCATTTCCCCGTTAAATCGCCTCAATTCAAGTTCTTTTTTGTTTGTGACCGTATCTGCCCGTAGCCGAGTGCCCGCGTCTATCGTCACTTTCTCAAGAAGTGCACCTCAGTAGAGCCAACCGGAGCCGTCCTATAGGGAGGACACGTCACCGACCACCCGGGTACTTAGCACGTGCGACCCGTCCGTATTTCGTGGTAGCCACCGGCGCAACATAAGCAAGAAGCGATCGGCGCTAGCCGAAGCCCACAGTTTGACAAAAGTATAGTACGCTTTTCTAGATGAGGCGAAAATGCCTGTCCAGACCAAACGCACTTGCTGCAACTGAAAGAGTACGCGAGCATCTGTAGGAAACAGTAGCATGGGGAAGTGCGGGGAAAGTAGGAAAAGGAGTCAGAATTGACGTCAGGCTCTCGAAAACGTGTAAACTGCGTGATCTACACAACCTCACAGGCATTCTTCTTCGCCACTTTTCTCCCCCTGCGACAACACAGACTCGCAGGGGTAAGCACGTTTCCGATGACTCAGGTTCGAAGCCTAAACAAGGCATGTAGATCCGGAAATGTGAGTTCGCCCGTAGCTGACGCCGCTTCGTTTAGATGCACGCGCGTTGGAAAAGTGTCCCCGCCTGCAGCACTAATTGATTCCGCGTACAATATGGAGGCCCACCATGTGTGCAATAAACGGATATTTGTCTTGTAGAATACTTCTCCGCATACATCTGTCGCAGACAATGTCTAACTAGCCAAATGTCGGCTCTTCCGTGTGCTACGGAGGTGGATTGCCTTCGTTACGTATAAATAACTGAAGGGTTCAGAAACAGCGATGCACAGCGCAGGTGTCACTCGTGTAGTAGCCGACTAAATTCCAGTCAAAATGCCAAACGAACGCGTTTGTCCTTTGATATACATATCTTTGACATTTGTATACGTCTAAACCGCCAGCTGGCTTGGTTTAGCGGCGCATCCCGTGATGGCCAGACTACCTAGTAATGCTGTGCCGGGTGCGGTATTTCCTCACAGGTGTTCCTCGTGCGTCCCCAAACCTCGGATCCGCACAAGTTCGGAAAGTACAGGAAGATGGATTTGAGGTCCGGTATAAGACTGGCTTCTGCGGAGAGGGTAAGAGGCGCGTGCGGTTCAGGTCGAGCACGAGACGCATCATTATTTGGCGCAGCAGCATCATATTCTGCGCAGGATGAAAAGGCGTTCCGTTTTCCGTAATGCCACCAGCCACTATCAAGGCAGGACACGGCACCTTTTTCTCTTTAGCAAGCCTTATGCGCGTGCTTTTTCCAGTGTTGGCCGCAGGGCGTTGGAGTCGGTGCTGTACATCACAGTGTATATTTGTATACATGCCAGATAACACTGTGTAAGCCCACACCGGTACAGTGTCCACGTACACATCCTCGGTTCGCAAAGTATGGTCAAAGTTACCGGTGAGTACTCAAGGGTTCTGGTAACTGCTCGGCCTTTGATGTACTTTCTTACGTAATGTACGCTTAGAGGTAGAGCAGCACAGTGGCTGCCTACCGGAGTGCAGAGCACTGAAAGATGAAATGCCACTGCGTTACAGGTAGCGCCCCCTGCAATGGGCATACGCTGCACTATACCTAAAAATGTGGGAGCTTTGCCCACTGCCGGGCATCCTCTATCTTGGTGAGACACAGTACCACGTTGCCTTGGCACCGCTGGACTATCTGCATGCGTGCGCCGTCATTGTTTTCTTTACTAGCGTTAGAACAGTTGGACCCCTGCAACCTTAGTCTGGCAGCTGGACGCTACAATCCCTCATCATATCACTGTGATTGATTTTCCTCCGTATTCTGGCTGTCAGCAGTTAAAGAAGAACGGTGCACACTATTCTCAACCAACAACAGTAGCCAGTCTTCCCGATGCGAAACGTTGAGAGTACTACATTGAAACGCAATAGGCACGTTTGTGCATTTTCCTTATGACCCTGCACATCAGGTTTACTATGCTTACACCACGTTGATGTCGCACCTCTCGGTGGGTGCCCCGTGTCTCCGTCTGCACTCAAATGCGTACATGACGTTGCAGTTGCGATGATTCAGAAGTCCTGACTTTTTTCCAAGGTCCATGCAGGCATGCCATTTGACTGGGATTTATTACGGTTTTAGGCGCTGGGACTTCTGCATAGAAGCAGCAGGCGCTGCGCATTGTCTCTACTTATCAAGTCACCTGTAGGTGGCTCCCTCTTACAAATTACGTGAAGCGGGCTGCTGAAATCTGAATACCTTGAAAAGCTGTCATTTGTGTATGTGTCAGACTATGTGCTTCCCTATACCACCACGGGCTGGATGGCGGTGGCAACAAATAGATACTCAATGAATCCATCTGTGGCTGTCCGAGTTGATCGGGTAGGAGTCCTTGGAAATCACCCAGTAACCCTGAACTACATCATTTCAGTGAAGGCTCCTGAGGTAAGTCACAGACAGCCGCCGCAGCGATAGGTGACACAACTACTTCTGTAGCTATCTATATTGATTGTTGAAGCACAGGACCACTGTTTTGAACGGCATGCGTCGTTCGGCGCCATATACTGGGGTCAAGGGAACGAATTGCACAGTGCAGCAGCTGGCGACGTTAGCTTCTTTCGTCAAAATCTGTCGTACACGTCTCTGCGTGCGCGACTGCGGCGTTGTGACAAGCCCGTACTCTTAGTGCAGATTCAAGAGACGCTCTACGACGTAGACGGGGAGGAGACGTTACCTATTGCCGTAGTCGAGAGGATTTCGCAAACGCAAGCTAGCGTCCGAATTGCTAGCCTCCATCCGCTGCCGCCGGAGACTATATCCACCGTCGGCTACGTGTTGATTGACCACAATGAGATCTGCGCCAGCGCGCTGGGCTGTTCGCTTTCCCGTTTTAAAGTTGAGGTAGGCAGCATCGTCCTCGCCTTACAGGCAGTGTACGGAAACAATCAGGAGTGGGACGACAGCCGTGCCTGCTGCTGACGCTTTGTGGCTTCCGGTGTCGCGAGGATTGCATAGACACGACAGTGCGTCTAGTCAAAAGTAAAACTACCACCCAAACATTAGAACAAAGAGGAAATTTTCTCTGGTCGAGCGCTTCCCCTGGTGGTTCGGTCAGATGAATCAAACGCCAACGAGCGGAAGACCTCGTAGGCTTTCTTATTTGACCCCTTTCGTGTGGGCACCCTCGCAGGTGCCAGAGTGCTAGTTTTTGCGTCCAACAGGCCGAACCACATCGGTCCTTTTGAGATGAACATGTCAAGTTGTCCCGTCCTTCGTTTTCTTTTTTTTCTGTGCGCACTGGCTGTTCTCTGAGCTCTCGTCACTACTTGTTCGCCGGTTCTTCAAAGAAATGCGTTTCCTGCCCAAGGAACGTCGGCCAATCTGTTCCTTCGCTTGCGTACAGACTGCCGTCGTGCACGCACAACACGGAAGCAATACACTACTGTTTCCAGCATCAACGGATGGTACGCAACCTATGGTATTCGCAAGCGCTCGTCAAAGCGGTTTTTTCCCAATATACCATCTTATGCAAACGAAGCTGTCCGACAAAATCGCCGCAGAACGCTCCGCACGTGCGAGCCGGCGGGTTGGCGCTGTGCACGCAGAGGTCCAGCGGCAGGCATTGACAAAGCCGCAGGCTCTGCTGCAAGCGGAGCAGCACACCTTGGCCGGCATAGCACCCTCCGCTCAGCGTTTACCTGCAGCTGCGCCGGAAGGCGGCCAGCAAACTTGGAAGCTGCAGCACACTGCTATTGCCGCCGTTGGTCGAGCACCCTCGCTCGAAACGCCGCCGACAGCACCCTCTGATGGACACCACCGGCAGGAGAATGTCACAGGATTACTGCAAAGCGCCAGCAAATGGGAAAGTCTGCGTAGAATTGTACTGCCAGACAGCGTATCCGACTCACAGCAAACGACTGAGCGGAGAGAACGCAATCAACGATCTCCAGAAAGTGGACGCAGCGCACGCCGAGGAGGCGGAGGCGGACTGCAACCGTCAGAGGCGCCCGACGAAGGGGATATAATGTGGTCGTTTGTGGTGGATACTGTGCGGGATAATCGCTGCCGATCCGACTCCGTTTTACGAGCATTCGGCTTTCCCTCTTGGAAGCAACCACTGGTGGCCATATTGTACGTCAAAGCGGGTAGGGGCGCACACTTCTCTGCAATGTTGTGTTCAATGGAGTGATCTTCCGTTCGTAGTGAAGCAGCCGCGGGAACAGACCAGTTGAAACATTTTCAGATTTTGAGAGAAGGCTGAAGCAACCTGTGTGAACAACGCAAACGGAGCAGATCCCCACGAATACGGAATGCAGAGAAGCAGATTAATCTCAGACGACGTAAGCAAGCTCAGTACACCGGCACAACACGTGCCCGCAGCACGCGAGCGGTCGGTCAGGACTAAAGGAAACCTGCCAGCAGAGCACGGGGAAGGTCGGCAGAAGGTGCGGTGGGCGCGCTGAAAAGCAACACACGTGCGCAGCTGTAGAGAAAGGGGACGGGATGGTACCCCTACTACCATTGTCTTCCACGTATTGTTCAGCACTCGAATGGGAAGAACAAAAGTCCAGGTGCCTTGTAGGACTGCACTTCCACTGCTTGCCGTAGTTGAGGCAGCTAACGGAACAGCCGAATTCCACCTACATAGCAGCCAAGAAGAACGGAAGAAGGCGCCTGAAAGGCCCTGCTGCGTTCGACCATGACGGTAGGGGACGATTGAAAGCTTCATTCGATCCAGCTAGGCGGCACTGCTGCCAATAGGATAACTACGCGTTTTGGCGCAGCTTTCAGTTTTGGGAGCAGCGCATTTATTTGTTGAGGAGGGGGGGGCTGCGGAAAACGAGGGCACTCGGCGCTCAAAGAACTACCACACCCTTCACGTAGCTGTTGCGCCGCTAAACCTGACAAAGACCGTCAACCTTTGCAAAACGGCATCCTTGGTCCACTTATTTTCAAGCAAGAAGACCTTCGACGAGTTCTCATCTGGCGTCTTGTGCGTCCCGTTATCTGCACACATACTAGCACGTACTTACTTGTCGACAGACGTAGTGGACACAGTTGTATATGCGTGTAGGATTGCATGTACATTCGTCTGCATTACTTGGGTCGTTTCTTTTGTGATAGGTTGGTACACACGTGTTTCAAGCTGATTGTTCATGTGTCCATACTACGTGCCCAGGCGCGAAGTTGTATGTTCGCGCGTAGAGCATGTCCCACAGTCCTGCCCCACAGCCAGTGACGTCCGCGCGCCGTAAACAAAGAGCCGCACATTGTCTTGTGCGGATCTTACGCAGGTCGTCCGACCACGTCATCGGAAAAGAAAACCAGTAAGGGCAACGAGGCAGCGCCTGATGAGTGTACACTCAGAGATCCCCAGTAAGGGCAATGAGGCAGCGCGTGATGAATGTACACGCAGATGTTCGCTGTGTCGGCCGTGATTTCGGTCTTTATCATACTTATTTGTAGCTGTAGCTACCGCGTTTCTGCAGACTCCTTTCCCCACGCGTGAAGTCACACGTACTTCTGGAGCAATAGCTCACAAATGCTGAGCTGCCAGCGTGTAACAAAACGAGCTGCTCTCTCTGTCTCCTTCTTTATATACGCCTAAATCGTATATGTGTGTAACGAGTAAAAGATGTTCAAAGTGGGGGCTTGGTGAGAAGGTGTTTGAAAAAGTGTGTAGGACCGTTTTTTCTCCTAGACCTGAGACATCCTCATAGAGAACCCATTGCTGGCGCACTCTGGCCTATAAGACAATAGAATTTTAAAAAATAAGCGGCCCGTCCGAGCATAGCGAATGACTTGTCCCCAGCATCCATTTGAAATACGCATTGCCCTCTTATGCTGTGTGCGCCAGTGTTCTCGTCTACAGGCAAAACAATGTGCAAACTGCAAAGGGCCAGTTAGACTCTTCTGGATCTCGCAAAAGCAAAGTCAACATAAACGTTTTGTTCGTGTGTATTCGGCGTCTGCACAGGTTACTTACCGGACTGTGTAAACGCCTCCACCAAGGATTCCACTGTAAGGAACCCACTGATGGAAAATGGGTGTAACGCATGATTACGTAACGAGATCTTCAGTGACCCCGAGCCCTGATCTCGATGAGGCCTTAAGCAGACGCACTCGCATGTGTCTACAATATGTAATAGTTGCCCAGCGGTTCTGTGCTCATTTCGTACACTCAACAGAGTGGTACTGCCAGTAGCCGTTGCGCTGTTGGGGCTGCGCGCCACTGAGGTGTGTCATCCAGCAAAAGCGCTGGCTGCCCTTCTGTGTAGGCTGCTCTTTTCTGGCGTAACTGGCAGCAGAGAAGAGAGCGTGAACAGTTGTCTATGTCTAACGTTTCTCTTGCACTACAATTGTGAAACTAGGTAGGGGAACCGGACAAGCAGTACTGCGTAAACGAATGCCAACAAGCAGCTCAGGCGTGCACGGACGAGGAAGACGGCGTGTGGAGCTGCGTAGTTCGGACGCTGTCAGATGACGTAAAAAGGAGCTGTCGCATCAACTACAGTAAGCTCCCGTACACACATCCTTATTGTGGTGAACGTCTCATGTTCTCACATTTTTCTGGCACACTTCTTCGAAAGTAGAGTGACACGACTTGAAGGAGGTCCTTCGCAAAGAATGTACAGTCTTGCAGAACTGTTACACAGCGTGCGACATGCCAGACTTGCTGCACTGCTGTGGAGTTCCCAAAACAAATGCCCCCTTATTTTTTAACGTCGACCTGGGTGCTCTCAAGACAGTACTTGGCGTATTTCTGTCGAAAGTCGACGGCTGTGTACAAGCAGCGTTACGTGATCAACAGTTTGCGTCCACCATTTACGGTCTGTTAGTCTGGGAAGTAGAGCGGTACAGAAGCACAGCAGCTGAGCTTCTGTGCGGTTAGCGCCCGCAAGGCACGTCGAAAGCCCCGTGCGTAGAGCCACACATACAATAAGGTTTATAACAATTCGTGCGGAGGTCGCTCTATTTTGGTGTCTTCGTCCAGTATACCTACTCGAAGAATGCCAAAAACCATATCTAAACGACTTTTTAAAAGCAGAGCTTTGTCTTCTTTCTGCTTGTCGCTCTGGGGAACTGTTCACTATCCAACGTCGCCGTGGTGTCGACCTCGCCAAAAGGAGCCATAACAGAGCCGACATATGTCCCACCAGTCGACCCGCCCGTAGACCGTGAGCTGCCTCCCTACCGTGTTGCACACATTGATTAAGCAGTAAAGTAGGCCGCCCGCGCTGCCAAAGCATTCAAGCAGCAGGTATGAAATAGCCCAAGCTCTCAGAGGACAGTAGACTGCGCTCTTTACCACCTCCCGCCGGCACAGGTATTGCGTTTCTGTAGTTACAGGTTAAATATCGAGTGAACACGCAGCTTTTCATTGACTATATTGATAGTCAGCGGGAAGCCACGACGGTTAATGTTGAACCGAGGAAGGCAGTGGAGCAACCAGTCTATTCAGAACTTCTTACTGCTCAAGTAGCCGTGCGTGGAGTTGAGAGTAGTAACTGTGCAGTTGCCTTCACATTGACCATTCAATCTCTGGAAGAACGACCAGAGCGGGCCGGTTGCAGCTGATGGAACAGTGCCTACTGTTGTGCTGTTTTTGTTCCTTTTCACAGAATTTGGAAACTGCAGGATAGTTGATATGGGAGCATTGAAAGATCAGTCCGAGCGGGGCTGGGATACGTCAGCCCACTCGTGCAAGTGTCCGACAGGACTGACTGCTTGTTCAGTCCCGCAGGTGATGTACGACTGGAATGTGTGGGTACGGAGTCTTTCGCAGTGGGGTAAGATCGAACGAAGACAATCAGAGGCGGAGAAAAAGAGCGACGTTTACATCAGGCAAGCACTGCAGAGCACACTGTCTTGAACGGGCCTTTGACAGTCGGGCAGGAAACAGAACCTACTGAAGCCGTGCGCCATCGCTGCGTCCTTTGGGAACATTCAAAACTAGCCAACTAGCGTGCGACTTGTTTTGCTGCTCAGTTCTGCGTAGACGGCCTCTTCGGTTCCTAGTGAATGTCACCAGCCTCACGGTGGACACTGGTACACGCTGGACCAGCCACGTGCGCAGGCACATATATCTCTAGTTAGGGTATATATATATATTTATAGCCTGGCGACGGTAGCCCGAAAAACATCAGTTCGGGCGTTCTATTCGAGCCACTTTGTGCTCGACACTACACGGAAGTCATTTCGTGCGTGGCAAGTAAACGCCAAACAGCAGGCGCCGTTCCGGCGGATACCTGACCGAGTGCCTACGCTAGATAAACGCTTTCTTGCGCACGTTGGTGACCCGCTACCAACGCAGACGACGCCTCGCTGTCCGCCATGCAATCCAACTATATACCTAAAATGCCTTGATTGATCCGCTCTGTGCACAGGAAAGCTTTGCACCACTGACACCACCGTGGTGAAACCAGTGGCAAGCCGTTTCAGGATCCCCAGCGCTTCGCTCTGCAGTAGCGCGCTACGTGGACGGAGTGCCCTAAGATGGGAGGAACTGCCCCTGCCACCGTACTCAGCAGACGACATCGTTTTAGCAGGCGAAACGATCCGCAGTGGGGCCTTCCAATGCAAATATGATATCCGCTACGTCTTCTGTCAAGGCAAGCTCGCGCGGGGAGTGCTGAATCTTTCCTTCGTGCAAGTGTGTTGGTTCAGTAAGGGAAGGCAGAGTTTTGCAACGTATGGACCACAACCACGTCAGATACGAGCAAGAACGCCGATTGCAGGTAGTGTACGCAGACGATCCTCGTTAAAAGTAGATAAGCAGATTCATGCGTCATGCGTGCCATCTATGCTCTGCTTGATGGTATTGAGTTCGCTTTATTGTAACATGCCTTTACTGCTGCGGCAGAGGCGTCGGGCTATCGTGCCAACACCACCACCACTACGCCTGCGCCCTGGACGTGGCCGCCAGATCAGGACTGCATTCCCGGAGAGTGGGGCAGCTGGGGGCCGTGCTCTACGTTGTGTGTCGAGGAAAGGTATGCGGGAGTACGCTGCCGCCTGCTCTCCTGCTAATGCGTGGAAGGACCAGGGTGACGTCTTTCCGCCATATCACACCGTTGCGAAACGAGACGCACTTGTGGCCTCCTCACTCAAAAGGCTGCCTCTCAGTAAGCGTCGTCTTTCTTTCCACAGATGCGTTAACTGGGTAACACAGGTTTATTGTGTTCACGCGTCTGCTTCTAAACTGCCTTGAGCTTTTCAGCGGGACCGGTGAGCCCGTGAAGAAGCGCAGGAGACATGTCCTTCTTGAACAGCGCGGAGCAGGGAAGCGGTGCGTACTGGAGATGCACACCAACTGCAAGGTCCCGTGGGACATCGAGTATTGTGAGCGCACTTGCTGGATGGCGGAATGGGGCGCCTGGAGCGACTGCATTAAAACAACGTTATCGGTCAACCACAGACCGGAGCTCGCTCGCGTGCGGCTAAGACACATTTTCTATTCGGGGGGCCAGGCATGCGTGAACCAAAAGACAACAGAAATGGATGCTGCGTCTTGCTACGGTACATCGTGTATCACAAAAACGAACAGAGAAATTCAGCGGACGCGTGCTCCGGCGACCGAAACTACGCACGTTTGGCGTAACACACGTCTGCACGGCCTCAAACATGAGTGGGTTTAGGTGTATAAGGTAGAAAAATAAGGTGTAGAATATACGATCGCAACGCACGTCATAGGGAACAATTTCAGAGGGATGCGAGTCGAACGACACCTTCCACACATACCTCTGCGTCCAGACTCGCTCGTAGTGACAACCCAGGAGAGGCACACCTGGGCCTTTCTTTATTTCAGACGTGATCCCTGTACGTACGTAAACGCGGTCTGCAACAATGGGAAAACCATAGCGCCGTTCGGTAGAGACGCACACGCTGGTGTTAAGCTAAATCTCAAGCTTTCGATGCTACCAGGTCCGTCGACTGCAGCAGCGTACAGGGATTTGTAAGCGATACTCGTAAAAGGCAGTACCCCGCAGCGACGTGGACGGTTGCGTTTCTCGTAGTGGGATGCAAACCTGCAGCAAGCGGGAACGATTTTGCTGGGGGTGCCAGGTTATTTAGTAGTGCTCCTGGTGTAGGACAATGTGACGCCAGTGGAGCCGAGTATTACAGTGCTTTTGCTACGTTGTCATACGGCGCATCATCGGAACCCTTAAGGAGTGAGCCCGCAGCTCGATAGGGTGTCTCTGTCCTAGTAGTGTCTACACGGCGCGTCGTCGACGATTAATTCTGACTGTTCCGAGGTGTTCGTCGTTTGAGTGCGCGCAGATCTGCAAGCGCCTGGGAGCGAATCAGTTTTAGTACCTGCGAATGAAGCTCGCACGATATCACCTCCTCCTGAAGGAATCAGTCGCGCCGTTCCTGAGCCCGGCGCTTCTCAAGCTAAACCTGTTTTTGTGTCAGAATCGGTATGCGCTACGGATCCTCCTTATACAGTCAGCGTTCGACAGCATGATAAAAAATCTTGTGAAGGTTTTATGGGCACGTGTATATCCCGGCCTGTGGCTGTTACTCCGTGCGACTACTCTTTGCAAATACCTAAAATGCATTTGCCGAGCCGGCGAGCCTACTGGCACGTGTGACTCAGGAACGGACTATAGCAGTTCCGAAGGATTCGTCGTGCTCGCTAATGTCTCAATGGTCAAGCTGCACAAATCCGTAAGAACTTCCGTTGTCAAGCTGCACAAATCCGTAAGAACTTCCGTTAAGAGCAAGCATCTCACCGGTGATACCGCTGCTGTGCCTGCCTTTCTCGCCTCTGCTGCTGCTCCTCCTCCTCCTGCCTCAATATAAGACACTAGTGGGTGTAGACGGCTCTTGCAGCTATCGCCCAGTGGGACCGAATGACCTCCGTAACATTTTCGGAGGTGCTCTTCTAGAGCCCTTCATTTCGGTAGGAGAAAGCCATGTCAATCACTTCTACAAGCCACTGAAACCACAAGCCTTTCCTCTGTAGGTCGCCCGCATTGTTGGTCTTTCACACGTCGCCACATCGCGTAAAGGGCTCGGTTCAAACGGCCGTAAAGGAACGCTGTGCTACTGGGAAATTCGATTCGAAGACATGCAAAAGCAGAAAAGGAAAATATGACGGAACAAAGGTGTATGTAACTCATATCTCTTCAGCAAGGCAGTGACACTCAGCTTGGCAAACACCTACCTATGAACGAGGTACTGTTGCAGAAAAACAAATTTTCCAATTTTGCAAGCCCAGACATCTCCTATACCTCCTTCTGCGTTCGGTGCTTTTGATAATTTCAGGCAGTGCTTGGTTACCTGCATACCTAGAGGGTGGGGCGCCGAAACAAGAGGCTTCGTCTACGCTGCAGTCGTGCTTTGTGGCCAGTTTGCATTAATAATGCAAGCTGGTGACGTATACGTGCTTCGCCGTGTTACGTGCAGGTGCAAGCGAGCTGACTACCCGGAACCCGTGCAGTACCGTGTTTGGCTTCAAGTTCTTGGACAAAATCAAACGAACTATTGCGGTGGGCGCTACAGCACAGCGGAACTGGCACGGAAGCACCACACTCGTCGTTTTGCTTTATTCAGCACGCGGTGACAATTACCTCCTCCTCCCGTGGCACGCCGGGTCGACACACCCAGGCTGAAGAGGCGTCGATCCAGACAAAACATATCTGCCTCTGACGTGTCGCTTCGCTTTCTCCATCCTCCTGAGAATTTTGGTGATTTTCTGTATCTGTCAGCCGTGGAACAACAACCCTGCGTCCACTTGACAGCGTCTTGCGCGGAAGAAGAGGCAGTTGGTAAGTAGTGTCCCTGTTAAATGGTGTACTTAGCCGCATATCCGCTGTAACGGCGTCCACAGATACCTGGAAATTTGTCGCACAAAACAAATTGCTTGGCTGGGATGGTCGACCACTTGCAGAACAAGGGCCGCAACAAAGACCGCTCGCCTCACACGAGAGTCGCTACGACTACGCATAAGCGGCGGATGCGTACTGCAGTAAACACTATCCGAATCCATCTGCCTCGATTCCGCTGCAGAACGGCGGGTGTATACGGATGGAGCAATGGCATGTTATGCTGAGCAATGCGGTCCGATGTGGTACACCTAGGTAAACTGCTGGAATCGCTTCTGGGTGTTCCCGTGTCCTGCCACATGCTTCACAGACTGTGCAAAGGTTACTGCTGCTTACGCCGTGCCTGAGGAAATCTTTGCCTGCCAAAATTCCTGCCGCATTGCCAGCCAGCGGTGCAAGCAAAAGCAGCAGGCGGAAGGTTCGACGCTCTTGCAGTGCGTTCTTGCCGCGCTCGAGTTGGAGATGCTGCAGAGTGCGAGACGCTGCGTGTACGAGCCCGAGGCAACAGGTGGTAAACTTGACATTGTGCTTTATTGAAACCTTTTCAGCAACTCTAGTGCAACACGCCACCTACAACAAAGCTGGAACCTTGCGCTGCTGGGCGATCCCGAGCGTTCGTAAAAAAGACTGAAGCTGCCACTTGCTGAATGTTCTCTAGACACGTATACAAATAGTGAGGATGTCAAATTCTTGCCGTGAGAAAGCTTGAACGTCTCGAAAGCGTCAACGTGCAGGCGTGTCTGTGGTTGCACGTATAGGCAGCTAGGCATCTGCGCGGGACCATACCGGGGGCACACAAATACATACACGTGACATGCGTGATCGTTCGTCCCTCCTGTCCCGTACACGGAGGTCATACTCGTATAAAAAATGCTTAAGACGAGACATTCTGCTTGCGTTTACGAGAGGCACTCTGCTTGCGTTTACGAGAGGCACTGTTGCTGCAGAGTTTCTGAGCAACTCGCCGACTTGTTTTATCAGCGGCACTCGCCTTGCAAACACGACGAAGGAGTTCCCGTACGTAAGGACGGCCCCCGCAGATGGCAAGGGATCGTGCGTGTGCGCGGTGGAAAATAGCGTTCCTTGCTCGCTCCAAGAAGTCTTTGAAACACTTCACATGCGGCCTGAAACGATGACGAACACTACCTGCCCCGCCCAAGAGCCGGACGCCTTCTTCACTGAAAAGAACCCTGACGGCTCTGCGGACTCCGCCGTCTTCTTTGCCGCCTCCGATATGGGGCGCGTCCACTGTCCACTCACTGCGTCGTCCACCCAGATAGCTACTCTACCCACGTACTCATCCTTTTCCACGCTGAAAGAGTTGAATGCGTACTGCGAGCACGGCCTGGCTTCCTTCAACAAAATAAGAGAGATCCACGGTAGGTAGACGTGCGACGTTCGTACGTCCCCACGTGCATCGCGCTAACACAAGAGCTGAAATACACGCGTGTCTAAACTAGCACCTTCTTCAAGCACTGAGATCTTTTTCCCAACTAGAAGACGACGTTCCATAACATGGTTGCGTTGATGAATGACACGCCGTCTTCCTTGGGCGTGAAGTTCTAGAGAACTCTGCACAGAGAGCCGCACAACAAAGACTTCCCGGGGGAAGAGGTCAACTTGTGCGACCACGGTGAACGTTTGCAAATACTGTTTTGGTGCGCGTAAACAGCGAAATACTTGGGTGAAGCGGCTTGCTGAAGTCATCATCGAGCACTTCGCATGTTCTTCTTGGTGGGGGGTTCCTTCCTCGCTACGCTGTCCAACATCACTGCGTGCGAACCAAGGTGCAAAAATTTGTTGAACCAGCACATTTGAAATGTGTAGCGACGAGGGCCGCCTAGTCCACCTTTTACTATGAATTTCTTGAAGGAGAGAGAAAACATGATTTGGAAGAGCTGGGTGTTTCGGTCGACCCTCTGACGTTATGTGTACGCGATTCTACAGACAGCAAAGTGCATTGCTCGTTTTCTGTTGTGGAAGAAGGGAGTGGCTGGTGACGCCCATACCTCGAGCATCACGCTTTTCTTAGCTGTGTGCGTCTGCAAACGCAGATACTTATCTTGCTGCTGCGTGCGACGACAAAATCATCAGCAAAAAAGAGGATTTTACAACCCAACAGTGCGTTGATCTGTGTCGGTCGCTAATCCAGTCTTGCACAGCGAACAGACTGAGTTTCCTGGAATGCGCAAAGAAGGCTCTGCAAACGGATGAGTTTACAAAGAAATGCGAGGTGCCTCAGCGGAAGACTTTAGGGAAAGGCCTCATGTTCTGCAAGTTCGTTTCAAAGAACTGCACTTTCTCCCCCTGGTCGGAGTGGACACCCTGCAGTGCTACATGCAACAGAGATTCGTGGAATTACACGGAGGTGTATCGGACGAGGCGTCGTACTTTGCTTAGTCCGTCGGAGTACTTTGGCGTCTGCTGGGATGCTAGCGGTAAGTGAAGAACTCATTATACTTGTACGTGCTAAGACTGTTACGCTGGGATCACCCTGACACGATAGAAGAAGTATGATGTCGCCCCAAAGAGATGCTTGTGGAAGCGCTTGACTCAGTGTGCGTTGCAAATGCGCTGTGGTGTCGCCTCGCTTTGGGTCTGCTTGAGCCACCCATCACCCCCTGGATACACAAGTCTACGGGTAATGCAGCTCACACAGAGAGCAAACAAAAGCAGTGTCTCAGCAGGTGTCTTTCAAGGTCAGGTGCAGACTTCAGGCCTGAACTTCTTCTGTCGGCTTGTGCAGCAGTTGAAACGGCGAGGCTAATACAGGAGGCACACACTCACAGGTCGCGCGTGCGGGATGGGGGAGATAAAGATGCACACAAAACAGTCATTGAAGGTGTCGAGCTGCATCTGCATCTGACCTGATCAGAAGGGTTTTTGTGGTTTCCCTTCTAGGAAGCAAGACGCTCGAAGTGGACTTCTGCGATTGGCTACCGTCTTGCAGCGGTAAGAGCCGTCGTCCGAGCCGTGCAAATTCATTCGTACGTATCGGCCAAATCACCACGCCCTAGTTCACGCACGCTGGCCGACAGCGCTGATGTATTTCGGAGGCGGCGCAGTGGCTTCAGGTGTAGGCTGGTGCAGAATTGGTGGTAGGCTCGTCTCGGGGGCTTCCCGCCGATGAAGGCGCGGCAGTGTAGCAAGGCGGCTTGTATGACTTCCCAGGAGCTGCTTTGGTTTTCGTGCAGCGAAGGGCAGCGTCGGCTTACCCGTCACACCACCGTCGACTCCTCCAGTCGACACTTTCTCAAGTCGTCCTTTTAAAAAGATCACGACTTGTCAGATTGTCGATATGAGCAACTACTTAGAAAGAAGAGCATACTCTGAAGAGGTGAGGTCTATCTGCACTTTCCGAGACCAGGCCAAGGCCGTGTATTTCCACCCCATACTGCAGAACAGGACCACCACCCTTTGAAGACACCGCGGAACTGCAGCACATGAGTGCATCCTGCAGTCGCAGGCTTCAACCTGTAGTCACGATATGTTCCGTAGCATACGGTGACGCTGGCGTTTTGAACGGTTGCAGCTGTAGGCCCGAGTCACCCGTAGAGCTGCGGCGAGTGTTGGTGTGCGAAGTTCCCCCAAATATTTTGTCTCTTGTGGTGCCCAGCGAGGTTTCTGAGCAACCTCATAGTTGCGTAAGAGAAGTGGGTAGTAAGTTCGGCGCCCTCGTGGCATTGGACAGCCTATTCCTGGCTGCAGAGCTGTGGCTCCTGTACGCAGACCGTGGTATGAGAAGATATCTTTAGGACGGTCGTCAGCTCGTCCGTCTCTCTTGCATGCCTTGCAAAAGTTCTGCGTGAGAGCGGAGCTTGTCCACGCCGCTGCCTCGTCGATGGGGTGTTTGCTTCTCAGTATAATTCATGTCTATGCCCTGATGGATCACGGCCATGCAATTCGAAAGAAGTTAACGAATATATATCCAGTGGAGATCTACAGCGCGAGAGCTGCGTTGGAGCCTACCACAGTGAGTTCGTGTGCAACAGCTGTTTTGAGTGATTGTGCGAATCTCTCTGCCTATCACATACTGCGCATATAGAGGATATCGTGTACACTGAAAGACTCTAGCGGCCGTAACGGCACCTCTCTCTCAGAAGGAAAATAGAATGGCCCGTACTTCTCCATCCGGTTCGCACCGTGTGCATTGACTCATTTGCAATAAATTTGCGCAGGAAACGTGTACGCCCAGGATGGGCTAAAATTCGAGTGCGCCACCGGTGGTTTCTCGCCGTATCACTTCAGCGCAGACCCGAAAGCAGACTGCCAAGATTACGTAGACTTCTTATTCTGTGAAGGTGAGGGATCCACGCTACGCGCAAAGCGCGTCTGCCCCGAGGTGGTTCCGTCTGCTGTCGCTGCAATCTTGATAAGCGTGTGTACCTGTATAATGATGTACGGAGGGTTAAACACTGGGATAGATACAACCTAGTAGGTGCGTTGGGAGGCACGCGGTCTATACAACCGCACACGTATAATAGGCAGATAAGCGGACATATATATATATATATATAGATAGATAGATAGATAGATACGTACGTGCGTGTACGTGTGGGCTGCATTAGGCCACGTTGGACGTTAGATGAGTAGATCCACACATGTACACATATGCAGAGCCATCTATGCCTGTGTGTGTACTCAACGAGATACGGTGGACGCGTTGATAATAGCAGACTGCGGTCTCAGTGTAAGTTCACGGAATCCTGGAGGAGCCACACCCTGCCCCGCTTCCTCGTACATCCTACAGGTATTCAATAGAGGTGCGTATGTCGTCAAAATTTCTGACTACTGTTTCGGATACTGGTGTGATATGCGGTGCAGTAGATCCGATATCCAGTCGGAAGGCGCCATCCTGGGTACCTCTATGCGTACTACTGGCGGGAATGGTGGCTGGCTTAGTTGTCGCACTCTGCTGCGTACAATACAGTGGGGACATGCAAGTAGCCCTAGGATTTACAGGCAAATATGTTGAACTAACACAACAGTACGAGGAGCTGAATGCGCCGCACGCGATCGACGCTGCCACCGGTGCGGCAGAAGCAACACACTCCAGGGGAGAGCATACAGAGGCGGGGGGAGACACAGCTGAGACGGCGAAGGAATAAACCACTGGCGAAGCGGCTGAGGTAAAGGAAGCTGGTGAAGCTGAAAAAGAAGTGGGATCCCACATGGTGACAACAGTAGGTACTAAGGGAAAATCGGGGACGGCCAGAGAGGGACCTCAGGAAGAGGGAGCTGGTGAAAGTGAAAAGGCAGTGGGTCCCTTCCTGTTGACACGGGGAGGTATCGAGGGAGAATCGGAGACTGGTAGCGAAGGGACTCAGGGAGAGGGAGCTGGTAAAGCTGGAGTAATAACGGGTCGGCGATAGCGCACATGGGGCGCTGCTGAGGAAGAGCCGGTGACTGATAGGGAAGCGGGTCAGAGGGAACTGATGAGGCTGAAGAATCAACGCGTCGGCTAAGGCCGGCAAGGGGAAGTGCTGAGAGAGTTCGAAAATTCCGTGGTCCACGCAAAAAGCAGCAGCAGACGGTTCAAGGACTCGCTCTGCAGCAAAGAAGTTGTTGAACAAGCTGAAGGAAAAGCGTTTGTAACGTGAACACCGACCGCATCCCGGAGGAACACTGCGCAGGTGGTCCCACGGTAAATCAGGGTCTCTATTAGACTGGCACGCTCAACCGGGGACGCGTGCGACTTCAGGGTTGAGTCCAAGTTTCAAAGGTGTCAATCGTGTAGAGCTTGCGACCACCGCACGTTCATATATACGTATTTGAGAGAGCGAGGAAGTAAAGACAGAGAAACACGTAGAGCGTATAAAGGTTAATGCGCTAAAGGGAGGACTCGAGGCATCCTTGCAGTGGCAGCAGGAAACGTAGCTGCTTGTCACCAGCTGCTGTTTCAAAAGTGACATCGGGTGGTCGTCTGTCCTGACGGTGTGCTTACACTTTACCCGCTAACACAGGATTTTACGTAGTACTGCCCGTGGGTAGTCGTATAACGTGGAACATGCTGGCTGGTACACATGCTGATATGTCGCTGCTATTTGACCACGGTGTAGCGGTGTAGTGTATGTGGTTACTGGGCGATAAGCTGCCATGTGACATTGGTCTGCGGGGTGGCCTGATACAGCAGCAAGAAATGACCACGTAAAAGTGGACCCTGTATGGGTGCACTGAACGAATGCGCAAAAAGAATCCGATTGTTTATTGAACACCCTCTGAACAAAGCTCAGCAAAGCACCTGGGGGGTTCCGCTTCACATGCGGTTCTGCCAAACGAGGCACTTCAGGTGCGCCACGTCACATTACAACCAAGGGGACGTTAGGAGCGGCCGTTGTGCTGCACCTACAGTTTGGACGTCAGGGGGATTGAAGCAGCTGTATCAGGGCACTTACTCGGCAGGGCGCATATAGCCGGGGAAGGCAACGGCCTGAGGGACATCCTGCGCTGCGCGTCGTTCAGCGCATAAGCGCGCCCTGCGACCTACCGCCTGTCAACATCTCTGCAGAATACGATCAGACTTTCCCTGCGTGCTTGTAAGATGGTGTGCGTCACGCGGTCAAGTCTGAGACGGCATCTCAACTGCCCTAGCTGTGACCTCCTACAACCTCCGAATTTCTAATCTCAAATGACACGTCCACCGTGTAGCCACGCGTGCCACATCAAACCGAATGAATGTTGGAGAAGTCTTGATCACTTGTGTCTGTACGTGGAAACGAAGTCACGCAGTGCTATTGAGGTGTACGTACGTCGGTAACGTGCACGCCTAATAATCTTTAATGTCTCGACGCCCCACGAGTGCTGCGTGCAACCGCACTGCTTGCTGCAGTGGAGGATCAGCCACTGCTCACACACAGCGTAGTGGCGGAGTACCTACACTGCGCGCAACCCCGTGCTGACAAATCTGTGATGGGGGCGCCGTGTCAGGCGCAAAACGAATGCTGCAGAGCGATCACGACGAACAAAACTTGAGCAAAAGGAAATGTGTATGCAACGTATACACGAAAACTGCATGAGGAACAGTAACATGGATTCCGTAGCATCGTGGATCAACCTTGTACAAATGACCGTGCTCACGAAATGTATGGGCAACACGAAGGTCGAGGAGAGACTTGCGTGGGGATCGTTTCCAAGAGTGTCCCTAAACGTTGAGGGAACACCAGCGGTTACTGTGGAACACAGTCACAACTAAGACTCCCGCTGCTTCCTTCATTGTTACCCCCAGGAAAGCACCTCCTCTTAGGATGCCCGCTCTGTCGCATATCAGCACACTTTCTTCAACACCACCCATCCACCCCTTTTAGTGCTTCAGCGCCGGCAACCACGCCTTGCAGATTCCACAGTGCCTGAGGACGTAGCACCCGACCTCGATGAACGCAGCCTTAAGGAAGACAGAGAAAAACCGATCATCTGCATAGTCCCCGAGGCTTGCCCGCAAAAAAGGGAGGCCAACTACTTTCGTTTGGAGCGGCACCTTGAACCCGAGAGAAAATTGGATACTCTCGCTCGCTCGTTTTACCCAAATCGGCACCTCGTAAGATTAAAGGGCCGGAGTTCAGGCCCCTAACCGCGGCGTTGAAATACCTGCATGCCGTAAAACGTCCTGACGGTCTAGACTGCCCGAAAAAAGACTTCGGAGAAGCAACTCGTGCTACCGGGCCTCAGGGCGCTCAGGAACTGCAATGGGGCCACCATCCATCAAAATCGGGCCTAGCTCCGCCACCTCCATTACCCATAGCGCAGACGCCACCGTCTTGTCAAAATCGAGCCTACCTCTGCCACCGACATTCATCACCTATAGCACGAACGACAAGTTCAGCATCACCCATTTCACCTGCGTGTGTCGATACACTCACGTACAGGACGAAAAATATACATAGGTTGTTCCCACAACGCCTGACTATGCACACGTGATACCACGTACTACTGGAAAAAAGTACCGTGTTCGAGTACAACCGTGAGAATCACGGGGTGTAGTGAAGCTACAGTGCTGTCCTGCTTGGTTCACAACTGGCTGGGCACGTGAGCCATACCTCCTACGTGGTAGCTACCAACAGATGCGACCACCCGCCAGCGTGAATGCGAACAACATCTCCTTCTTCCTTCATGGGCAGAAAGAAAGCCTCTTGTGGCAGCCCTAAGGCGCAAGCGTTTTTTTTTCTCTGCGCCTACTTACAGACCTACCCCGTTTTTTCATGAAGAAAGACTTTTGAGGCTGCGCTAAGACGCAGACGTTTGTATTCTGGATGGCAACCCGGATTTTAAAACGCCTTCCGTCGGGCAGCTGTGCTGGTGGGCAAATCTGTGCATTTCGTGTAACTTCAGTGCCAAAAAATGTGCCGTGTTAGCATACGCCGAGAACATCTAAACGCACGCGCTCCTTCGTGCGTCACTGTTGTCGCTACCAGTTGTGTACTCACTCAACAAGATATACTGGGTCTCTTGCTCAAATGGATTAAGATGAGCTGATGGTTGTCGCTGTCTGAGAACCCCTGACTTCACATCTCCTCGTTATCTTAACACCGCCCGAAGACGCACTCCTAACGTCGTCCTTGTGCCCTGAACCTGCAGCTACCAACGTCACCTTCTGCTGCAGCTCTGAAAGACGAGGCACCATATGTGGAGGCCAGTAGAAGGGGTCTCCTACTTGGCGTAGCCAGCCATACCACCAGGCTGCTCCACTTGTGGCCGTTACGCGGAAGCCGGTGTGTCTGAGTAAGTGCCGCCGTCTTCTGTGTAACTGCAGCGAGAGCCAACTTCCTGCATCCTTTGGCAGGAACACTATGGTGTCGCTCTCTCCACAAAAGCCACAACCACGCGCACTGGGTGACAAGCAGCAGCAATGTTCAGTGAACAACGTTGGCCGTTGTAGCTGCCTGGTGCGGGTTCCCGTTTGCGCGCGTCTGCGTGAAATCCATTTGCCTCTTAATGCTATCGTGGATTCGACGGCGCGGAAGTCTTTGGGCGCATGTGCAAATTTGAGTGCAGTTTACTCCCCAGTACGCGGCTCGTAACATCGCGTGTCTCAGGTAGAAAACAGACTCTTAGGAGGCAGCGAGGAAAGGGTCGAGCGTAAACTGTGGTACGCAGGATAAGCACGCTGTCAATGCGGGGCCGCATCATTCGCAACGCTGATTAACGAAGTTGACACAGGGCGTGAAGCAGCCGCAGGGAAGGCACACCACTGTCGCTGCTGGATCACACATGCGTCAAAACGCTGCAATAATATAGATCGAGAACGCTGCATCCAACCTGCGTTAAGCTCTGCCTTTGGAAGTGACACCAAACTCGTGTCCACTCTAGAAACAAGACTGAAGTAGTCCTCGCTCGTAGACTTCGGAAGGTAACTTTGTGGCGCTGTGGTGTTCACGTATTACGAAACGCTAAAATTGTCTCTGCATGTAGGGTTCGGAAAATGATTTCGCGATGGTCATTCGAACTGCATTAGAAGCAGACTACAGAGTTGTTAGTAGAGGCAGCATTCTGCTTTGGGGCTACAGTGTGAGGGGGAGTTCAGCAGGTGAAATCAACGAATTGCAAACAACAAAGTCGCGATTTCCCATGTTTGCTGCAGGACGCATTATTTGTTGAATCTGCCTGTATCACCCAGTGCAAAAATCAGGTTGGACTTTCTGTCACTACACTCACAAACTCTGCAGACTTTGCACGCGTTACCAGCGGCGGGGCTCTTTGCTAGGGCACACGCGTCTGGCGTAGAATTTGCACAAAGCCGTTTCGAAGGCTTATAGCTGGTGGCTGCTGCATTGAATACACTCTAAAATGGGCACAAGGGGCATTCCCAATCGTCGCGAGGAAGTCCGTTGTACGACACCACGTCGTATAATATAGGTCGGGTAGGCTGCGTAATTCGGACTGAAAACAAACACACGATCAGCACGAAATTGGGAACTCCGGCGTGTACACACTGCTGGATGTAACACTGCCTAGCATAATCGGCGGATATGTGTCTGCGTGTACGTCTGCTGCCACGTTGGAGGCCACGCATAATGTAGGTCGTGTAGGCTGCGTAATTCGGACTGAAAACAAACACACGATCAGCACGAAATTGGGAACTCCGGCGTGTACACACTGCTGGATGTAACACTGCCTAGCATAATCGGTGGATATGTGTCTGCGTGTACGTCTGCTGCCACGTTGGAGGCCACGCAGGCGCGTGAGCGGCCAGTCGGACACTATACCGTGTGTATGCTGATTCTATCGATTTCCACATACGTGTGTGTACACCATTGTACGTGTGTACTTAGAGACCATGCACACGCCAGCACTAAGCAGCAAGTGAGAGGGAGTGAGCGAAGCTGCATACGTCTTTTGTAGGGCATAGTCGTGTAACTTTCCATTTGGAGCAGAAATGCGCCATCCAAAACATCCCACGAGTTTGACGCTGGCCGTAGGAACTAGGAGCCGCTCCTCTTATATGCGGCGCCACTTCTGTGCCGACAGTCGGCGAGCGAAATTTACAGGACGTAGTGGGGGAGTTCATGCTCACTAATTTGGATGTCGACGTGTTGCCGGCGTAGAGAGGCTTTCTGGCAAATTTCGGGCGCAGCTGTGAAAACAGGTCTTCAACGGTACGCATTCCTGGACGTCTCCTGGATGTAACCTGCAGTTATTCGTAAACAATCATTACACAAAAGTGGTCCACGCAAGACTCTGCCGGAAAAGGTTGTCTTTGTACAACTAAACTCTTATCCTTTACGTGTAAATTGTGGTGTTCCGTGGAAATAGTAGCTTCTGGAAGCTTTTCTTGATGGCTACGTTTGTGAGCGAGAGTATGATGTCTCGATCTGAGAGCACACGTGTCAAGCATTTTAGCCTCACAATGTGTACACATCCCGAAAACGGGTACAGGAAATGCGGCTGTGACATATATGTATCCCTGGACAGCCAACCAAGCAGTTGCAAAACACGTGTTGGAATGTTTGCGACGTTCACGCCAAGCACATCAGCTTCTTTTATGTGTCAAAATTCAGTTGCTGCGCTCTGTGTGGAAGCAGTTCAGCGAAGACCGGCAGTTCCGTCGCCAGCCTTAGCGTGTCTGTTCAGACCACTAGTCTCAGTGGTCTTTGTCAAAGCGTAGCTGCAAGGTGTCTGTCGATAAACTTTTCCGTATTTTCCGCGGAGCCGCGTGCGGGAGAAAGCGACAAAACAGCGGTGGACATATTGACGGACGAGTGTATCGTGTTGTTCGAGTGTCTGCGTGAAAGCTTCCAGTTTTTCGTGCTCTATGAGAAATAAGTTGTTCCTGTAGTTATCAAGCTGTTCCCCAGTAGCTAGTTCCACTCTTGCCATTTTTGTGGACATCCACCCCACTATCAATAGCACACCCAAATCATTACAAAACTCTCCTCTGTCTGCAGAGTGCGCTTCACCCCCCTCCTACTAAGGCCCCTTCCATGTCCATAGATGAATGATTTCGACACAGCTTTGCAGGTCACTCTTCAGAAGTTCAGCGTGTTCCACTGAGTCACCCGAAAAAGAAGGAGCTGCATTAATTGAAAATTCCCTTCATCACCAACGGGGCGCAGACTGGAGAAATTTTTCGGCCGTACCGGGGGCGCATTTGGCGCACCCGAGAGAACACATGCGGAGATACCATACGAATTGGCCGCAAATAAAGAAACCACGTCAGTCATTGGTGGGGGACGCCGCCATTGTATGAATGCGAGGTGGTCGTGGTCCTCTGCCACGTCCGCCTCCACGTGGCGTTAAAAGCACATCTCCCTGTAAACTCCTTTCTGTGGGAAGTGACACGCAGGATTGCCCGTGGCATAACCAGCACTTTAGAGCTCTGCCTGCAAAGCTTTCACCAATATGTGAACACGACGTTAAATACAGAGGTGTGACAAGTCTCGAAAATCTACGCGGTGCAGTGTGGTGGAGCCACTGCTGACATCTTGTTACACAGCGACATGTTATCGGTAAATGTCGTCGTATTTCTCCTTCCATGGAAAAACTCGCGTCAAGGCAGAGAGGCAGTCGCTCACTTGCAGGTATTCCTACAAAGGTGAGCTCCACGACGTGGACGTCAATGCTTGGCGCTCTGCTGTTGCTGCTCGTGCTCCTCTCCGTGTCAACCCTTTTCACTGTGACGGCGTCACTAACGTACTACGTCCCTAGCTGTATCCTTTATTTGACAACAGCCTGCACGTGCTTCCATCAGATTCCTGCCATGTAGACACAGAATGCCTGCTCCCGCTGCTGCTAACAGAAGTGTTCCGCAGCTTCTGTCATGATTGCGCTGGCGCTAAATCTACTTCTTGGGAAACGACATTACCAGGAAGGTTTTGTTACTGACTTGGCATGTAGACACAGAATGCCTGCTCCCGCTGCTGCTAACGGAAGTGTTCCGCAGCTTCTGTCATGATTGCGCTGGCGCTAAATCTACTTGTTGGGAAACGACATTACCAGGAAGGTTTTGTTACTGACTTGGCTGGAGCGACAGACGATCGACGCTGCTCTGTGTGGAACGAGAACGGAGGTGATGGCGCGGCGCTACTAAGTCGCTCTTCCTCCACGGTCTGCCAAAAATAGGCCTTCACCCTGTTATTTTACGAAGCACAGACATTCGACACGTTCTTCGGCACGCTTACGAGGGCAGTTGCCGTCGGAAGCGTGAAATTGTCTACAAGCTGCTGCTGCATGTCACTGTGTGCCAGTTTCCACGTGTAATGCTTTGATATATCTGTGGTATGTCGTATACGATACGGTATACACCCATATTCGTTTGTAGTTGTCAGCGTGGGCGTACAGTGATTGGAAAGAAACATTCCACAGCATACGCAAATCACTATCCAGAGTTGCTTTTCGTCAGCAGAGGACAGACTATACTACGCCTGCCAGTACGGAGTGTCTTCCAGGAAGAAAAAAAGCCAGGAATCAAGTGCTTTAGCCATTTACAGAAAAAAACCTAGAGACGCACGAAGGAAAAACCGTACAGGTGCAGTAGGACAGACAAAGAGGTCCTTGACAAGAACCTTAGATGGTCACGAAGCCCTCGGTGCGTTGCAATTTAGCCTCTCATGGCACTCCGCAGAATACTACAACCCCCACCACCACGGTGAACGACTTTGGCTGCAAGCGCGGAAGGCCCCTCCACAAAGACTTGTTTGCCGTGCTAGTAGGACGAGTTGATGTGCAGTGTGACTGCTAATCCTGCAAGCTTTACTGGTGGGGTACGTTTGTGGGTACAACATGCATTAATTCTCCTTGGTATTGACGCTCTCACGTCTGTTCACCTTGCGAGAATACCAGGCCAGGTCGCATTCCTGTTCCAGCAGCAATCAGCCCTTGTCGTGTAGCAGTTACCACACCGGCATACGGGACATCTTAGAACGCCCCCACGAGGTGCTACCAGACGCCGCCTTCCGACAACATCACCTCCAGGCAGCAGAAAAACTGCACGCAGCACGAACAACACGGTTCCCCGCTTACAATGTTGGGTGCACCCAAATATAGCAGTACGTATGGCACAGGTACAAATAATCAAGCCAGCACGCCTTCTTCCTCGTGACAAGATATTTCATTTAGCCGACAAGCGGAGTTGAAGCAAGTGCTCGTCGTAATGAGTCAGCAAGGGAGTCATTGGCTGCACTTCTCTACATCCGAGACGCGGGCCGATAACAGGCAGGTGTAACGTTCACCCTGTTCGTGAACGTGGTCATTCCGGTGCGCTTGAACCGTAAAGACGTCTGACAATAATCGTCGTCGGCGAGTCGGCGCTACTCACTCTACGTAATCCACATCCCTAACGTGCAGTGCGTCAGCTTGATGAGTGCAGAAACATGGTTGGTTTATGAACTACCAACAAAAAAATTGACACGTATGTTCAGATAGACACATACATGTCTAGTTGCCCCAATATTCATCCGGATCGACTTCATCGTCTCTGCGATGTGACACGGTCAACGGGAATGGGGGAGACTGCCGTTGCTTGGGATCACGACGTGACCGTACAGCCGTGTCTTTCGCATGTGAGGCCTCCCGTCCCGCAGCAGTGTTAGTGGCCTGGTAGTTCTTTAACTCTGGGCAGTCAGCCTGCAAGTGAAAAATACTACCGCACGTTCTACAGCAGCCGCCTTTCGGGTATTTTCCTGACAGGGCCGGTGCAGCGGCAATCGACAATCGCAAGCACAGACGGCAAAAAAAAAAGTAACTGCTGCACCACTGCAGTGCGGCACAGAAAAGGTAAATGTTGGAGACGTGAGAATTTCGTGACCTATCTGGGGAGTACCAAAGTATCCTTCGTGTCGTGTGCCAGCTACAGTATCATGGATCCAGGCACGAGTTCGACTGCAAAGGCGGTGGAAGCCGACTTTACTATGAAATGTTCCTTGACTACGACACACGGCCGCGGGGTGCAGGAAACGCGCAAATTCGCCGTCCAGCGGACACTCAGTGATACAACGTAATCGTTCTACCTATAGCAATCAGGAACGCTAGCCGCCGCACACTTTCACAAGACGTGTCACCCCTTCCAAAAGCACTGCAGGCTATTAGATTACGCACACCATATTATCACTCCAGCAAAGGAGCGTCACCGATACATTACTCGCGTCACGTTTTACAGTTTCCGGCTAATACGTACTGAGAAGGAGCTCACTCAAACTGTCCAGCCGCAATGGTGGATGTTTTTATAGCTCTCGCACTAGCAGAAGCATCAATAGCAATAGTTTTGACGGTGTCGGCAAGGCTAGACGTAGTAGCATGCGCAAGTTTACTGACTGCGAGTGTCCGCTTTCTCGAGTCAAGTGGGTAGAACATCGGCTGCTCGAACGGTCGCTGTCTCCTTATTCTCACCTGTTTTCGAATCAGGGCACTGTGAGGAAATGTGGCCGTCCTTCCCGCACACGAAGCATAGCGCAAAAGGAAGGGTGCCCTCCTGAAAGAAAAAAAGATAGTGTCTCATCAACAGAAAGACTTGACAATGACCTGCACAAAGGTGGTATCTCTTGGGGAACAAACAGGAAAACAAGTGAAAGTGGTCCCGCTGCTCCCCGGTCACGAATCATATGGTTTCGCTTTCTGAGTGCCGTCCGCGTATTGTCCATCACAAGCAATTTCCTCGCAGATTATTCCCCAGAGTTCACAGCAGAGGAGATCTGGGTGGGGCAGCAGTTTCCTTCGCAGCCCGTCACATGTCATCAAAAATGTTTTGAGTCATGCCGCAATGCGATTTGTCCACATCTTTTTGCGCCATATTACTGCAACATCCAGGCGTGTCTATTCATGTTTTTACTAAAAAACTCGTTCACGCCCTCTCTGAATACTTGCCCTATGTGCAAAGGGAGGTCTGATGCTCCGAATACTTTACAAATCCTCTAATCAGCCGATCTACTGGACCGTCCACACCGTCCCTACACGCGCTAGTAGCTGCTTCACTAACAATTTGTCGCAGGCTTTCTCTCCTCAAACTTCACGCCTCGGAAGACCTTCACAGAGCCCAAACTTAGCTCGGCTGTTCTTCTGCAAGTCCGTCGCTGTTGACCGCAAGTCACCACCCTCGTCGAGCTTCGTGTGGATGCGGATGCTCGCGAGAACACCGTTGATTCCATACAACAACTAGATGCCGTATTTGTCTCAGCATTTCCGCACGTGCTGCGCTGACTCCACAGGCATGCAGTACTCCCACACGAATACGCACCCAGCTGCGTTCCTCACACTCTTCACTTACTTTCCCGTGCTGCGGCGGGGATCTCTAGCGTTAAGCAGTGCAAGACTTATGACGTATGCCCATGTGTGCCTGCGTTGCACCGAGTGCATGGAAGATCCATCTGGCACGGAGCAAAAGCTCAAATCACAGGCCTGTGTGCATGAAAAATCTCGTGCTCTACTCGAATATGCAGCAATACATAATAAACCTGCTCTACTCCACGCCGTGGCATACTGCCCTACCAGTCCCAAGTTTACAAAATACGTACCGAAAAGCAGACAATTTTGTACACGAGGTAACGAGAGTGCACGTCTGCTCGCCCCGAGGCCACTTCAGCTTCGTCTCAAGCTCTGCGTGTCTGCAGAAAGTGTGTCTGGCGTAGCGTGCGCAGTCTGTTCTATTACCGCGTTCCTCGGCTTCTTGCAATTCCTCAGCGTGTGCTCCTTGGACCCGCAGTTAAAACAGATGCCGCTCATCGCAGGACGGAGAGTTGCATGTGAAGCTCCAGACACTGTGGAGTCGTCGTAATCAACCGCAGGGCAACACGTAGCAGCTACCGCTCCTGGACAATTTTCCAACAGGTGTCCTCTTTTGCGGCCTAAACCACCATACCGCCGTAGGGAGCAAAACGCAATGACGCACGGTGGAGCGAAATACATAACAAACAAACACGGGAAGCTGCAGAGAAGGAAGTCACTGAAGGCGAGAAAGGAGGACAACGCGAGTCAAAGAGGAGTCTGCGCAAAAGGGCTCTTCTTCCATATTTGTTTCTCTATCTTTTCTCTGTCGTTCTCTCAATACAGCGTTACTTTCCACCCGGGTACTGATCTACACTTACGCTACGCACGAACTTTAAAGAATGACAGAAAAACACAGTTTCTTATATCATAGCGACATCTCGCGTTGCGCCAGAAGTGCCGGCACACGCCAAAAAAGAGCTAACGCCGAGAAAACGTGGAGAAGCACGGAGGTAGGCAAACGGAGTTTTCTGAAAAAGCGGTGGCTCGGCACTGAAGACGAAGCAGCCGCACGGAGTTATACAGAACACTCTCGTAGAGAGACGACTCTACCAGACGTGCGTATAGGCCGACTCACGAAGAAATAAAGGCCTCACATCATCGTCACTTTCCCGTGAAATCCTCCCAGGCCCGTGTACCAGTCCAGTCAGGTGTTACGACATGAAGGGCGCAGCGCAAGAGGAAAGGCTTTCTTGTTGTCCGCAATAACGTAAGAATACATGTTAGAGAGCTGCGGTGGAGAAGAAAACCAGCACGACGCCGCCCTCCCCGCGTGAGCAGAAAAAAGCACTTCCACAAAATAGTGATTCTTACTTAGCAGCACGGACAACCAATGTAGGAGCTGTTCCGTGAACGTGGAGGCTGCAGCCTCGAATTTGAGAATACTGCGATGACACACAGCGCAAATGCAGCTTGGGCATTTTCTTGCAGACAGCTGCTGGCCTCCAGAGAAATTTATCAGTACACGGGCATACAAACGCGGTCACCGATACGCAGATCTACATCCCACCAATCGCACGCACGCACGCGTAAGGCGCCTACGCTCCGCTGCTCTCTACGCTGCACGTACGAAATCAGATGTAGAATGTCCACGGACGCAGAAGTTTCGATCTCCTCCGCCTCTCCTACAGGTACATGCTACTTCTTATACGCATTCATCTATACCACAAGGAGACAGGTAAGGGGGAAGAAGGGATAGATGACATACAATTGAGACAAATCTTTTTGATCCTTTTCTTCTTCGCCAGCGCTGCGTCTGAATTTCCGTTGCGCACTCGCCCCTCGACTCTTGCCTTCCGTTTGAATTTGCCGAGTTTCCGCTTCTCAGCCGTGTCGCCAACCCCCACGTTCTTCCGTTCCTCCTTTTTTCTCTTGATCTTCTCCAGAAGCTTCCTGCGCTTCCCCGACGGTAGTAGCTGCCCGCCTACCTGCACCTCTCCGCGTTCTGCCTTTGCAAGAAGCGAGAGCCTCGCCTTCAAGCGCTTTAGTCGAGACTTGCTAAGTTTCTCTTTAGCATCTCTACCTTTCAGCTGCTGCAGCAGTTGAGTTTTCTGCTCTGCAACAGTTGCCAAATCCCAGCAGTCCCGTCTCTTCCTTTTCTTCGTCTTCGTTCGCCCGTCCTTCAGAGAGACAGCTCTGCCTAATTCACTCTGTGTATCAGCCTCGCGTGTTCCAGCCTCTGACCCTGACGAGTTCGCTACAGCTGCGGCGCAGCGCGCGCTGTCGGGCTCCTTACTGCCCGGAGTACCATCAGCACACGAACTCACGGACCTCCGAGAGACACGCACGGCATCATCTCCGGCACCGTGGGGTGCAACACCACGTGAAGAGGCTGTTCGGATGCTAGCCAAGGGGAGATGAGAAGCATCAGACGCCTTTCTCTTTCTCTTTGAATGGGACGCGTGTGCATTCTCTTCCGCTCCGTGCGGGGCGTTCGACTGTTGCTGTTGCTTCATCTGCTGTTGTTGCTTCCACTGATGCTTGTGCTTTCTTGGCAGCTGCTGCTTCGGTTGCTGCGGCTGAATTCGGACAGTGACACGCGCTGTTTCAACACCGGCCGGGATCTGCCCGGCGTGCGGCCCAGCGGGAATGCAACTCGCCGTTAAATGGGAATTTGTTCTCAGGCGAATCTTCTTTGACACACACTCTGCTCCAGCTTCTGCCTTTGGTTGTTTCTGCCGAGTGGACATGTCTCCTCGCTGCTTCCTGCACTTGCTGCTCATCCGGTTCTCGCCAGCGGCGCCGGCCCCAGTCTCAGTAGACATCGCGGAGAACTGAAAAACGCCGAACGCTTTCTCAACCTCAAACCACGTGCCTACTTTAGACAGACACCCGCTAACTCGAGCCCGTGCCCCCGTATAAAGGTGAAATGCGTACTTACGGTCGTCTCCGCAACGTCTCGTGTTCCGCTATGCTTGTAGAGTAACGCCCTATCCCACGCTCAAGCACGTTCTTGGAGGTGGGCGGCTACGGTGCCTTAACACAACACCACTACATATATCTACACATTTGTATACATATATATATATATATCTGTATGCGTACACGCACGTGCATGTATATCCCTGCGTGGTGGGTATATAGGACATAAAGCGCAGGTTGACGCGGGATGGTGCAGAAGCGGCAGACGGGCACATGCGCGCAGTGAGACAGAAGAACTCAAGTGACTAGCTGCGACACAAGTACACACCCGCAACCGACTGGACGCCTCCTAACACACGTGCACGTCTACTGCATCGCTGTTGCCTACACATATGTACCTATACACACATACCTATAAACAGTGCAGATAAACGTCGGACGCCAGTGAGGGCAGGAGACTGGTAAAAGAGACGCGAACTGTGTTGAGAATGCCACGCAACCGCTCAGTTGCTCGGGTACCCAGCGCGCAGGCGGAAGAGGTCGTGCATCAGAAAGTGTGAATTTTACTGATGATCAAGCACGAGGTGCCAGAACGAATAAGGTGCATGGCGGATAACGATACATTCTTCCTCTGCAGCTCCTACGACCCGTGTCCTCAGCTTCGCGCAGGTCCTGCCATCACGACTACTGGTGCGCTTTTCCGGCACTGTACACCCGAACTTCATTTGTACACCGACGGTCGCCTACACGCAGGAGGAGACACTCTTTTGCGTAACGGTGTGTACACACGCATGAACATGTACATTTTAACACATCCGTAGACATGTGAATGTGAATGCAGACGTTTCGCGTTACATACAGAGGTACTACAAGTTAGAGATCCGCCTGTGTCTACACGCCACAGACCAGTTGGCGACACATACACCTAGACACAGTGCGTCCGTAAAGCTAGGCGTGCACCCCAAGCGACCGGCGTTTCCAAAGTCTCCTTTTTCAAAGAGAATAGAAAGTTCCCCACGGTGCAGAGAACAAGGTGGGGAACCAAGTGATCTTCTCTCCCAGGGGCTTTTCCACCGTTCGCGGGTCCGCTGTTGCGTGTGCCGCCGGGCGGGATGCTAGAGGCTTTTTCTGCGGGACCGTAGAGGAGCATCTACTGTGCACGCGGAAGAAGCAAGACGTGCCTTACGCGTGAAGAGCTGCCCCTCGAAACTACACGTGTACACAACGCGGTTCTTGATATACATACGCGTGGATACGGACAGGACGCGCAAAGATTAGGCGTACACAAAACGTGTACGTACAGTACGAGGTACGTTAGGTACGCCTGCGACTGTGAAGTTGCCTAGCGGCCATATACATGTGTCACGTTTAAGCGTGCAGGTTTATGCATACAGATACAAATACACGTACATGTATACATATTGCTTTTTTGCGCCCACGCGTGTAGTATTGTGGCATCTACTGCATATACATATTTGCATAGTCGTATAGTTATGTACACGCTCATGACGCATGACGTCTATTCATACGGATGCGCGCGTTCAAGCAGCCCTTGTCTTCTGTAGGGTACTCGCTGATCGACGATGTAGTACTGATAGGCCTGTACCAAATTATGCCTGCAGGCGGCTACGGCTCCCTCTGGACACCTTCATCGAAGGCAAAAATATTCACACGAAGAATAGAGCACTTTGAGGAAGACGCGACATCCGAGAAAATGCATCAGGATGTAAAAGGATAAAACGCATTAGAAGAAGAAACACAGCACCAGTCATGATGTTGCGCACCACTGCAGGTTGCACGCATGCTGGGAAGGAGTGCTTCATACACAGGGGACACACGAGAAGCGGATGCAAGGAAAATCACATCTACAGGAGTACAACTCAGGGGAGTACTAATGCTACTATATACCACGACGGCAACTACTAGTACTAGTTCAACGTACTACCACCACTACCACTGCTACTACTACTACTACTACGGCTTGTCGTACATCTTCGACTCCTACTGCGACTTCTCGGCTGACCTACACAGAGGTACTCGGATGCATACGTTTCTGATACCCTGCTTGCGTCATTTTCTCAATACGCCTACCTACCTGAATATGAGTATGCAGACCCCCAGCGTGCATGTCCCACATGCCACCGCTGGCGACCACACTTTCGTCAGAAGACCAATAAGGAAGCAGCAGAGAAAGTGAGCAACACAGAAGAGGATTCAATTCCAGTGGAAAGTCTTATCGAATTTCACTTTTGAACTGGAAACCGAGCTGAAAATATACGTTTTTGCAGAGAGCCTGTAAATATGCATGCAACTGGAACACCATGTTGCCCGGGTGCCCCCGCAGCATGAACTTCGACACTGCAGCATCGGGCAGCCAAACGATCTATCGGATGCATGAACAGCTAACTGCATTTCGGGTCAAAAAATATACGCATAGACGTACATATGGTGGAGTAAGCACTGTTGTATAGATGTTTCTCCTTGTGTGTATACCTGTGTGTGTCGCGTGTGGCTGCCACTATCTTCTTGTGCGTGCGCTTAAGTGCGCTGTACACAGTATATATGCATATGTGTACACTCGTTTGCGACAAGAGCAAGAGAGAGAGAGCAGCTACACATGTATAAATGGACTCCTGTAAACGTTTGTTCGCAAAAGATATATATGCGTATATATGTGTATCCAGTTATAAGCATGTGCTTCCCTGCGACAAAGTGCTTGCAGATTGTGTATACTGCTCAAACTGCCGTCTTGTTCGTGTGTGCTGATGCATCTATCCGGCCAGCTGTTGTGAGGCCGTCGAGACTACCAGGTACCGCTCTAAATGCGCGCCTCGACAAAGTATAGTCAAAGCCACCTATGTGCACTGCGCAGTGAGAAGTTGCCTAGTGTTTCCTAAGTGGCAGTTATAGGTGAATTCTCTAGAGTGATGACGAAACACGTACCACAAATAAT